>PVIW01001797.1:0-257293 GCA_004026585.1 Noctilio leporinus
GGTGCAACCAACCAGGGCGAGAGCCGGCACAGAGAAGCCCGGAGGGCCAGGGATCTTTCCAGGCACTGCGAGAACTCTCGGGCTGGAGGAGCCAGTGCTGGGGTGCAGGGGGCTCATCGGGGGCTTTGGCTGGCCTGCAAGATCACCACAGCGTGTTCCCAGCCACACTGCCTGGAGCCTTTGACCTCAGAACACGGGGAGCAAGCAGAAACAACAGGGTATCACCACAGCCATAGGTCTCTCGGCCAGCGGGCGTCCGGGGTGCCATAAGCACACCACCGCCTCCAAGTGTTCCCAGTGGCACAGGGGTCGCTTCTACATGGACCTCTTTCCCTGCAACAAGCCAGAGAGGTGGAGGCTGCATAGTGAAGACTGAAGAGCAAAGACTGAAGAGCCTCCTCCGGGGGCTGTGGGAGCAATCTGGGGTCCATTTCCTCCCCACACGGTGAACAGGGGCTCTATCCAGGTGCTCTGGACTTCCTGCAAAAGTGTTACCTGCATTTCCAGATACATCGCAGGAGCCCATTTCAGCCCCAAAAAAGGGTGCAAGGTGGACCAACAGGATATTACTACACGCACCTAGTCTCGCCACCTGGAGCCGCTCCTGCTTCGTGGACCAGTGCCCCACACACCTTATGCAGCCACTCAGCTCCTACCTGCCTGTCAAAACCACCCTGCACACACACCAACGGGTCAATCTAAGAAGAGGAGAGAACAACCATACATAAGTACATACCCAACACCTAGATATATAAAGCAATTATTAATGGACATAAAGGGAGAAATTCAAAGCAATACAACAGTAAGAAATTTTAATATACCACTGACATCAAGGATAGATCATCTAGACAGAAAATTCATAAGGAAATAATGGCCTTAAATGGCACATTAGATAAGACTGACTTAAGAGACATTTTGAGAACATTTCATCCTAAAACTGCAGAATACACATTTTCTTCAAGTGCACATGGAACATTCTCTAGGACAGATCTCATATTAGGCCTCAAAATAAGCCTCAATAAACTCAAGAAGAGTTAACATCATAGTCAGCATCTTTTCTGACCACAATGGCATAAAACTAGAAATTATCTAGTACAGGAAAACTGGAACAAAAACACAAATACGTGAAGACTAAATAACAAGCTACTAGACAACTAATAAATTAAAGAGGGAATAAAGCAAATCATCAAAAACTAACTTGAAACAAATAAAAACACAAATTTTCAAAATTCATGTGATGCAGCAGAAGCAGCACCAAGAGGGAAGTTATAGGTCTACAATCCTACCTCAAGAAATAAGAAAAATCTCAAGCAATCTAACTGTACACCTAAGGGATTTAGAAAAAGAATAAAATCCAAAATAAATAAAAGGAAGGAAATAGTTAAAGCAGAAATAAACAAAATTTAAAAAATTTTAAACAATAGGCAAGTAATAAAACTAAGAGCTGGTTCTTTGATAAGATAAATAAAATAGATAAACCTTTAGCCAAACTGGGAGAAAAGAGAGCACAAATGAAAAAAATCATTAATGGAAGCGAAGTTACAACTAACACCACAGAAATACAAAGAATCATTCAAGAATACTATGAACAATTATATACCAACAAATTTGACAATATAAAAATTTTTTTCTATAAGTATACAACTTTCCAAGACTGAGCCAGGAAGAAAAAATCTATACAGATCAATTACTAGCAATGAAACTGAAGCAGTTATCACCAAAAAAGCAACCAGCTCAACCAGCTTTATTTGTAAAATAACAAACTAAAGGCTACTTCTATAAAAATAAAAAAAGTCAACAAATAAAACTCCAAGACCAGACAGTGTCACAGATGAATTCTACTAAACATTCAAATAACAATTGATACCTATCCTTCTTAAAGTATTTCAAATATTAAAGAGAAAGGAATGCTTCCAAACTCATTTTACAAAGCAAGCAATACCCTGATACCAAAACCAGATAAGGACATTACAAAAAAAATTATTGGCCAATATACTAGATGAACAAAGATGCAAAAACTTCCCAACAAAATATTAGCAAACTGGACTCAGCAATGCATTTAACATATTATACACTATAAGAAAACAGGATTCATCCCAGGATGCAAGGATAATTCAACATCTGTAAATTAATCAATATGATACATCACAGTAACAAAATAAAGGATAAAAACCATAGAATCATCTCAATACATGCAGAAAAAGCATTGGGCAAATTCAACATCCTTTTATGATAATAACTCTCAACAAAGTGGGTATAGAAGAAACATATGTCAACATAATAAAGGCCATGCATGACAAAACCACAGCTAACATTATGCTCAGTAGTGAAAAGCTGACTGTCTTTCTTCGAAGATCAGGAATAAAACAAAGATGCCAACTTTCGCCATTCTATTCAACATGGTATTAGAATTCCTAGCCATAGCAGTCAGAAAAAAGAAACGAAAGGCACCTAACCTGGAAAAAAGAAGTAAAACTCTCATTATTTGCAGATGACATGACACTCTACATAGAAAGCCCTAAATACTACACACACACACACACACACACCCCTATTAGAATAAATGACTTCAGTGTAGTTTCAGGATACATCATCAATATACATAAATCTGTTGCATTACTACACACCAATAATAAATGATCAGAAGAAGAAATTAAGAAAACAATCTCATTTACAATTGCATCAGAAGTATAAAATACATAAGAATAAACTTAACTAAAAAGGAAAAATACCTGTACTCCGAAAACTAAAAGCCCAAAGAAAGAAATTAAACAAGATACAAATAAATAAAAGGAAGAGTTAATATTGTTAAAATGTTACTACCTAAAATAACATACAGATTGAATTCAATCTCTATCAAAATACCAAAAGTATTCTCAGAATTAGAACTAATCCTTGGCCCTGGCTGGTGTGACTCAGTGGATTGAGCACCAGCCTGTGAACCCAAGTGTCACTGGTTCGATTCCCAGTCAGGGCACATACCTAGGTTGCAAGCCAGGTCCCCAGCTGGAGAAAAGTGAAAGGCAACATACATTAATGTTTCTCTCCCTTTCTTCCTACCCCCTTCCCCTCTCTCTAAAAATAATATTTTTTAAAAACTAATCCTAAAATTAACATGAAAGCATAAGAGATCCTGAATAGCCAAAGAAATCTTGAGAAAAAACAAAGTGGTAAATATCACACTCCCTGATATCAAAGCTACAATAATCAGAACAGCATGGCACTGGCATAAAAACAGATGTGTGTGTGTGTATATACATATTATATACTAATGGAACAGCACAGAGAGCCTGGATGTAAATCCTTACTTATATGATAAGTTAATTTATGACAAAAGAGGCACAGGTATACAATGGGGTAAAGATAATCTTCAATGACTGGTGTTGGCAAAACTGGATAGATATGTTAGAAAAACTGGATAAGATACATGCAAAAAAAATGAAATTGGGCAACTATCTTATACCATATACAAAAATAAACTCAAAATGGATTAAAGACTTAAAGATTAGACCTGAAACCATAAAACTCCTGGAAGAAAACATAGACAGTAAACTCTCTGATGTCACTCTTACCAATATCTTCTTAGATATAGCTCCTCAAGCAAGGGAAACAAAAGGAAAAAAATAGCACTACATCTAATTAACAAGTTTTTGCACAGTGAAATAAACCATCAACATATGAAAAGACAACCCACTGAATGGGAGGAGATATTCATAAATAATACATCCAATAAGGGTTAATATCCAAACTATATGAAGAATTCATACAACTTCACACACACAGACACATATGCACAATATGCACGCACACATGCACAAAAACAAAAACAAAAAGCCTAAAAGTGGGCAGAAGACTTGAATAGACATTTTTCCTAAGAGGACATACAAATGACCAATAGACATATAAAAAAATGCTCAGCATCATTAATCAGGAAAATGCAAATCAAAACCACAATGAGATATTTATTACCTCACACCTATCAGAATGGCTATCACCAAAAAGTCAACAAATAACATCTTGGTGAGGGTATGGACAAAGGGAACCTTCATGTACTGTTGGTGAGATTGTAAATTGGTATATTTCAAAATATTAAAAATAGAGCTGCCATGAGATCCAGCAATTCCACTTCTGGGTATTTATCTAAAGAAAACAAATGCACTAACTCGAAAAGATACATGCACCCCTATGTTCATTGCAGCATTACTACTAATAGCCAAGATACGAAAGCAACCTAGATGCCCATCACTAGATGAATGGATAAACTGATATAACTGTATATATACCATGGAATATTACTCACCAATGAAAAAGAATGAAATCTTGCCATTTTCAACAACATGGATGAACCTAGAGAGTATTATGCTAAGTGAGATAGATCAGACAGAGAAAAAGTAACTCCTTATTATCTCATGTAAAATCTAAAAGGAAAAAAATAAATGAATAAATTAAACAGAACCACACCCAATGATATAGAAAACAAGCCGGTGTTTGCCAAAGGGGTGGGGGTGAAGTGATGGGAATAAAAAAATATTTTAACAGCCCTGGCTGGTAGCACAGTGAATAAGGTGCCAGCCTGCAAACCCAAAGGTTGCTGGTTCGATTCCCCAGCCAGGGCACATAACCAGGTTGCAAGCCAGGTCTCCAGCCAGGTCTGTGGAGACACTGATGTCTCCTCTCCCCTTCTCTGCCTCCTCCCTTCCTCTCTCTCTGGAAATAATAAATAAAAACCTTAAAAAAAAATCTTAAAAAAAATATTTTAAGAAAATAAATATCAAAATTTTAAAATGTAATTGCTGGAGAAATTTTTTAAATTGATTTTAGGGAGAGAAAGAGGAAGGGAGAGAGAGAGAAAGAAGGAAAGAGAGAAACACTGATTTGTTGTTCCACTTACCTGTGCATTCACTGGTTGATTCTTGTATGTGCCCTGACTAGGGGTCAAACGCACAACCTTGCCATTTTGGGATGACACTCTAACCAAGTGAGCCACGTATTCATGGAACTGATGAAATTTTCTTTTAAGAGTTTTAAAAATGTAATGTTCTATAAGGAAGTTAAGTGAAAGAAAATTTAAGAGCAAGAAAGTAAAGAATATGCTTTTAGCCGAGTCCTACTGCTGGAATAGTTCTGGCTTAGTTGAAGGCAAAAATGCAAGTGAGGATCATACTGCAATTGGCTGGTTATATAACCAGGACAGGCCGGAACTTGACCTTGGGCTGCCAGTTTGCAGCAAGGCAAAAATGCAGGCTCTCCTGGTGCTCCAGCAGCAAATGCTCTGGGACTCTGCACTGCATCTCTCTCCTGTAACACAGAAGTGGCTTCCTCATGGAACCAGGACCTCTGATTCCTCTTCTTACCAGCTTCAGACACTTGCCTACTTCTTTTTCTCAAAAGGAAAAGGTATTGGCCCTATCTATTTTTAGAAATTGCATAAAACATCAAGAAATACATTCATATGTGGAACGACAGGAATGCTCGTCTCAAAAGCTAGGCAAACTTCCATTTTTATAAGCCTATGAAGACAATAAAAATAAATCAGAAGGAGTCAAAAAAAAAACCTCTGGCAGAGATCGCTAAATCTCCCTCATTTTCTA
This sequence comes from Noctilio leporinus, assembly GCA_004026585.1. Lineage (NCBI taxonomy): Eukaryota > Metazoa > Chordata > Mammalia > Chiroptera > Noctilionidae > Noctilio > Noctilio leporinus. The sequence goes on from PVIW01001797.1 coordinate 5,592, forward strand.
GGGAATGTTCCTTGTGCTGAAAGGTACACACAGCAACTGCTTCAGCTTCCAGAGGTCTATCCGTGTGTGCCTGGAAATGTCCCTACATTCAGAGAGAATCACCTACTTTGCTTTTGCTTTTTATATTACAATGTCAAAGGCTTCTTCACTTTGCAAGGTCCTGCCTACTTCTGGGAACCTGGTAACAATGACAAGATGACAAGTGTGGTAAACAAAGACGGGAGCCATTTAAATGCAAGTTTATGAAAAGATTCCTAATTGTTGTTTAGTAACCTCTACTATGTAATACCTCAATAGGACCTGCTCCCTCTGCCCCAGGGCCTCTCCTCCAGTCACTGTGACCTCCATCCTTGTCCCTCCAAAGCTTCCTTTCTGTCCCCAGCTACTGCTGCTGTGGCCTGGAAGGTCCTTCCCTTCCATCTCTGCCCATCTAATTCCTCCATAGCTCTGTGGCTCAAACACTACACCCTCTGCTCCCCTAATTTGTGTAATCATGACTCTCTAAGCAGACTGGGCCCTTTAGTTCCAGGGTCCCTGTGCTTGATGCCTGAATCACGGGGGACTGTTTTTCTCCCCAGCTGGACGGTGACCCCCTCCGGCAGGGTCACACCACTCTGCTCCTTTCTCCTCCGCAGAGCACTGACTCTGCAGCCTAGCAATTGCTTCATAATTATGAGCTCTGTGCAAAAAGCCAGCTTTTGTCCTCGTTCTACTTGGGCTCTGTGTTTACTCTGGAGTTGGCACTGTGAAAGAGAATGAAAGTGACTGCTGAGTCTACTATGGCACCGAAGTGAGTACGTCAAGCCATGAAATAGCGGCTAAAAATAGCTGCGTACTTTTTAATGATATGTAATAAAGGCCTATGACTTATTGTTAAGTGACGAATTCAGAGGATAAAAGCATATAGAATGCAATCTCATTTTCGCTGAGAACCTGCGTATGTGTCGGTGTATGCATGTCTGTGCGCGTTATCTGGCTGTAGGTGTATCTATGCAAAGAAAAAAAAGACTGGAAGGCAGTGTACCGAAATATTCATGGCAGTCATCACTGGGTGCAGTATATGGGGTAAGCCCCATTTTCTTCTTTGCACCTTTCTGAATTTTCCCCCAAATATTTACCATGAGCATACACCACTTTGGAACCAGAGATAAAGAGTAGGCTTTACTTGATTTGATTCTTCTTAAGAGGCACAGAGAGGTGAACCCGAGGTGTGCGTCAGGGAGAACCATCCACAAAAGGACATCTGCCCAGCATGCAACTCCTACCGTGCCCACTCCAGACGTGGGGGACAGCCTTGGGCAGTTCTGGTTAGGAAGCAGGAATTTAAATTTCCATCCTAACTGTTCCTAAGCATTCTATTACCCCTTCCTATGAACCGGATCGAGAGAGCGGGAGCTATTTTGGGTCGCATATGCTGAGCCCGAGAGGAACGAATGAGCTTACCTCCCGTTTCAGAGCCAACCTGCGTGGCCAGGGCTTCTCCTGCTGGGCCCAGCAGGGCATGCCCACTCCCGGGGGCCTCTCAGCATTTACATTCCAACGATGTAAAATGACGGATCCTTTTAATACAAGAGACCTGTCATTTATTTATTAGCTGGGGACAGGCGCTGCAGCGGAGAAGGCTGCATTATAAATCAACTCCTATCTCAGCCATTAAAAATTAATACAGTTCATAATGGAGAACGTCAGTAATTTCTTTATTAGAGCAGCGTAATTTTTTTTTTTTCTTTTCTCCCAGGTTTTGTTTCTACCTCCCTCCTCCCCTCAGAATATTGTTTTTTCTAATAATTGGCTGGGCATAAATTATCCCAGGGAAGGGTATAGGGAAATAAGGTCTTGCAGACAGACGTGGAGATGCAGGAAGAGGACAGAAGTTCTGGAAAGAAGACCGCTGACCAACTGCCCCTCAGAAATACCATCTTGTGGCACCTCCCATGTTTGCCTCAGGGAAGCTCATTTCTAACATCCCTCACTTGTTTCTGGCCCACCCTGTACCAAAAAATGGAAGGCATTTTAGGTCTCTGACAGGCCAGAGGGAAAGATACACACATGATGACTAACTTTAGGTGTGTTGGGAGATTTCTGTGTGCTGTCTGCTGACAGTTGCTTCCTCACAGAGGGACCTTCGTTAGCTTTTCCACTGTGTCCAAACTAACCTGACATTCACCAAAAGACACGGGGGCATTAGAAGCCCAGCCAAGGGCCAGGAGCCCCTCACACGGCTCCCTCTTAGGCCTGCGATTCAAGGACGCCAGGCAACCAGATGATGCTCAAACATGCCAACAGGCTAAAAACCTGCCTCCAGGGAGGCTTCACTGTGGGTCTTCCCCGGGGTGGATGCGCCAGGAAAGGAAAAGGCTTGAACCCGGGGAGACGGCGACTCCTTCATTCCCTGGCTTCAGAGGAAGTAAAAGGGAGAATCCGTTCTCCATGTCTCCATCCACATGAGCAATATTGCAGGGTTCACAATGGTTGGGTCAACCAAGATGGCCCTTCCAAGGCCCCTGCCAATGGCTACGTATGAAGGAGAAGGGCACCTTCCCGGAGCTGTGCACACACTCCGTCCCACAGAGCTGTCCTGGCTCCGGGGAACGTGGTGAGGTGGCAGCGGAAGCCCAGCCCAGGCCACCGCCATCGAGATCTTTGTCAAACCAGCCATGACTGAGTTGACGCTCCTAAGGAGCAAATCCTCACAAATCCCCAAGCACGTATTTAAAATCAATTTTCAGAATTACACTGAGCATGATTCAACCAATCAATGAGCCATTGGAAGTTTAGGCGCAACACTTCTTTACGACCAGTCGTGTCAGAGCTGCTCACTCAGCAGAATCCAATGCACCAGCAATTCTAGGTCTGGGAACTGGAGCTAAAACAGTGCCTAGTGAGAGGCCCCGCTGGCCACAATCGGGGTGACAGATTAAGCAGCACACCCACCAGGGGGAGGATCAAAGGAGGCCAACTTGGCTCCGAAGACTTGTGCCCTCTTCTATACCTCCTGTGCCCACCGTTGGCAGGACCCCATCTGCGAATCTTGTCCCCCAGACCTCTGAGCCTCTCAATGACCTCTGGGGTGTGAGTGTGGCAGAGGTGGCTGCCTACACAGGAGCCATGAAAGGCTAGAAAGGGGCTGCTTTCTGTGCACTCGACGGGCAGCATGGCTCACCCACTTGAACACCTGTCAAGAGGCAGCCCAGCCTTGGTAAGAGGCACATTCCTGAGCCCAAGTGTCAATCCTGGTTCCACCACTGACCAGCGCGAGACCCCGGACAACCACTTCAACTTCTTGGAGTCTTGGTTTCCTAGTCTGTAAAGCAGATCACGACACTTGCATTCCAGGAGCATCTGATGCAGAGAAAGACCGAACGAGGGCGAGAGAGGGCGATGGGCTCTGTCATAGCACAGTTCTGCCATTTGTGAGCTGTGAGACGCAGCCGTGGCTTCACCTCCCCTGTGACTCAGTTTCCTTCATCTTTGAAATGGGAACACCATGGCGCCTGCCTCATAGGGCTTTGGTAAGGTTAAACAACTTATTGCATTTGAATGGTATCTAATGCCCAACTGTAAACACTATGCCATGTAAGGTTTGATTATTATTTTGATCTTCTTAAAGGTCAGAGCCTAGCCCTGCGTAGGTATTCAGTCAAGGTTATTTCTCTTCTCTTCACTACCCTGCTCTGGCCTGTGCTCCCCGAGCATGGCTCATTCCTTCTCTCCAGAAACTCTGCTCCCGGGGGGCCACCGAGCTGCTCCCAGCATTCACACAGTTTGCTCAAGCAAGACCATCGGATCCAGCTAAAACCACATGAAGAAACGTCTCTTTCCTTGGGCGTGTAAGTACAGCCTTGAAAATTAGCAGGACAATTTACCAGACAGAACAGCAATGACAAAACCACAAATTACCAGCTCGTTCGTTCGCAGGGGAAAAAAACGAGGAGTAACATTTACAAGATAGCAACGTTCTCACCCTCCTCCCACCACCTCTGCCCCGCGGGGCCTCTGCTTACAGCGGGAGGTGGACTGAGTGGGTGGGCACATGCGTTGGCCTTGGGCTGGCACTATCCTTCCTCAGAGCCATTTTCCCTTTCTTCCTTGCCAACAAACCCTGGTTCCCTGGAGGCATTCATTCCTTTCCAAGGGGCCGAATGCCTCCGGGAAAGTGAGTTCCATCCCAAGCCCAGGGGAAAATCTAGATGAGCCTAAGTTGCTTGTACCATTTTCTTTATGGATGACTGGTTTTAAAAGAAACATGTCATAACTCTGGCCAATGGGGCAGGGCCGGAGGGAAGAATAGTGCTGTGGGGTTTGGGAAAAGGTTTCCCAATTTCAATCAACTCACAAGAAGAGACAACTCTGTACTAACCCTGGTCCAAGAGTATGGATGTAACGCCTGGAGCTGGTGCAACCATTTTGTAACCATGAGAGGAGCCACCTCGGTGGTCAAGCAAAACACAAAGAGGAAGAGGCAAGAGAATCACAGAAAAGCAGAAACAGGGTCCTCATGTACTTCACCAGGACCCTCCCTAGCCGTTTACGTGAGTCTAGTACTTTGAGTCGAAAGAATCCTGCCTAATACAGTTTCCAGAACATGATATGCACAAGTGTGAATACAAATAGGCGCACAAATATGAAATGGCCCACATCTCTGTACGTGTGTGTCTAGAGTCCCATGGTTAATTTTGCTGAAAAAGAACGAAGGGGCTGTGCACTCAGGTGTGAGAACAAGCAGAAAGGAAGTCACTGGAGCAGATGGGCATTTAAACCCTGACTACAGAGGGCACCGTATGGGCAGAGACATACAAGTAGCTCAGTGTGAGGCAGTTGGCAGGTATACAGGGGCAAGGGAGCCTGTAGTCACTGCAGCTTCACCAAAATCATGTTCGCCGACAAGCAGGAGGGTAAAACAAAGAGCAAAATACAAACAAAGGGATCCCACCACCAATCCCTCTGCCAGCCCCTACTGGGGCCCACAGCTTTTCAACCTCATTAACCCAAAACGAAATTGGCCTGAGCCCTCTGTTCATCAACATCCATCATTTCCCGACAACCAACATATTACGGCCGCAACTCCTCAGAGCATCTCTGGGGCCAGGGATCTGGGTGACAAAATGCTATTTCCTAGAGCTGGGAGAAAGAAGTTGCTGGAAGGAAGGATTCTTATCTTTTCAGAAACAACTTCAAGCTTTGAAAACCTCTATGTTTCAACACATCAAGCTTTCCCCCAACAGCGTATTTGAATCAGGAACTATATTGATAGCTGCAAAAAAAACAGTGTCGCCAGGCAAGAGGGATGGCGTGCATGCCATTGTCACAGGTTGACAAGAGCCCCTTCCAATTCTTTGCCACTTCTCTCAAAAAAATTTTAAAGAAAAGAAACAAACAGCTGAAGTGGTCCCATTTTCTTACCTCAAGTGTAAAGATGGTGGCCGCCTTGCGCGGTCAAAAAGTCACTGAGTTGGCAGGCTGGGACCAGGGTCCAGGGCCACCCCCACCCATTTCACTCTTATAACTGACATTTCCGCTCCCTCTCTCTGCTGGCCAAGCCCTACCCAGGCCCAGTCTGTTTATTCTATTCCTTCTTGAAATACAGAGGTGCTTTGACCTTCCGCACGATGGTTTGGAACCAGCGGCCTGGGAGACAAGACCTTGCCCTTTGACTGGTACATTATTACTTAGAACAGCTCCTTGAGGTTCCGGTCATAAGCGGCAGATCCCCCTGGAAATGATGAATGCGGCGAAAATTTGGCCACGCGCGGAGTGCGGCATCTCCAGGTCTGGGCTTGAGGAAGGGTCAGACGTGCCTGTGAGAGCTTCTAAGCCCCGATCCAGCTGGATGAAGGGCACTTAGTGCTGTCAGAAATTGGGAAAATGTCACCGTCCCAACTTTCGGTATTTCCATGGGGAAAACAGCCACTTGCTGTCCCTCCCAGAAGCTTGGGAAAAGACGTGGCACGCACATGCCAAACGGGTCCAGGCCCATCTGCGTACGGATATTCTGTCAGAGGTAACATTCATTGGGGAGGCAAAGCCCAGAACCCCAAGCTCCAGAACAGCCCAAATGTGATCAATCTGCTGAACAGCTGTGCCCACGGAGACACTAACATGTATACCCCAAAACCAGGTCCAGCGGCTCAATAAGTTTGGGAAATGCTGCGGCCTCAAGTCCCCTCTTGCAAATTTGCCATGACCTTTACCATTAAAGGCTCTCAGAATCTTGCAGTAAAACAAACAAAACACAAACCAAAAAACTTACGCAATCCAGCTTTTCCCAAATATATTCGACCGTGGACCATTATGGTTGGGAAACACCTGTTTACAACGCTCAGAGCACGACTTAGGAACCCCTGCGTTACAGCAGGGAGAGTTGCAAGCACCGTGGAACTCTGGGCTTCCTGACAAAGAGGTGGGTGGTAGCTGGGTTCTAACAGTGACTGACCATGAAGTGCACAGCACAGGGGGACGTCCCAGTCTCTCTAGCACATCTCCCCGCAGGAGCGTGACTCAGTGCTCATGCATAGTGAATGGAAATGTTGACCGTTTTCTCCTGGAAAAGGGCTTCTGCAAAGAAAATAGAGTACTAACAGGAACCACGCTAACAATAGCTCCCTGCTGTCTCCAATCTGCTCATAAAATAGGAATCTGTCTCGTTAGAGACACAGGAGGTAACCCCAGCCTTTCCCTCAACCTGTGTTCTCAGCTTCTCCCAGTGAGAAGTCAGTGGTATGTCCCATGGGTGAGGTGGGCAGAGGCCGTCACCTACCATCTTACGTTTCTTCAGGGCAGGGCTAATGCCAACAAGCGGGAACCCCTTTCGCATGTGAGAGCTTCCAGGGAGCCCCTAAGCTTCCCGACTTGTAAAAGATGAGGCAGACTGTGACCCTCCCTGCAATTCCTGTCTGGGCATCCCAAGGTCAAGACTTGGCAGAGGCACTGAGAAGCCCATTTGGCTTTGAAATCCATGCAAACTTCTGCAGTCTAGCGACAAAGCCCAACTTGGCATTCCTATACGACCCCTGTGTGTATTTATCAGCTGGTTCAGAACCAGCCCCCTTAAGACACAGACTGGATGCCTGACTGCAGCTGAAGGAGAAGAGAGGAAAGCTCTCCCTGGGAAATCTTGAGCTGGGGGACACCTGTGGAGCACAGCTAACGCTCCCAACTCTCTGAGGACAACACTAAGGCCAAAACATGCCAAGGTGACAAGCAGTCCTTCTGCTTGCAGGGCTCTGGGCAGGAAACAAGGTGGCTACCTGCATCTTATTTCCAAGCTGTGGGGTGCAACTTCCCCTGGACTCACATTCCATCATTATTCTAGGCTGGCTAGGGTGGGCGGCGGGGGAAGGGGGGGTCTCAGCGATTTTTCACATCTTCCACCATGGAGCACATGTTTATCCCCAAAGAGCTTCTTTTAAACCAATTACTGTGTATTTACAGTGAGCATAATTATACCTCATTACCTAATTAGCATGACTACATGCAGCTACCAACTTGGCGTATGCGGTTACAGCAGAAAGCACGGAGCAAGAGGGGTCACGATGGGTCCACTGCGAAGCCAGGTCGCCTTGGCTCAGGGAGATGGATGTGACTCATCCCTTTGGACCAGTTACCAGCTCCAAAGTGCCTGCTCCAAGTGTGCGGCGTTTTCAGATAATTTGGGGGAAATGGTACCATTTATCTTTCTTCTGCCTAAATGACAGAGGAAAAAATGACAAAGTGCCATGCTTGGATCATGCCTAGATGGAGAGGCTGGCGAGTCCGCACCAGTGGAAGTTAATGTCTAGGAACTGAGACCCCCAGGACCAGCTCAAGCACATGGGCCCTGGACTGACTGGCGTGGCTCCCAGGCATCCCACTCTGGCTTTGTCAGCTCTGTCTGGGTAAGAAGGGAAGTGGTAAGGTGCCCAAGTGGTCCTTCCCTCGCTGAGTCTAGCATCGCAGGACTCTCCAGGGTCTGCTACTATTCTAATTGGATCTAAAAACAGGATGGAAGAAAAACCCAAAGGGAACAATCCTAAATTATGTTCATTAAAAATCTTGCATGAAAGACTGCCTGGCAAGCAGGGCCTGGAGATACCCAACTGGTGAAAAAGGGCCAAGGCAAAAGGTCGCTGTCATCTTCACCAAGATTCCACCCACAGTTCCCCAGAGGGAGACCCATCAAGGTCCAAGGAGCAGAATGAAGGAGCAGGTGCCTCAGAATCCCCGCTCCCCCTGCCCCAGCCCTGGGCTACCCGTGTCACACGGAGCCCGGCCTGCTCCGAAATCAACCACACGGAGCAAACAGACAGGTCTGTCCTGCAGCGGCGGCAGCAGAGGCCCCTGTCTCCCAGACAGAGGAGCCCATGTTCTCTGTGTCATCCGCAAGTCCATTATGCCAAACTAAGTGGCTGGGAATGAACACCCATCTGTTAGCCGGAGGCCAGGAAGTTCCAGCTCTGGAGACCTCTGTGGAGGCCCTTGCCCTGTGAGCTGCTATGCTGGGGGGAGGCGCCACGCAAGTGCCCAGGGAAAGAGCAAAACCAGGCCCTTCCTGCAGCTGCGACATAGCCAAAGAGAGGCACGGACGCGGGGCTCCTCCGCTCTCCCCCCGGGCCCACAACAGAGTGCCCGGCACGTAGCAGGAGCTCGACTGACTGAGAAATGAGGGCGAAAGGGAGCCGGAGGGACCAACACAGATGGAGTATCGAGGAAAGTGAGGGCCCATGAGGACGGTGCTGAGACAGAGCCTCCAGGTCAGCGGGGGTCACAGGGGTGCATGAAGAGGCAACAGCTGGGAGGGTCTGAGGCTGAATGCGCACCTATGGTTCCAAGTGTAGAGACTCATGGGGAAGACAGAATCAGCACGGTGGGCCTGGAAGGCCAGGGCCAGGGCCAGCTTGAAAATGTCACATGGGGAACGAGAAGGCATTAGTAAGGCCTTAGGGACCCAAAAGTGATGCCTGCACAGATGAGGGCCAGCAGGGGCCTGGGCCAGCACCATCGAGATGCGGGAGGGTAAGTTGTGAGGGCCTGGGGACACCGGCCCGTAAATCAAGGGGCCAGTTTCATAGGGGACAGGGCAACGGGCCTCTGACCAAACACAAGTTGGAAATGGAGTGCACTCACTATTAGCCTCTGTGAATGTCCACTAGGAACGACACCATCATCAGTTGCTGGTGTAGTTTAGAACACAAGAGAAGATTTAAACGAACACACACATGGCCGTACACACACATGTGTAACACACATGCTCCAGAAAACATGGTAAGGAGATAGGTGTGCACTGACAAGGGCCAGGAGACCCCTGGACAGGAACCAATTGTTGGAGGCCAGTTGAACATGAAATCTAAAGGCCTGACTTGGTCCGGCCTCTTGGGAGGATAGTTTAGTGGTTACTTACAAAGCTAAACAAACCCATACCACACGAGCCAGTGATCCTGAACCTATTCAGGAAAATGAGATGAAAGCATGTCCACGCAAAACCTGCACGTAGACGTTCACAGCAGCTTCACGCATGACTTCCAGCACAGGAGGCGTCAGCATTGCTGGTATGGCTGAGCCGTGCTCCCCACACTGAAAAAGACATGCTGACATACCAATGCCCAGCACCTTGGACTATGACCTTATTTGGAAATTGGGGCACGGCAGACATAACCACTTGCATCAAGATGGGGTCACAATGGAGTAGTGGGGTGCCATCCAATATATCTGGTGTTCTCGGAGAGAGCCATGTGAAGACAGACACACATGGAAAAGGGCACATGATGACACAGAATTGGAGGGATGGAACTGTAAGCTAAGGGACACCACCAACACCAAGCTCAGGGACGGCAGGAGCGGCCCAGAGGCGAGCAAGGATTCCCCTACAGGGTTCGGAGAAGGGGTGGCCTCGGACACCCTGACCTGGACCCCGAGCCTCCGGAACTGGGGGGCAATCATTTTTGTTGTTCCCAACCGCCCAGTCTGTGGCGCTTGGTGATGGCAGCCCCCGGAAACAAATCCAGTGACTGGTGAGCAGGTAGCTGTGGGGTATCCAGATGATGAAGTGTTACTCACGTAAAAACTGAAAAGCTCTCCAGCCATGAAACGCCATGGGGGAACCTAAAATGCACATTGCCAAGTGAAAGGGGCCAATCTGAAAAAGCTACAAACTACGTGATTCCAAATACGTGACGTCTGGAAAGGGCACCACTGAAGGAACAGCAAAAGGAGCAGTGGCTCTCAGGGGTGCGGGACAGAGAGATGAAAGATAGGCCACCCAGGGTTTGCAGGGCAGTAAAACCAGGCTGGGCGATGCTGCAGTGGTGGGCGCATGGGCGGATGGACGTGCCTGTCAAGACCCACAGAACATACACCTCGGGGAGTGAGCCCGACTTTTAAACTATGGACTTCGGTTCATCCAAATGCATCAGCAGCGGTTCGCCAATTGCAACAGGTGTATCCTGCTAGTGCCACGTGTTACTAACAGGGGAGCACCGATGCATGAAAAGTGCACGGGTATTCTCTGTACTTTATGCCCAGTTGGTCTGCAAACATAAACCTGCTCCCCCCCAAAAATTAAATACACATACATATAGAAAGGAAAGAGAGGATGGGGGAGGGAGGGAGGGAAGGAGGAAGGATGAACAGAAGGAAGGAAACATCTTAATGCCAGGGTCAAGTATGTCCTTATCTAAAGGCAATCATGTCCTTCGGGGACTTGATAACATAAAATTCAGAGGGGTAAGTAAGCACCAACAGCCGGACCAAGGCTGACCCAGCCTCATGACCACGGGGACCTTCCCAAGGTTCTCCTGGGACCCCCAACCCTGAGCAGCCTGTGTGCAGAGCTATGCCTACCCTGGAAACAGGGAGAAAGGCATCCCTCAACAGCCAGCTTCCGTGAGGTCAAGAGGTGCCGATTAAGTGCTTGTGGGCCCCGGGAATGCGAGGCAATGTCTTGGGAAGGGCTGGTTCAGCAGGTCTAGGTTCTCATCTCAGCCTCCCTCTTAATGGCTATATGACAGGGAACACGCCACTCATTGAGCCTGCGTTTCCTTATCTAGATAGAGAACAGGTATAGCCGTCTTGCCCTCAAAGATCCAGTGAAACACCACATGAGATTTTTTTAAAAATGTGAAATGTCAGCCCCGTGCTTGGTCCAGAGGGGACTGTCATTGCTAACTGAGGACCTTTCCCACAGCCAGTGACACCTCCAGAGAGCCTGGGTCACGGGTGAAGACAGGTGTCTTCTGCCACACAGGTGGCTGGTATTGTCTCTGACAGTCCCGTGCTGTGTTTTCTACAGAAAACGAAGAATTGTGACACCTAAGAGCTACTTGTTGGAATGAGCTTCAAGTCAGGTTTGGGAAATAAGACACACCTATTTGAGGAGTCAGAGGATAACCTATGATTTGACTCAAAGCCATTCAAGACAAGTGCATGGCATTCCCTGCAAGGCATGGGCTCCCAGGGGGTGGGCCCAGAAAGAGGCTGGAAATGAGACATGTAGAATGAAGGACAGGGTGCAGATGAGAAGAAAAGGGTGTGGGGCCATGGGGGGAGCAGAGGTGGGCTGGAGGTGTGACTGGAGATCTAGAAAGAAGCATCTAGGGATAAAGACTGGTGAATGGTCAGCAGGTAAGTCAACACAGAAAACTGGAGGCTCCAAGGGTGGCCCCCAAGGGAGCCAGGGGGTCACCCTGTATCTGGGACCTCAGTGATGACGGTGGGCAGTAAGCCCCTGAGGGCAGTGACCACACAGTTCATGTTACCTGTTGTTTCCAGAGCCTAAAGAAGGCCTGACACAAACTCTCTGTAAATACTTCCTGAATAGATGAGAAGAAGAAAAATCAGCACAGTGTAGGTGTTTCAGATTTTAACAAAGGGAAGAGACCCACAGGAATACAGTCAAGTTCTGCAAAGAGACCCAGGATGAAGGATGTGTGGGTTCCTGGGGAAATGGAAAGAGAAGCAGGCCACAGGGCAGGAAACTGGGGGAGGTCCAGCAGTGAGCAGAGGAGCAAGGAGGCCGGACCTGGGGGAGCAGGGGAGTGCAGAATGAGCAGAGCAGGACAGGGACAGGCCCCGCTGCAGACACACAGGGGCAGGGGGTCTGAGGGCTGCGGAGGCCCTGGGGCCATCACAAGGGTGACCAAGGTACCTAAGGGCCCAACATTGCTACAAATGCCTCATAATTCTCCCCAGTGACCCGCCTAGACCTGCCCTAGGGTGTCTCACTCTGTAGAATCTGACTCCAAATCAGCTATGTGACAAGGAGGGACGTGTCCTTTTCCCACCACTTCAGAGAACCCAGGGTGGAGGAGGGGTCAGTAGACTTTGGACTTTGTCTCCATTTCCCAGCACAGGCACCTTCGCTCAGCTCTTTAGAGCCCCTGGGAAGGCTGAACACACTCAGAATAGAGACAATGTCAGATGCAGAGCACTTGCTGGCAACACGGGGCAGAGGATGCAAGCCCTGGTCAGGGGGAGGACCAGGTGATCGCCTTGCAGCCTGGCATGCTATGAAAATGCTGTGGACCAGATGGAAGGCAGACAGAAAGCAGGAAGCCAGGAGAGGAGCAGCATTCCGATCGCCGGCTACAAGGCCCCACCACTCAGGATAAACACTCGCGTGGGGAAGGAAAAGTGTTTCTGAGCTAAATGCATCCACGGGGGAGCAAGAGGAAATGATGCCCAGGGTCAGGTAGCACGATGCCCTTGAGGTTTCTTCCCACATGACACGTTTCTGTGTCTTGTTTTCAGTGAGGTGACATTGTATTAGTTTCAGGTGTGCAACATAGTAATTTGCTCTCAGTTCACCCTGCAGAGCCATCACCTCAGTAAAGTCTAGCTACTTACTATCTACCACCAGTTGACCCTCTTCGTCCATTTCACCCAAATCCAGACCCGTTCCCCTCTGGTAACCACCGATCACACATGGACGAGGACGGGAATCAGGCGGGAGAGCCCCTGGGGGCCCACGGGCGGACACACAGAATGAGAATCTCTCCTCCCTCCATCCCTGGAAAAGAGGGACCCTGGCCTTATCTACAGCACCATAGATGCCCTCTATTATTTATCTGCCAAGGTACGTGTGGCTTTATTTATGACAGTGTCTCATCACAGGTGGGGGCGGGTCTTAGAGTCACTTCCCTGAACTGATGAGGCCTTTGTAATCTGGGACCTGCTGCCTCTGGCCCATAAATCTCAAGGAGGGGAGGGGAGCCCCCAACCAGTTCACTGCAGGCAGCCCTGGACACACAGAGGGGAATCGGCCACATCTGGTGACAAGGCTCCTCCTGCACCGTGTCTGCCATAGCCACACGCTCTGAAAACAGTCAAGAGTCATCTGCTGCCTACTGACAGGACAAAACGCACCACTTCCCTGAAAAGGTCACTTCCCCTAAGATGGGAGGGCTTGACCGTCCAAAGCCATTGCATGAATTTCCCCCCATAGGTACTATCAGTCCCCTCTCCCTTCCAGCCTGTGACCATCAGCCTGCTTGCCCATCACCTCCACGGCCCATTCTTCTTTGTGTGGAAGCCCTGTCCGGACCCTCAGAGGGACGCTTTGGAAAAGCCACAGAACAGAGGCTTTTCTTCTCCACAATTTCTCTGGGCAAAGCTCCTCGCCTGGGTGCTGGGTGCTGACATCGAAGGACACTCTGATCCCACAGCTGTCCCAGGACTCCCATTACTCCCGCAGTCCAGAGGAAAGTTGGGGGTGTCTTTCACACGTGAGCATCCAACCCACCTGGCAGCTGTGCTGAGAGCTGGGTATCAGGCGCTCACATGAGCGCAGGCGTGACCCAGAGCCCACGGCATTCACTAAAGGACGTACGGTCCCTCCTCAGTGTCCCCGAGTCTGTACGTGCAATTCGCCTACTCGCTAAAAGTTACACCAAAGCCTGTACTTTGTAGCACTTTCACAGTCATTCGCAAACACGCAAGGAGTGGTAAAGAATTTGAACAACCCAACGTGCATTTCCCCAGCTGAGACTGAAGAAGCCTTCTTGTGTTGGCAGAAAATGAGCGTCCTTCTGTGGCCCACTTAATGCCATTAGTTTTGCGTATTTGTGCTTTTTGTGGGTGATTTCTCCGTGTGGCACGGCTCCCAAGCATCGTGCTGAAGCTGAGGTGCCTTGCGGGGAACGTGGGTGTGTCAGGTAAGACTCGTGTGTAAATAAGTTTTGTTCAGGCACCAGTCAGTACTGCTGACCCCCAAGCGCAAGGCTACTGAATCAACAACCGCTGTTCCGTACAATGCCTTTAAACAAAAGCACGCACATAAAACAGGTCACACGTTGATCAGCTGGTGACACTGCTGTGACCGGAGGCTGGCGGGAACCTGGCCCTGTATTTCCCCAGGAGCAGTGGGCGCAGCACCCCCTAATTCGGTGTTAACGGTGACTTTCTAGAACATGACTACCGCGAATAGTAAGAATCAACTGTATACTCGACACAGCAATGCCTAAGTCTGTTCAGATATGCGCCCCAACCCGAGACCAGGCCTGACCGCTGTTCCAACAGCGGAAGACTTTCCTCCCAGCCGCAGGCTGTCAGCCCAGGGTGAGCCTGACCCCAGGCAAGAGCTTTAGCCGGAGCAGAGCCGTTCACGGCACGGGGCCCCAACTCTGCGTCTGAAGCACAGGTGCCTTTCCTCCCCCGCCTGGAACCCAGGGTCCTTCGTCCAGCCAACACTGGTAGGAGCATCCGATAAAGCCTGACACAGACTCTGGAGGCCACGCAATGCTGGGAGGCAAATGATGACCGTATTCTGACTCACGCCCACCCCCTCCCACGTGGTTATCCTCTCACTAAGATCAGAACCAGGAAAACAGACACAAGGATCAAGGGGGTTAAGTGCCCCCTCTGCTGTAAGACGAACCACGCGGGCAGCGGCAGCTGTGCGGGCTACAGAGAGTGCGGCCCAAGCGCAGGGTGCTCAGCTGGCGGGAGCAAGACCAGGCGTCCTTCTACCTGGGCCGACCGGAGGGCCGGCAAGAGATGGAGAGAGCCAGCTGGCAGAAGCCCAGGGGCAGAGAAGGGAACCCACAGGCCCCGGAACCTCAGTGTTCCTGTTCTACAATGAGGCCTTACCCTAGCCCATCTTTCTGTCCCTTCCGCTCTAAGACAGTCTCCAGGAGCCTCTGTGCTCCTCTCTGAAGTCGCTGGCCTTCGGCGGTGGGGCAGGAGAGCAGGAGGACACAGCCAGGGGGACAGCTGCTGGTGGGACAGCCACGCCCCGAGAGCCGGGAGAGGCCCCAGCAGAAACACAGAGAGGGGCTGGAACCAACAGAAGGGGAGAGACGAGGATGAAACCTGTGCCCTGAGCCCTCTGGTCTGAGTGAGATACCTGCAGCTGGGAGGTGCGGGGGCCTGGCACTGCGACCATGATCGGATTCTCGGAAAGTGCACACTCCGGAGCACTGGAGGGGCAGCTGGGCACGTTTCCATTCAAATGGAGCTACCGCCTGCCACTCCCTTCCCCTCCTGTGCAGGCCTGGGTGGAGGGTCTGACGGCCTCAGGGGCTGCTCTCTGGATTTCCTAAATACATGGGCCAGGTCTGCAGACAGGGCCAGCCTTGTGTGTGTCCCCTGCCTCAGTGGGGGCACCTGTCCACTGGGGCTGGGCCCCCTGCCTCCAGGCTGCTTCCTGGGGCTCTGCCCCAGGGAGTCCTCTTGCCCAGGCTGTTCTTCAAGTTTTCAGACAAAGAGGGAGGGACCCTTAGAGAGCGGGAGGTTAGCAGTAGTAGGTCACCCCAGAAGGTCCCAGCACCCTGGCCATAAAGCCTATCGCCTCTACACCCTCCCCTCCCCAGAAGGGACCACATTCTGCTCTCGTACTCACATGTGTCTGGGTTGTGGCAGTTGTGTCCCTGGCGGAAGTACTGGGGGTTCTCAATGACCGGGATGCGGGTCATGCCGATAACCACCGTGTCGGGCCCGGCATCCAGCGACGAGGGTGTGGTGATGCCGTGGTTGATGTGGTGTAGCGGGCTGGCTGAGTCCTCCTCGCCGCTGATGACAGCCACAGGACCTACACGCACAAGAGAGACACAGGGCCTGGTGATGTCACATCCGCCAGCGCCCACTGTTTTACCACTGTGTATTTTCCCCAGGAGTCAATCCATTGGAAGAATATCCCCAAATGCCTGGCTATTCTGAATTCAGACACCCAATTCAGACACTCTCTCTCAGGAGAAAACTCTACCATATCGCCCCATAAAAGTTAAAGAGTGAACTGAAAGGACTATGAGGGGAATGATTTTCACTTTCCCCAAACCCAAATCAGTTCACAATAATGGGCTTTAAATAAGTTTCTTTGCTGATACAGCAACAATAGAATTTTAAAAAACAAAAAAAAAGGCAAAAATACCTAGCAGGAGTTCACACACTGTCCCTTCTCCCTCTGGGGATGTTAAGAACCGCCCATGCTGAGTCCCACCACGTGAACTCTGATTCCATCGGTCCCGACATACAAGCCGGGCACCTGGACTGAAGGGCCTTCATGTGGGTCCCGTCCACAGCTGAGATCAAGAACCTCTGATGAGGGCCTTGGAGGCTGGGAGGCTTTGCAGAGTGGCCATCAGATACTCATGTGACAACACCTTCATTGGACGCTGCTATCAACTATCTCAGCCCATCGGGAGATAAGCCCGCCATGGGCCTCAACCTAGCCGGAGCCGACTTCCACAAGTGATAGTAATCAGGACCCATCATGATTAGCTGACAGCGTCTGAACCAGCAGTCCCACCCCTGAAAGATCTGGATGGCCCCATGACGTCAAAGAACATAATTTGCATCTTCACCCACCCTTCCTAACCCAGAGAAAAGACTCAGGAAATAAGGTTATTTACAAACACAGTTGACACCGGTATTTAATAGTGGGGTCTTGGCTGAGCGATGATTCTGTTTGGTGGTGCAGTTCTCCCCTACATACAAATAAAATTCCTATAAAGTAAATAGCTGTAGCTGTGGCTTCATACAACTGGTGTTTTAAATGGCTGCTTTGTAAGATGCATGGTCCCAAGACAAAGTGCTTGCTGTGATCTGATTTTGCAGCTTGCACAATATTTCTGCTGCCGAAATCCATTACATCGTAGTGAAGTTTAGGAGGAGAATACGTCTCATCAAACAGCGAGGTGAAGCAGCAATGAGGCAGAACTAAATGGAAGGCTGGTGCATGCAAATCAAGGACCCAGAATTCCATTCCGTCAGCACAGACAGGCTTAGTCCACTCCTGACAAACGTCTCTCTGTGAAAAAGCAGGAGTGGTGGCCCAACTCCTCACCGTAATCCTTCACCTTGCAAAGAGAGGCCTGTTCCTGGAGAAACTGAACTCAGAGAAGACGGGGCAGCTAGAAATTGACATCTGGGGGCCTCCCAGTCAAGTCAGTGACACTGAGGTCCTGCCTTGGTGAAAGCTGAGAGCCGACAAGGCCCACCTGTGTGCACAGAGCAAGATCGTGTTCACTTCCTGGTGCACATTTCCTCAATATGAAGAAACAGCCCAGGACCACGACACACGACAACAAAGCCTCAGCATGACTGAGGCAACGGGCAATGCAGGAAGGAGAGTATACAAAAATCACGGATGTCCCCAGGGAGATACACGAAGGCCCTGCACCCAGAGGTCAAGATGACACTCAACCCTGAACAGTGAGAGAGAGGGTGAGGAGAAGTCCTTGGGGCAATGTGATCATCAAACTCTGCAAGTCAAAGATGAGTGGAAGACAAAGTCCAGGGTGTGCTCCAAAAAGTCAAACCAAAAGGAAAGAGATGGTAAATAGGAAAGAAAAGGTAAAAAAAAAAAAAAGGAGACTCCATCCAAAGATCCAACATCTGATTAAAAGAAGAGAACCAGAGGGGACCATACAGAGAGAGAAGAGAAAAGATGGGAAGAAGAGAACACGCTTATTCAACATTTGAGAATGGGGACACGGGACCCTCCCAGAGGGAGTACAGATAATTCGCCCTGTCCTGCTCTGACCAGCGCTGGTCACCCAACGCAACCGCACGCAGGTCAGAAAGGCCGCTGCCATTGCTCCCAAGGCCCTTATACCCACCTCTGCTCTTCCATAGACTACAGGCCTTGCTGTGAAAACCAACAAAGCCCCATCATTTCAAAGGATGAGAGAGAAGACCCCACGGTGGCCCCCGCACACCAGTGGCAGAGGCCAGCAGAACTCCCCAACTGCGCTGGGTACGGCCCCCCATATTTAACATCCTGGACCCGAGCATTCAAATCCCCCACCAACTCAGGCTCCCCGACTGTAATGAATGGCCCCTCAGGCAGGGATGCTGGTAATGGAGGAAACGCTAAGAACCAGCTTCCGGCTCAGGGCCGCTCTCACGCCGGCTATCTCTGGGCAAAGAAAACCCAGGGACCTGCAGCCCCTCCAGGAGAGCAAACGGTCTTCTTTCACTTTAATAATCACAGCGAAGCGTGTATTACAACAAGAAGGGACAAGTCATAAAGGGAAAAATCGCAGCTGTCCGGGGAGTTCTCTTTTCCTGAACCTGCCAAGGCCTGAGGCGGGCCAGGGGGAGCCAGGCTTGCTGTCTTCTGAGCTCCCCACGCACACAGATGGCCTCGTACCCTGGCGGGGACAAGGACAGCGTGTGTGGTTAATCCATTCCTAATTACACACTTACTTTGTTAGGTAGCCCTAATAAACAAAAAGAAAGAGAAACAGGCTTACAGCCGTTCTGGTGGGTTCAAGCTTTGGAAAGTAGGCCCTGGGGGAATGCAGATCTGCTCAGACACAGTACGTGGTTCTCTTCCCAAGGAGGTGCCTTTTCCTCCCTCTTTCAGACCCGTGAGGGTTTTGTTCTTCCAACCAGACCACAACGCAACCATGAATGACATAATTAGAGGAAGTTTGATGGCCCCTACAGGGGTCTTGCCAGCAGGATGGTGCAAGCTGTCTTTCTGGAATCGTTTTCTTTTCCTCCCTGCTCCTTCTGTGGGAAAAATAGAAGGAGCAGTGCTGGGAATTGCTCAGCTTTTCATTAAGTGGTTGATGCCAACGTGGGACTCAGTTTCCCCCAGAAAGCAAAGGCCTCTAATGAGGCCAGAGGAAGGAATTTCCCACTGTTGCAGGCAGAGCCCCGACTCCCCCCACCCCCCGCAGAGGAGCTGGGGGCTGCAAACGACATGAGACTGCAGGGACAAGGCAGAAGCCTCTGGTGGCTCCAGGTCCCCTGCAAAAAATGGGGAGGGAAGGGATGCACCACACCAAGTAGAGGCAGGAAAAGCAGCAGCCTTCCAGGGGCTCCTGGAAGACGGGCGCCACCCCTGCAGATCAGGAGAACCTCCTGGGGTCGTTTCCTGCACATCCTGCCTCGTCACCAAAGTCCCCTTTGGTGCCGCCAATTCCCTAACTTACAAAACATGAACAATTCTCAGAAATCTGGCCCCAAGAAAGTCCAGTCGCTGGTTCAAGACGGCAACATTTAGGCAGCCAATTTGCAGACGTGGTTCCTCTCCAAGTCCCTGCAAATGACCCCTATTCCTGAGAATGTGGCTACACAAGAAAGAAGAAGGGGGAGTACACAAACATTTATTAAGTACCGACTGTATGTTTCTGGCATTTTGTTCTCTTCTCATTTGATCCTCAAAAAACAAATTACTATTATTCCCATTCCACCAACTAGAAAACCGATCCTCAAGTAAGTTGAGTTTCCCAAAATTCATTTAGCCAGGAAGTGATGAAGCCTGTTTTGATTCCTATGCTCATTTCCAAAGTTCTTCTTCTCCAAACCTAGCCACTTTTTCAACAGTATGGCTGACATCCAGTATTTCTTTAATAAATAGCTAGAATTTTGTATGAAGACATGAGCCCGTAAGGGAAGCCAAGACATCTGAACCAAAGAAGGCACTTAGGACTAGATCATTCAATATTTTAAAGGCTGGACCAAACCAGAGAAGGTAACTTTGGGCAGTCAAGGCCAAAATCTTGGGGCCCAAAGCCATGCATTTCTACCCTCCTTCATTTATCCCTGCACTTCTTCCAAAGACAGAAAACTGCCTCACCTGGTGGTTCAGAAAACACTCTCAGGCACTGCAGCCATCATGACTGCTGTTCACCAGGCACCTCCAGGTACCCGATGGGCTGCAGTTTCTATCCCCTTGAAGTTGGGCACTGATTGCCCCATCACAGCTTTGGCCCATGAGAAGTGAGAAGCACCATGCATCACTTCCACGTGGAAGCTTTAAGATCCAGTGTGTCAGTATCACCGCATGCTGGTTAGAATGGCCAGCACCCAAAAAAAATCAACAATGTTGGTAAAGATGAGGAACAAAGGGAGCCACTGGGCACTGCTGGGGGGGACTATAAATTGGTGCCGCTATGACGGAAAACATTATGGGGGCTCCTCAAAACTTGATAGACGCAGTGACCATGTGACCCATCAATTCTACTTCTGAGAGTGTATCCAAAGGAAACAAAAACACGATCTCAAAGAGACATCTGTACCCCCATGTCCAAAGCACCATTATTTACTATACTCACAAGATGTGGAAACAACCTAAGTGTGAATATAAAGAAGCTGTGATGATATATGTACATGTATAGACATACACATGCAATGGAATATCATTCAGCCATAAAAAAGGAAGTCCTGCCATTTCGGACACCATGGACACCTTTATGCCAAATGAATGCATCAGAGGAAGACAAACACTTAATGATCTCACTCACATGTGGAATCTAAAGAAGAAAAGAAGAAAAAGCTCATAGATACAGAGGACAAAGGGTTGGTTGCCAGAGGTGGCAGGTGGCAATGGGAAAAATGAGTGGAAATGGTGACAAGGTACAGACTTCCACTTATGAAGTTAACCAGTCCTGGGCATGTAACGTACAGCACGGTGACTCTAGTGAACAATGCTGCCCTGCGTGTTCAAAAGCTGCTATGAGAACAAATCTTAAAAGTCCTTATCACAGAAAGAGAAATCTCTAACGACAGGATGTGATGAACGTTAACTGGACTTAACGGAGGTCAGTTTGCAATGTATGAGTATACAAGTAGACAAATATTGACTCATTCCGTTGTGCACTTCAAACCAATATAATGTTATATGTCAATTACATCTCAGTTTTTTAAAAGATCCACATTCCCATTGTCCTGCCTGTGGCAACTGTGGCAGCACAAAGTCAAGTTCAGTCCCCAGGCGAGGCTGACAAGGACCCAAGCTCTCTAGCCAATACCTGGTGCACACGTGGCATAAGTGTGCTCTGTTGCTGAGGTTGGCAGGGGTACCGGGAATGTTACCTTTAACATTCCCTCAGATCGCTACAGAAGTGCCTTATGCCCAGGATGGGCTTAGTCCTCCAAGATGGGACCCATCTGAAAATGCCTCCTCCCTGCCCTCGGTCCCAGAACTGAGCTCTCATCTCATCTAGTTCCACACAGAACCAGACCATGACCAGCACGGTTGAAGACGCCCTCCCCGCTCCAGATTTGATTTAGGAAGTAAAAAAAAAAAAACAAATGAGTCCCACGCTTTCTTAATGTGTCCGAATGAAACCAACCAACCCACCTTCAAATTAAGAAAATGACTTTTTAAAAACCACAAGCTTTTCCGACTGATAAAAATCAAACACGGACGTGTGCCCGGTGGGTGGGAGAGCTAGGCGTCAACAAAGCTGGGAGCAGGAACCCCATAAACCAGAGTAAGTGAAAGCACAGCAAACACAATTAAAAATCCAGCCATGCTCAGAGAGGTATTCCGTTTATTGCCTCATAAAAACAGCCTCGTCCTCATGGGCAAACAAAAGAAAATCAATTTCTTAATTTTTATTGGCAGATGTGGGACAGAGGCCAAGTGAACATGGGCTGGGCCGAAGAGCGGACCTGGGGACAAGTCACCAGCACTCTGTTCCCAACGTGGTTCCCCCCGGTCCCTCCCGCTGCCTCCTTCAGCCTCTGGACCCACCGGGCCACTGAGATCTCCAGAGTCCTGCTGGCTGCCCAACAAGGCATGCCCTCCTCACTTCTCTCCACGAGTCATTTCCCAAAAGACAGGCTTTATTCTCTGGCTCCAAGTCCCTCCCAGCCTCTTACAGGAACCAAAAGCATTGCTCATGCCTCGTAGCATCCTTAGCTTGGGGGTCAAAACCGTGCGGCTGATCAACCAGCTCAAGAACACATTTAAGGACAGAGAAGGCAGGATGGGCTCCCGGGACACGTGCCACCCTTATCTCTCAGTTAATCACCAAGACAGCCTGGGGGTAGGACCTGTTATTCCAGTAATGCAGTTGAGGAAATTGAAGCCTTGGCTTTTATAATTTGCCCAAGGTCGCAGCGTTAATAAATGGGAGGCAGACCCACATCCATCTGACTTGAAAGTCTGGGCTCATTACACTGCGTAGACTGCCTGACCCCTCCGGCACTGTTTTTCCTGATATCAGAACAAAGTTATAACGGGTCAATCGCAGCCCCCCCTGCCACTCCCAATCTTGACGCCCTGGAGACTCATTTAAGAGAACTGGCTTAATTCAGGAATGGAACTCCTGACATTTCAGGACGCAGTGGGCCCGCAGCCTCGCACCAGGTGGTACTGAAGGAGTTCAGAGGCTGAAGAACGTCAGGTAGCAAGGAGCCTCAGAAGACAGCAACATGTAGCCTGGAAGTGAGGCAAATGCCATCAGATTTCTCCACAGACTCTTCCTACGGACAACAGGTAGAACATCCCAGGCATAAACAGGACGTGAGTAATTCATTACCTTCCAATTGCATAAAAATGCTGGTGTTTTTTGCCCAAACGCCCATAAGGAGATAACAGCTCAGGTTTCAAAATTCCTAAATTCAGCTTTCGCCACTGCACAGTGACTAGGCATGTTACCCCCAAAGTAGAGGCATTACCTCCTTTAAAGATTGTTTCCCCCAACATCTTGGAGGCTTTGGGAAACGGAAGGAACCATCATTTCAGAGCATGCAGTGCTAGGGGCTGCCACATCAGTCACTTTCCCTCCTGCCCCGAAGACCCTCTCTGCTTCCTTGGTGACCATCAACTTGAACCCTGGCTGCTGCCCCTTCTTCCCCCGCACGCGGGCCGCAGTTGGGCAGGGGACACCGCAGTGCCTGTTAATCTCATGGCTTACTCTGCTCTTCCACAGATACACCGTAAAAATGATAGAAGCACTTCACGGGAACGGCGCTGCCGCGGGATCTGAGGGGGGTGCAGAGGGTCCAATGATTTCCAGCATGTGAAGACAGAAACACAACACTAACATCAATCGGAACGACGCTGCATCCGCCCTGCGATCCCCTCCTCGTGCGGCATGCTTTATGTGCGGCAACGCCTGCCCCAGCCCCCGTAGGGACCCCGCCGGCCGGACCCTCGTAAACATACCAAAATCCCACGTGCACTCGCGCAGCTGCGCTCCTAGGCGAGGATGGGTACAAACTCACCCGTAAAGCAAAACCGGGTTATCGATCGTTAAACAGATTGCAAGGAGACTTACGGCTCCGGGTTTCTTTAAAATTCCACCTTTTCCAGCTCACCAGACAACAGACATCCCCGTTTATCTATACAATGTACTTAAGTTGTAATACCTCAAGGATGCGGAACACTCGCACCAAAGACCCCGAAAAGGGGTGGTGAAGGGGCCAAGGGTTCGGGGGGTGGGGATCCCAGCAGTAGCAAGTCAGCCATTTATTGTTCTAAAGATCGGCACACAGGCCAAATGAATACCAAGGAGAAAAACCCAAAGATCTAATCATCCCATTTGAAAGCTCACATCCTTCCTGTAATCACTTCTGGGGTGTTATTCTTACACCGACTTTCAGAGATCAGGTAATAATACTGAACCTACCAATTCATGGTAGGGTGGATGGACAAAGACTCCTTCATCAAAGCCTGTTTCCTCATGCATCCATTGACCCAAAGAGGTTTGAGTAAGGAATTAAGCCCTGTCAAAGACAGAATATCTCCTCATTCAGTTCAGGTATGCTTAGTCCTTCATTATTAAAAGGGGGGTGATTGTACATCCTGGTTTCCCCAGGCCAGCCCTTGCTTACACCTGTTATTGGAGCATAATGATGAATAGTGCCTCCTTCGGTCTGGGTGATAAATTATACAGTCACCTTAATAAGATGTAACTTTGGCCTTCTATGTGTGGGACCATTGGGTGGAGAAAAGACAGCCCTGGGTAGAATAAGTTGCTGTTTTGGACTCCAGACACTAGGGGCCAATGGTACAAGTGAGGAGGTGAACCTCTCTAGCCAGCATGCGTCTCTCCAAATTGTTCAAACTCCCATGCGAAGCAGTCTTTGAAAGGGGCTGGCGTGGGCCTTCAGAATATCCAGATAGGACACTTCCTTCTTGGGCAGTCAATAAATATCACTTGATGATGATGAGATAGCCATTGATTTTCCATTCCCTCTTCTCCCTCTGTTCTCTTCTCCTTCCCCATTTCCTCAGGGTACAGGTCAATCAATCTTGGGCCATCCTGATCCACTTGGAAAGCGTAACAGCCATGGAGCTAAACCACTTGTCCTCTGGCTCCAATCTCTTAGAGAAATTAGTGCCAATGGAAGTGTCAGTATTAATTTCATAATGTTATTGGATAAAGGCAAGGCTGGGCCAAGTCCCATATTCCTGATGGGCTATCAAAGTGACGAGGATTATGGGTAAGAAGACAGACAGCTCTGACAGCAGAGGCAATGACTCAAGATCAATTAGACTGACAAGACTCTCTTTAAGCCATATCACTTAATGCTGACACCAGTGCGTTCCCTGCAGAGCCTTGGAACTCGGGATGCATAGTTTGCCTGGTGTCTCCAGGGGTAAGTGGAGAGGCTGGAGACTTGGAAAGCAGCCCTTGTCCCTACACCTCTCCCAGGAGGATCTCAACAAAGAGTTCTAATAAAAGAGAAGAATTTTGCTCTGTGATGGGAAGAATGAGTATCTGCCCCCCCCTTTTTTCCTTTTTCCTGCCTTCTAAAGAAAATGTCAAGATAAAATGTAAGCTACGTATTCAAATTTAATTCTGTTGCCCTGTCAAGGGAAAGCTTGGGATTATTCAAATGGAAATCAAGATCTTGTAGAAGTCCAACGTTCATAGCAGGAGAGGAGACTTGTCATGGAAGGCAAGAGCAATAGAGGATGCTGAGTTCCAATCCAGCAGAGATCAAGGGCAGCAGAGGGACCAGAGGATGTTTCTTAAGGCCTGGAAAGGGGTGTAAAAACTGCTCTTCTTCAGTGCTTGATAAAAGCAGCACAGAAACAACCCGGGTGCTGAGCGCGCCGGGGACAGCGGGACTGGGGAGACAGAGAGAGCAATCCTCGCACCCAAGCAGAATGAAGTGGGGCTCACACCACCCCTCTAGTACGCCTCGCCTATTTCAAACCCTCTAGCTTAACGGTTTACTTCCCTACGTTCTCACGAGTGTATGTTCCCAGGGCAACAGGCATAATTTGGAGCCTGTGAGGGGATAGCTATTTTAAGCAGATTTGCTTTACTGTTTTTAATTGCTGAACAATATTGTTTGTTAGCGTCCTATTAAAAAACCCCACGGTGTTCTGTAATAGAATTTAAGATTTGTCCGATTTGAAAGTATCCATTTCGGGTTGGGTGTGGGTTGACGGGGTTAGCGAACACCAGTATTAATGAGCTTATCTCGGACGGGACCTAAGTCGTTAGGCTACGCGGAAAAGATGAACGTCCCTAGAACAACATCAGCCGTGGCCAAGACGCTGTTGTCAACGTCATCTGGAGCTGCTGACTTCCCAAACACACTCCGAACTTGGCCCCAACGCACACGTGTGGATCAGGGATCCCTCCCAAGGTGCCTGTAAATAGCTGGCTCTTTAAAGACGCAGTATTTTAAGATCATTAACCAACTGAGAAAATTTTTTTCAAAGCTGGGGGAGGAAACTTGGGAGTGTGAGACGTTCCTGCTCATCAAAGATGGTTTGGAGTCGGTGAGTAAGCATCTACGGAACTGCTGGAGGAAGCTAGGAGAGCCCCAGACAGTAAGCAAGATGCGGGAGGCACACAGCACACCTTGCTCTGCAGCGGCTCATGGGTCTTAGGTGCCTTCCTCTGCAGGTCCCTCCAGAGTAGGGACATGGCAAAGTCATGTCCATGCCCTGCAAAAGGAGCAGCATGCTGACAGGCATATGGTATGGTTAGAATGGATGGGCGGGTGGGTGGATGGATGAAGACTGCAAACAGCCCTGGCTGGTAGCACAGTGGATAAGGCGCCGGCCTGTGAACCCAAAGGTCTCAGGTTTGATTCCCAGCCAGGGCAACATAACTAGGTTGCAAGGCAGGTCTCCAGTCAGGTCTGTGGCTGGAGGCAGGTGAAAAGCAACCATACATTGATGTCTCCCTCTCTGCCTCTCTCTCTTCCCCTCTTTCTAAAAATAATAAAGATAAAATCTTCAAAAAAAAAAAAAAAAAAAAAAGACTGCAAACAGCATGGCACCTCACATTTCAGTTCTGCAGTTTCTGCAAAGTACTAGTAGCTGACATTATGGTGGTGACCCCAGAGATCCGGCCAGAATATTCCTGGGCTCCATTTCATCCTGGATCATAGGAAACACAGCACCGTGCCTGGCTTCTGAAAAGTCAGCAGTGCTGACTCTAGCACCAAGTATTATGCTCTTCACAGACATGTCTTTTCCAGCAGAATTTCAAAATCCTGAGAAGCAGGTCTGATTAATATCACCATTTTGCAGAGGAGGAAACTGAGACTTGGAAACATGCTTCCCTGCCCAACATCAGGTAGGAGAAGATAAGCAGCTAGGATTCCAAAGCACAGGTGTCTAACTTCAGAGCCTGCACACTTGCTATTCTTCACAAAGCCACGGGGCAGCAGGGGTGCGGGAGGCCGTGTGGCCAGGGTGCGGTGCGTCCTAAGGGCTTTGGTTCGGGCCTTAAATGCAAGTCCTTGGCCCAGCGGAAGAGGCCCAGGGCCTCAGAGTTCCGTAGACAAACTCAAAGCATTTTGCCAACAATGCTTTCCTGCCCTCCTGTCTCTCTATAGGAAAGAGATTAAAGGAGATCTGTGCCACTTAAAAAATTAAAGCGGGAGGAGCAGGCAGATGGGACCCGTGGTGTCTGTGCAATCACATCCAACCAACGCCACTGATGCATCCGCGGCTGTTCCAGGAGAGAGCGCACATCCTAGTTTTTGGACAGGGCTCAAACTTATATCCTAATAATGCAATTTTGTAAGAATAACTAAATAACGTATTTCCTGGAAATATAAGATGTATTAAAACCCGTGACCCTTGGACCCACCATCATCATCATGATTGTCATCACCACGGTGTCTCTTGACGTGACACTAGCACAGCCCTTTAAGAGCCCTGGCACTTCCAATTTCACTGGCTCATCGGCTTCCTTCTCTCAATCACCCTCGGACATAGATAAAGGCTGGTAAACACCCAGCCCTTCCAACCATCCAACCTATGACAAAACTAAGACCCACTGAATTGCCTAAGGTCATTCAATCAACCAGCCAACAGGAGAAGCAGGGTTTCCAAGTCAGCCCCTGTGGAGTCCGTGCAGCAGAACACCCAGGATGGGGAGGGACGCATTACACGGGGCAGCCACCAACTGTGTTCAATTCACAGTCAACGTTTCCCCTCCTGGCTGCCGGAACAGACTTGGAACTCAGGCTGCCTTGACAAGGAGGAGAGGGCAGGGTTGAAAGGGGTTCACATCTTATCTTCCCGTCATCACTGAAATGAGCCAGCCAGCTAGCGCAGGAAAGTGGCAGAAAGCTCCAGGATGTAGGTTCAGGCACACTGGAGAGAGAAGGGGTGGCAGGCCCCCGGGCCCACTGGTGGATCTTTCCTTGGACTCTCAACAAACCAGTTAAGACAAGGTGGGGGAGGCCTGTCGGCACAGACTCCTTCCACATACACGTGGTTTTAATGTGGCGCCTCGTTCATTTGGTAGAGGGTTGAGGAAATGTGTCCACAAGATAGAAATAGAGCAAAATGTATGTCTTTTTATAGCCAATGATTCACACAGAGTGATAGCTCTTAAATATGAATAATAAGTAAAATTTTAGGGCACAGGGCTGGAGATGAAGGGAGATGATAACATTTCCTCTTTTTTGTTCATGGTCCAAATTTGGAAAAATAAATACAGTCCTACCTATAGTTGGCAAGGCTTATCATCTGCCTTAGGGCCTTGGCCCTGCTTAGGAACAAATACGCCGCTTCCCTTTGACATTGAGATCCTAACTTGGAGCTGGGAAGAAGCTTGTTTCAAGAATCAAAGTGATCCCTCACAAATATCAGAGATGACCAAGAGAAAGCGCTTTAACAAAAATGTGAAACTTGGCCCTGGCTGGAGGCACCGTGGATAAGGCGCTGGCCCGTGAACCCAAAGGTCGCTGGTTTGGTTCCCAGCCAGGGCGCATGACCAGGTTGCAAGCCAGGTCTCCAGCCAGGTCCGTAGCTGGAGGCAGGTGAAAGGCAACCATACATAGATGTCCCTCTCCCTCTCTGCCTCTTCCCCTTCCCCTCTCTCTGAAAATAATAAATAAAATCTTTAAAATAAAATGTATAACTCACTGGTCACTGACTTCCACAAGCCCTTAGCAGGCTTCCCAGTGGTCAGATATTCTCCAACTAAGAGAGTGTATGGCACAGTCCCCCTGCCAGTCCCCCTGGTGTCTTCCTGTCCTGATGCCTCAGCAGAGGGCAGAGAAAGAACATCCTCTTTCCGGCCGACAGGGTCAGGGAAGGATGAATAGGCCCTTCTGATAACCACTTTCACTAGAGTGATGACCTCTTTCGTATGGTATCAGGAGCAGAAAGCAGTGTCCTGACCCAGGGCAGGTGAGCTCCCTGGACGCCAGGGGACAGGAAGCACTTAGTGCCACCAGGACGAGCCCAGTACCTGGCAGGTGGGCTGCTCTCCAGGTACCGGGCTCTGGCCCGAGAGGCCGTGAGAACTTGACAACCCTGACTCCCACCTCCAGCAAGCCAGGGATGTGTCCGTACCCAATGAAACGACAGCTTTGAGCTCTCCTGCCCTTTCTCACGCCCACTCAGAATTGCTCCCAAGATCTTGCTGGGAGAGAATTGACCTCTTCTGTCTTGTTCTTCCTCTGCCTCTGACGCAGGGAGAAGCCTGCTGCCAGCATGGGGCTGACACACACTGACACAGTGAATCGCCGGCCAAGGGAAAGGAAGGGCCAGGGACCTGGGATGAACAGCCGAGCAGGTGCTTGGACCCCAGAAGCCACGAGGTGACAGAGCTCACTCCCCAGGGGAGAGCTCCCACGCTCTCCAACCGCACCCCTGTCCCTGGCAGGTGGGAGGTGAGAGCAGATGGCAGAGAGTGCAGCCCCCAGCCTTGGACTCTGCCAGGCCCCCGACACAGGTTTGCCGCTCGGCGCAAAGGGGAGAATGGAGTGTCCTGACCTCAGACAGGTCTTCAGTTCAAGTCTCAGTTCCCTGTTTCCTCGCGGAGTGGCCTTCAAAAGATGAATTATCTCCGCTCTCAGTTTCTTCCAACTATAAATGGTAACGGTAAGACAACGGAAGCTGGAGAGTTACACAAGTCAGTATGTAAAAAGTATCTGGCGTCGATTAGGCTATTGTACGTGACATAGAATCCTTTCTTCCAAAGGTTGGTGAAAAATCTCAGGTCAAACCGGGGTGGCCACCTTGGAGCCGCTCTCCCTTCCCGTAGGGCTTCCAGCTTCGCCACTGGCCACCTCTCCTCCAAGCCCTGCCTAAGCCAGCGTAGCCCAGGGCCTTCCCGCACGGCCAGGGCTCAGGCCAGGGAGCCCTGCCAGCTAACCCAGCAGACGGCCTCCTGCAAGCTCAGACACAACGATCTCCAACACCCATGCCCGCCCCCCTTCCTCACCCAAAGCACATGGCTGGAAAAGGGAGGTGGGTCCCTTTCCGAACAGCAAGGCAAGAGGCGTGTGTCCGTCTAGAAATCTCCATGCCATCCCCACAGGGGGCCTAGTGGTCAGCAAAGTGTCCCCCTTCATTGTCCTCTGAGCCAGCAGAGGAACGTGGCCTGTGGCTTCCTCCCGGCGACTCAGACGTTCACCACGAGCAGCCTCTGACTGCTCATTTACCAGAGGTACGGCGAGCCCACAGAGGGTGTGCAGCCCCTTCGCTTCCCCCACGCACGCCCCCTGGAAAAGATGAAACACTCCAGCATCGTCGGTCAGGGGGCAGGAGAGGGGCCTGCGCCATGCCAAGAATTTAATGAGCGCCTGATACCAGCAGCATAAATAAGCCCTTTAATAAATTAGAGAGCTATTCATCTAAATGGGTTCTGCTGTCCCTTCGGTGCCAGTTAATCTGTAATTCTCAGAGACCAGGGATGGCCCTGCTGGGAGCAGGAATCCAGAAGATGGAATGATTTTCGTCCCCGGGGAGCTGGGATTTCACTTGGTACGCAGCACACACATCCTGTCTGTTCACCGCAGCGCCACTCCTCTATCTCTATCACCTACAAACCCCGAGTTATAGACGCAAACATGGGACAAAAGGCACACTGCCCCAACCCCACACCGGCGCTGCGCATGCACGTCCCACACTGCCGAGCCTCACGTGTTCCATGTGAGCGCATCTCCAACCACACATATGTACGTGTGGGCAAGCACCCGGGCACCCCCACCCACAGGGCAAATGAACAGGCTGGCAGGCTCACGCACCCCTTTTCCAGGATCCCCAGCATGTCTGCAGAGATCTTCCTTTACTCTAAACTCCGGGGGGAGGGGATGAGAAACACTGCCGGCCATGAGCTGAACTGTGTCCCCTTCAAAATACGTTGCAGTCCTATAACCCTCAGCACCTCGGAATATGGCCGTGCTGGAACATTTCGAAAGGTAACTGAAACAGGGTCATTAGAATAGGGCCTAAACCAATATGACTGATGTCCTTGTAGGAAGAGAGCAGGACACACCCAGAGGGACGTCCATGTGGAGACGCAGGGAAACACCACCTACCATGACAGGGGCCTCAGAAGAAACCAACCCTGTCCACACCTCGCCTCGCACTTGTAGCTTCCAGGGCTCCCGTCTAAACCACCAAATTCGTGGCAGCTTTGGCAAGCAAATACGTACACTCAGTCAGGAGGGACTTAGGGACCATCGTGCCATAGGGCCACCATGGAAACAGTAAGCACGCGAGGCCTGGCTAAGCACGCTGCCCCTAGCACCCACAGAAGGCTCCCAGCAGCCCATCCGTGGAAGGTAAGCACGACCGTCACCCTTGGTTTCAAGGTGAGGAAACTGAAGCTTGGGGAGATGTCAGGGAACTGTGTATGTGACCAGCCGGGACACAGCCCCTGACCATCGCTATGGTAACTGAGGTTCTGCTCGATGGCACAAATATCGACTGGATTTATTTTCCCTCCCAGGCCTCCAGCTAGGCATCTAAATTCCCGCCATACGGGACGTGTCCGACACGCCAAGCTGACCCTTGACTCACTCGCTATTGCAGGCACAGCAGGAATTTCAGGTCTCTGGTGCGAATTCCCAGGCAGGATGGGAATGAACACCAGACACCCTGGGTCTGGAACCAGTTGTAGGCTGTGAACGCATTTGACCTTGGGTTCCTCATCAGAAAAGTGGGGACTATAACGTCTGTCCTGTGCGTGGCATGGTGAGATGATAAAACTAAGGAGGAGCCCATGCCAGGCCATGTAACAAACACAGACAGAGCACCAGTTGGGCGCTGGGCCCTGGGCACATGGAAGGCCCAGTCCCTGCCTTCACTGAGCTCATATTTAATAGGTGGGACCGATCGCACGGAGGAAACGAGTGACCAGAAACCATCCTGTGTAAGGGACCTGCTGTGACAGTGGAGGGGTCAGGAAGGCCATCGGAGCAGAGGCCTGGATGCAGTGACGGCAGAGCCATGGGACTGTCGAGGGATCCATGCAGAGGGAACCACACGTGCTCAGGCAGGTCAAGGAGAGAGGGGAGGGTGGTAGGGCTAGTGGGAAGTGACGGGAGGGCAGACAAGGGGGAAATGAAGGCAGTGGGCAGCCCTGAGCCAGGCCGCACACCACCTGCCGATGCGGAGAAGAGGGTCCACCTGCTCTGCGGGTGATGGGAAGCCTTCAGGCTTGAGCACATAGGAAGGCACGATGTCACAGTCCTCCACCTGAGCTGTGGTTGGGGAGCCCCTTCAACTGCTACCTCAATAGTCCAAGAAAGAAAAGATGGAGGTGAACCCAAGGGTAAGAAGTTATTTTTACTCAAAAATTGTTGCCTTCCGTCGCTGATGTCATCCTCCCATTTATTATCAACATATCCCAGGATTGCAAAGTGGGTTATTTTCGCCCCCGCTTGGATATCAGACAAGGAATTGCAATGCTTCTCTCTCGCTTTCTTTCTTTCTTTTTTTAAAAGTTTAGATGATCATCATTAAGAGGAAAGAAGCTATTTTTCAATTGCTCATCCACTTCATTTTTGTCCCATGTACCTTTATTAATTTTTACGTTGAAACACCTTCCTTTACAATTTCAAAAACAGACCCCTTGTTTAGAAGCTTTCAAGTCTGGCAACAGGTCCTCCCTTGCTTGCCAGGAAAGTCAGGGTCCCTCTCCCTCCTACTAATCAAATAAAAATCAATGTCGCTAGAGACTCCTTTAATAAAGATTAAATAAATGAACAAATCTAACTTTTGCTGATAGGTTCTTGCAAGAGCAAAACCGCACAGCCAAGTTTGAATGCCTAATCGTCAAATTGGGCTCCGAGAGCAGACCCCCACCTAGGTTTCCCCAGCACGGATGGTCCCCTGACTTGATCCCCAATAGTCAAAGGGATACGGAATGTTGGGGCCTCCCTCCCTCCCCAAGCTGAAGGGAGGGTCAGCCTGTGTCTGCTAAGAACATCTTGGGTGCCCTGTGCTCACGGCCCACAACAGGTCAGAACAAGCTGACGTTAAGCAAAGCGGCCAGAAATATGCCCAAATCCACAGGGGCGCGCCTGGCTGGAGAGCACGGAGCTCAGTGACTCTCAGCGCTGACAGCGCCAGAGCCCACAGGCCAGTCCCTCGCAGTTCCTGCTCCTTCAGCTGCTGCCTGGCGAGTGGTGAGGACAGGCCAGGGCACACGTCAGCAGGCTGGGCGGGTTCCAGGACTTTGAGGCCCCATACCCAGACCTGTTCCTTGCGGTTGGCTGTGCCGCAGTCGAGTGTGACAGGGACGGCTTCAGTCTTGGGAGACTCTGCGAGCCAGGTTCAAGGTTCACCTCTGCTACTTCCTCACAGTGTGACCTCATTCCTGTGTGGGACTAATAATGCCCCCCTCGAAGTGTCTGGCAAGGATGAAAGTGTTTGCGCAGCAGGTATCCCATGTTGGGTAACAGTTTCCGGCACTAACCAGTAAATACCCGCTCACCCCTTATCCCATTTTCAGCCGAGCAAATGTCCCCTCAACATAAAGACTGCGTTTCCCAGCTGGGGGTGGCCATGTGGCTCCCTTGTGGCCAGTGGAATGCAAAGAGAACTGCTGGGTGACCATAGCTTCTAGGAAGTGTCCTTAAAAACAATAGGCCTACACTGTCTGCCATTCCTCGCTCTTGCGCCTGAGGGGTGGGCCTGGCTCTCCCTCTCAGGTGCCTGTCAGCTCCTGTGCCCACTTCCAGAATCCCAGGCACCTAAAGCTTCGTGTTGTCCCCACACAGAAGGGTGTGGGGAAGGAGGTTCCTTCCCAGCTCCTTCATAGCACCTGCCTGCTCCACCTTGCTGCCAGGTCCCTCAGCCTGAGGTCCAAGCGGGGCTCCATCTCTCACTTGCTGTGGGAAGTTGGGCAAAACTGACGAAACTGACCACCGCGTGTGTCTGCTGTGAGGATGCATTCAAACCAAGCGTCAGAAGAGTGCCTGGTGCTCCATAAATGGCAGTGATGAGGAGGAGGAGGATGGAGCCAGGCCCACCTGCCCAGCCTCTTGGATAATAATCAAAGTATTAAAGAATACTTTGATTCTTTAGTCACCTCTCACTTCTCCGCTACCAACCCGTCACACGCCACAGCCAGGCGGAGCTGCCGGTGGGTCTCTGAGATGCTTGTTCTCAAGTCTCCTGTCTGGACAGGTTTGCAACCTGCCTGGGAAGAGCTTCTCCAACTACTTGACGCCGCATGTTCCCGAAGACTCAGCTCAGGTGCCACTTCTCACAAGAGGCCGTTCTGGGCAACCCGTGGCCTGCGGGTATCTGTGCTATGTTCCCAGAGCTCTCAGCACCCTGGCTGGTCCTCCCCTCATAACCCACCTGCCTCCCACTGCAGCCTGCGGTCTCCTGGGGCAACGGGCACCTGGTGCTGAGTGCCGACCCAGTAACTAGCAATTACTTCCATTCTACCACTTGATCTCTGCACTCCCAACTCCCGGCGCAGACCCATCTCACCACGGCACTGCTCGGTCAGCACGGGATGACGGGTAGATGGATACATGAGCCGCTGTTCACAGGTTCTTTTCTCTGGCCATCAAAGTCAAAGAAGCCAGGAGCCAGAAGTAAGAAATGGATGAGCGGGATGAAAAAAGGAAGCACCTCCCTTACGTCTGTCCTCGTCACCGTAGTTGGATGAATAGGGCACTCCTCCATCCCATAAACAGACATGGGGCCACCTGGAACCTGAACATGGGAACTTATTTGGAAATAGTCTTTGTATTTGTCATGAAGGTTAGAATTGGGATGAGATCATCATGGATTAGGTTGGGCCGTAAATTCAATGCCACGTGCACATCCTTCTAAGAGACAGTAAAGGGCACAAATACAGAGTAGAAGGCCGTGTGGCGACAGTCAGAGGTTGGATTTACGCTGCCACAGGCCAAGGGAGCCACCAGAAAATGCAAGACACAAGAAAGGGTTCTCCCCAGGAGACTTCGGTGGCAACATGGCTGCCGACACCTTAGTTTGGACTTCTAACTTTCAGAAGTGTCAGCGAGCAAACTTCCATCATGTTAAAGCCACCAAATTTGTGGTGACTTTTAAGGCAGCCCTTGGAAACTGATAGAGTCGCCTAGGTATGGACCAGCTGACTTCACGGGCAGTCCGTGAAAGCCACATACTTCATACTCCCGCTATAAGTTTCACATCTACAACCTCTACAGCCTCTGTTTTAGATCCTGAATTCCCCGCCCTGACCGAATATCAAAAAAGACAGATGCATTGTCTCAGTTAACACTCCCATGGCCATACGGGGTTGGTTCTATTATTATCCTTGCTTCACAGCGGAGAAACTAAGTCTTACAGAGGCTGAGCCATGCACTCCATGACCCACACGCCGTTGGACTCCTGTCCAGGTCAGTCTGGTTTCCATGCTCGTAACTGCGAACTATACCGCCGCTCCTTCAGCGCCCCTCCCGTTGCCTTGGGGCTCCGTGTCTGCATCACGGAAAGCCGGGCCCTGACCAGTGTGGCTCAGTTGGTTGGGTGTCATCCCACAAACTGAGGGATCAGCAGTGCAATTCCCAGTCAGGGCGCATGTCTGGGTTTGGGGGTGCTTTCGCTTTTCTCTCTCATGTCGATGTTTCTCTCCCTCCATTTTCCTCTCTCTGAGAGTAAAGAAATAAAATCTAAAAGAAGAAAGAGAGGGGGAGGGAGAGAAGGAAGGAAGGAAGGAAGGAAGGAAGGAAGGAAGGAAGGAAGGGTGGAGGTGACAGAACTTTGGAGCCCTGAAAAAAGAGCCAAAACAATTCAAAACAGGTTTCTGGAGTCTCTGCTGCTGAGCCCCAGGTCCTATCCTTGATCTGTGTAACTTTTTCACTTTGGGACTCAGTGGTCCCTCCACCACAGCCCACAGCAATGGATTTCCTAAGGGCTGAGGGGGAGAAATTGTAAATGAAAACAAGGCCTGTTAGACTGAGGGCTCCTTAGTGCACGGGCCTCATCTTGTCTGCCTTGGTTTCCCCAATGTCCACATGGGCACGGGCACATGACTTACACTTGGTAAAGGCTTTTGCGCTGAATTAAGGGGCTAGAAACACTAGGTGAGTCCAATATAACTAGCATAATGCTATTATGGCTCAACGGCATTCATGAATTTCACAGATGCAACCTCCACGATTGCGTTTCCTCAACCCCTTATAGAAAGAAGGTAGCGATCATCTTAGCGTCTTGCCACTGGTAAGTAGTTCACCCCACGGGGAAGCCTGGCACTCCCAGTTCCCTGGGTGCTTGGATCAGGGTCCTGCCCTCCCATCTGACCCTTCCAACACCAGGGGAAGAGATCCAGAGTATCACAGCTTCTGGCCCTCAAGCAGAAATCTTTCCCTTTGGTCCTGTTTCCACTTCAGGGGACTTGAAAATTAAAGTCAAAAGTAAGCAAGGTAAAATCATGAGAATCCCATATGGTCCCTATCCCCAAGTCAGGTGGCTTGAGGTTCTGCCCAGGGACCAGATGGCGGCTCGTTCTCTGGGACACCCTCCCACCCAGAGTGGAGCCACGTGTGTTCCAGGCATCCAGGACTGGGCAGACACCCCTGAATATCACTGGAGCAGAATCTACACCCCTACCAGATGCCATCTGGACATCTGTCCCCTCAATTTTTATTCTCATGAGTCCTCTGGGGACAAGTCCAGCTAGAGACTTGATTAGCAAATCCCCACTGGAAAAGTTTGCCTTGGAACTGTTCCCCTTATTTATGCAAACCTCTCTTGTCTGCAGACAGGGAGGGAATTTTAATCCAACAGAGGCTCAGGACCACAGGGGCTCTGCTGAAGTTCATCTAAGGCAGCCCTGCACCTGCTGGGTTTCTCCAGCGTCCCTTGCTTGGTCTTCCTCACAGCCCAAAGAGTCACACCGCCATGATTCTCATCCGACAAAGAGACCCCAGTTCCAAGTGGAGAAGTGACTTCGCCAAAATGGCCTGTCTGCACTAGTGGTTCTAAAGCACATCTGGGCATTACGGTGCCTAAGATAACACTGTGACAGCCAAATCAGGTGCAGAAGGCAAACCGTTGATACGAAGGAAGCCACCTGGGCTCCTCCTCCCCAGAAGAGACCGAAGCGCAGTCTGGCTTTCTGACATTATTATACTGGTGTCAAACTCCTTGAAGGTCAAGGCCATAAAACCACGACAAACAAGGCAAGGTCACCCATGAGCACCCCAGGCGTGCACGGGCGAGTGGCAGGTAGGAGGTCTCTGAAAGGACAGTGACCAGTCCCCTCTTTCACCTGGAAAAGCAGAGCAGGGTATAAAGGCAGGATTACTGTCTGGGCTAAAAGTCCACACCCAATGACTGCAGACCCCTTTCCACTTCAATCAAAAACACGGGCCAAGGGCCATGCAGAGCTGGACACGCTGTGCTGCTTTCCTGCACCGCAGCCCCCGCTGCCCACTTGTACACCCCTGCAGAGAAAGTCTGACAGCGGGGAAAACCTGTTCAACAGCACTGCAAAGTCTGGACCAGGGAGGGCGAGGCGCAGGCCGAGGAGGGAAGAAGGGCGTGTGACCGGCCTCCTGTCCCAAGTTCTCCCCAGCTTTCCATCACCTTCCCTGGCTACCTGTGGGCAGAGCCTTGGCCAACCCACATCTAACAACAACAGAACCACAACCGTGGAAACCAGGGACCATGGTGCCCTGGGATGGACCTTCCTACACATCCCCCTGGCTCTTGTTCAGGCACTCCCTTCCATGTCCACAAGGAGGAACCCTGAAAGGACAATAAGGACTCAGTGGATCCTTCAGCAAGGCCAGACCCTCACCCTTCCTTCCAGCGAGCCCCCTTTCCTCCCAGACTCCGTGTGGCCCCCCACATCCCTGGGTCAGCTTGAAGAGCCCACCCGGTGCACTTTCCCGAGTCCGCCCTGGTCAGGGTCGTCAGCACTTAGGCAGTCCTCCGGGGACCCACTCCTCACTCTACCCAGCATGCTGCATGCAGCCCACCTGCGTATTTCCGACCCTCTCCTGGGTCAACTCCACTGACTGGGCAGGACCAGAGGGCTCTGTCCCCTTCGTTCAGCTCACTCCCCGAGAGCTGTAGGCTCCCCCACTGTTTTCGTTCCACCTCCTCAAAGTTAGTCCACGGTCCCTGGTCAGTCTGTTTATCCATGGAGCAGAACCTCCTATAATGATTATCTACGGTGTCCATGTAGTTACTGTTAATATCTATCTAGACAGAGGATCTATCTAACATCCTTCCTGGATCTATTTCCATGCCTCTCTCTGTCTATAGTCTTTATCTCTACTTTAACATGACTATCTTTTTTTTTTTTTTTACCCTCAAACTGGGACAGTTCCCAAGGGGACAAGTCTGGCGGTAGTTAATAGCACGATGGGATTCTACACGTGCTCAGCAGCTAAATTGGTGGTGGGTCAGAGCAACCGCGCGTGTTCAGCAGAACGGTGCAGGCTGGGAAAGCCAAGGGGGCAGGAGGGTGTGGGAGAGGCTGAGGCGTCCCCTAGGAAGACGGGGAACGGGAAAGAAGAGGGCAAAAAATGGAAGACTCTCCAGGCACATTCTGGGTTCGAATCCCAACTCTTCCTCTTATTTAAGCTCTTGGCCTGTTTTTTTTTTTTTTTTTTTCTCCTACGAAATGAGGATCCTTGAAGCCCCTAACCACAGGACTGGGGGGAAGGGTCCAACTAAGTGTGATATACGTGGAAAGCCCTTGACAGAGGGAGTGACTTAGACTAAGTGCTCATTACTGAAAATTACTGCTCTTGTCATTACTGCTCTTATTCTCATTATGCTGTAATAACTTACTTGGTAGTTTTTATGAGAGTCAACATCTGGCAGCCTGTGACTATCTGAAGATGGACCCTTACTGATATTTATACTCCTAGCTCAGAAACAGAGTGGCAAACCAACAAATCTTTAATGAGTGAAGAGAGCTACCTAGACTCTTTAAGAGATACAGGAGAGCGAAGGTGAGGACGCACAGCAGAAGGGAGGTTGGAAAGAGGGAAGACTGCAGATGCCGGCCCTGGGCAGCCTCCAACTCAACCGAGTCTGTCAGATATTTCATTGCGAGTCAAAGAGCAGAGCTATGGGGCTTAAAAGGGATGAACAAGGCCTGGGACAGCTGCTGCGTCAGAGGCCTGCCAAAAAGCAGCGAGGCTCCTGGTGGGGCTGAATGCCAGCGTCACAGCAGACCTACTCAGCGTGAGCCCAGCTCAGCAGCTCGGGGCTGGGGAGAGATCGCGTGGTAAGGACCACGAAGAGCAAGGAATGGGAAGAGAGGGGTCGAGTGGCTAACACTGGGGTGGGTCTGGATGAGGAAGCAAATGAAGCCAAAGGAACCCAGGGGTCACAGGAAACCAACGCTGAGCATCAAGGTAGGGTAGGAAGAGAAGTTGCCGTGAGAAGGGTGACAGAAAAGTCTAGCTCTTTTAGAAATTCCAAGCCATTGAGAAAGCCAAGGAGAGGCTGAACTGGAACGGAAGTGAAGGTCGCTGGTGAGAAAGGGGTCCAATGGCACCTGGCAGACGAGGAGGCTCAAGGGTCATCAGCATTGCGTCAGGTCTCAGGATCGGTCCTGCTCTCACGGCCTACCACAGGAGGGGAAGACAGCAGAACCACCCTGCAGAAAGACACTCACCACACAACCTCTGAGCAAGTTCTGCTGGCCTTCCCAGCCCACCGGGCCTTGACCACAGAAGGCGTTGTCGGGGACGGGCTGCTGAAGCTCAAGGCAGACCACCTGGAGGATCTGGGATTGTTACGCCACGTCCTGGGGTCGCCACGGTCTTTATGACTCACATTCACCTCGGCCCAAGTTTCTCCAGAGGGGAAGAATTCACGGTGCTAACCAAACCCGCCAGCCTCGGCCAAGAACTGCAGTGGCAGGCGGACAGCTGGCATTCCAGCGCCTGCGTGACGGTGTCCGGGAGGCGAGGTCCGGAGGGGTCGGAGCGGTGCCAGTGGAATGTGGGCAGTAGTGGGCAGCGGGCTACTGCCACTCAGCACCCGGAGATGCCCAGGCCCAGGCCGGCGGGGCTGGCAGACAGATGGGGCCACGACATGGAGGAGGCCGGCACAGAACATGCCAGGTTTTGCTTCCAAACTGCCGGCTGCCAGCGACAGCTTTCCATCTGCTGTAGAGTCTCATCCTCTCCTTCAGTGTTTCGCTGTTTACATGGTTCATGTCCAAACACATTTGCTGACCACGCCGAGGGAGGCTGGCTCAGCGGAAAGGCCAGGGCCCGCAGCCTCCAAAGGGGTCTCCTCTCCGGCAGATATGCAGGAAGCCAGAACTCACAGGTCACTGTGCAGACCCTAGAGGAATCTTGAAAATGTCCAGAACGCAGTAACAGGAGCCACGTAGCAGCTTCCGCTGCCGCCAACCCATCGGGCAGCCTCTTACGCTCCGCTCCCTTCTTCCC
The DNA here is from genome assembly GCA_004026585.1 of Noctilio leporinus. NCBI lineage: Eukaryota > Metazoa > Chordata > Mammalia > Chiroptera > Noctilionidae > Noctilio > Noctilio leporinus. The sequence goes on from PVIW01001797.1 coordinate 45,831, forward strand.
TCTCCTGTCACCCTTCGTGCTGCCACGAGATGCATGGCAAGGAAAAATGAAGGCCCTGTCAGCAAACTCCATAGAAAACACACCTCCACGGGCAACCCTGTTGCAACAAGGAGCCTGAAGGAGGAGGAGCGTTAGTACCAGAAGTGGGAAGTGCCAAGTGCCCTCGGTCTACCAGCCTTGGACAGCTTCTTGAGACCTGCCTAGGCTCGGTCCGCCGTACACTGTTCGAGTCCTTCCTCTCCCTTCTACCTCTAGCCTTGATCACCCACCCCTCGGAGCCCAAAAGGGGGGCAAGCGGAGGTGTGGTGCTCCCCACAATGGGTACCAAGCAGTCTTTGGGCACTCGGTCAGGTGGGGACATACAGCATCATCGCAGAGGATCCAGATGTGGGGAAAGGGGCAGAGGAAAAAGACAAAGGGATGCAGAGCAAGAACTTGGGCTTTTCTCCCTCCAGCTGCAAAAGGTGGTGTCCAGAGCGTTCTGTAACACCAAACAGCTAAAGCTCAGCCCTGATCCTTTCCTCCCAAGATTCCCGACACTCTGCAGCAGAAAAAGATAAATCAAGGGTATGATGGAATACATAAAAGACACAGAAAGAGACATCAGCCTGGCCTGGCATAATTTCTTCCTCTTGCAGCAATAATGATCTGATGATTAGGGTTCAAGACAGTCACATTCTTCACGGCCTAACTCATCTTCGCCGAGTCTCAACTGCCTGCGGAGGATGGGTGGTGGGCCTGTAGAGGTGGCTCCTATTCCATCCAGGGCCCAGTGAGCTGGGGACTGCACACACCTCCCTGCACCTGAGGCCCGGGCTGCCCACATGCCAGCGATGAAGGGGAGGGGTGGGTGCTGCTCTCCTCCTGCCTGGGTTCTGCAAGGGAGCTGGCCTGGCTTTGTGCCTGCGCACCTGATGCAGGTAGGACTGAGGGAGCCATAGTGCCCACTGCTTACAAGGTTCTAACATGTCCCTTCTGCTTGGGTGTCTCCTCCAGTGTCTGTCCAGATGGGCCAAGGCCAGAATGCCAGAGAGGGGTGCAGGTGAGCCTGGACACAGCGCCTTGAGCTGTGGGCATTTTGATTGTGGCTTCCCATGTGGCTGAGGTGAGGGAGGGGGGCCTACACTGAAGTGGGGGAGGCTTAAATAACATACTCCACGTCTCTGGAGAGAACTCTGGAGAAAATGGGTGGACTAGTTGTGCTCAAAGGGCACCAGGATGGTGCTAGAAGCAGGTATCAGCAGACGGAAAATTCTCGCTCTTGCGGGGCCCTACTCTAGCGCCTGCCCCAGCTGGTGAGCCCGGCTTCGGGGTGAACCCTGGCTCTCATGGGCCCCAGGGCTCACCCACACTCCCATCGGGGGGTTCTCAGGGGCCCCAGAGGGAGGCCAGCTGAGCTCAGGGCCGGGATTTGTTCTCTCTGGATCCATTACAATGCAGGACACTGCAAGGCAGCTGGCAATTTACTGGGGGGTTGGGTCGGGGAGGCACCCCTCTCCCGAGTCTTGCATCAGGCTGAAACTGCCCTTGACTTTCCGTTGCTGTCTCCCATTTTCTTTCTTCCCTTCTCGTCCAAACTGCTTTTAGTTACATTTACGCAAGGCGGCCAAGAGCTCCAGGTCATCGGGACGTACACACGGTTGAGTCTTTGGGTACCACAGTGAATGCACAATGTGACGGGCACACGATTTGTTTGGGGGACGGGGGAAGTGGTAGCGGCAGGGCAGAGGCGGGCTGAGCGACTGCCAGGCTGGGGACAGAGGGTGGGCAGCACCGGCGGGGGAGCAGGAAGCCACAGGCGGGCAGAACCAGAGCTAGGGGCGTTCTGTTTCCTGGCCGCCCCTCGTGCAGGGCAGCTCCCGTGTAGAAAGGGGAAAAAAAATCAAGCATTGATTAAGTACCGACTATCAGTTTACTCAACCCTAACAGCCTTAGCCCTCATTTCCATCTGAAAGGTGGGAAACCGGTTCCCTTTTCTGGCGAACTTTATGCCCAGACAACTTGGATTCAATAGCAGGGAGACTCAGTAGCCTCAGCTAAATCCACCAAATGGAAATGCGTCCCTCAGGGAAACGTGCGGGCCCAAAGGGGCTTGTCTCCGTTTCTTGTGCGTGAGAAGATGGTGGCAGCCTCTGGTGAGCACCGTGTGCCAGGCACCCCGCAGCATGCCTTCCACACGCCACGGGCTGAGTTCTCACAATGGCGCGCGCCTTCCTGTTTCACATCCGGGGAAACAGAGGCTCCGAGAAATATTGTCTTAATGGCACAGAACACGACCCACTCTTGCCAAGTGGACTCTGGCGGGCCACCGTCCGTGAGAGTTGCTGTCCGAAATGGTAGCCACTGGTCGTGTATGATTACTGAGCCCTTGAAATGCACCTGGTGCTACTCGGAAGCTGATTTTAACTTTTTACTTCATTTTAACGTACCGAAATAGCCACCTGGGGCCAGTGGCCACTGTATTGGATAATGTAGGCTGCCCCTTGTCCCTTAGATGACACAAAGCTCTCCGAGGAGTTGGAGAGAAAATTCTAGTGCAGATCCTAGTCACAGGACCGAGAAGCAAATATCCTTCTGCCTGGATCACCTCATCCACCACCCACTTACTGGTAAATGGCCATGTCGATGGCCATCCGTGACCTGGCTGTCCTGTGGCTTTGGCAAAGCAAATCTCTCTCCTCATCCTACCACCACGCTAGACGAATTCACCTTGACACAGAGGTTTGCCAGGATCAGAGCAGCCAGTCCTGCCAGAAATGAACCCCAGTCCTTAAACAGTAGTGTGGCCTTAGGGAAGGGACAGATATGGTCACTGGAATGAAATCATCTGAAACAGGGTGCAAGGCACCTCTGACATTTCCTGTCACCCCATATTGCACTATGTAATTCCTCGGAGGCCCAGAAGCTTCCGACTCATATCTCTGCCTTAGAAAACATTTCTCCAAACTCCTGTCAGAGTTGGCATCCAGAACCCATGGCAACTTATGGTCACCTGCTATGGCCCCCGGTGACCTGAATCAGCTGGGTCTCCCTATGATGGGCTGGGCCACACCGGCACCTCCAAGCTAGGCCTGACCTGATCCACCTGGGTGAGGGTGGGGGGTCTTCCCCACCACCCACAAGACCAACAACTCTCCTCGCAGAGTGCTGGCTCCTGTCCAGTCGAGCAAGTCCATGGCTAGCATGTCTCAAAGCAAATTAATTTTGCCTTCCCCAGTATGACTGTCAATAAAAAGTTAGTCACTGGACGTTTAAATTAGCAAATGTCAAGCACTGTCACCTCCTTTAGCAGCTTAATGGTCCTGAGAGAGACTCCTGAGTGGACCCCGAGGGAATCCCACGCCCCATCCTGTTCCTAACAAGGACCCCACAAGAGCCACTTCATTCCTTCTTCGAAGTCCCCAAAGGGAGAAAGGTCCCTCTCACCCAAAGGGCATCCATGCACCCAAAGTCCCTCCTTCTGGCTAAAACCTCTCTTGCTTCCATCTCGTGATAGTAAGGGCAAGAACAGTCACTATCCGAGTATAGGATATAAAGCAAAGGGACTCTATGCACCAGGATGGGGGTCTTATGAAAATCCCAGTTTTGTCCACTGACCACGTGCCCTTGGACCCATTATTCAGCTCCCTTGAGCCTCAGTTTCCTTCCCTAGAAATAAGGGATGGTCTCACTTACTTCTTGCAACATGATGTATGCCTGCCGCACACTCAGGATGCAGTGTGCGGTAGAATCTAGTCTTGCTGGGGGTGGTGCTATTGTTTTCCGTAAAGAGCGTCCCTGGGCAGATTAAGTGGAATTTCCACCACAGAGGCTTCTCCTGACTCCACGCAATGTTCTCCTTTAATCCTCCAACATTTCATAGGAGCCTTCCTCCCCTCCTTCACTCATCCACGGTTTCGCTGATCCAGTTAATACTGACGGAATGCCCACCCTATGCCAAACACCACCCTGAGGCTGGACATGCGTGAAGAACACGGACAGGTTCTCGTCCTCATGAAGCTTGTGGAAGGCGAGCAAGGTATTTAACGAGCAAGCATACGCACCACACACACAACAGAAACCACACACACAACAGAACCAGCTGAAACGGTGACAAACGCAATGATGGCTGAGGACAGAGCACCCTAAGAGTTAAATCACAGCAGGGACCCGACATAGTCTAGTAAGTCAGGGAACCACAGGTTTTAAAATTCTTCTGAGGACAAAACTGCATTTCCCCTGGTCAACTTTGAGTTCCGGGAGGACACGCAAAGAACCCACTCCCAAGACCTAGCCAAGGCCGAACATGCGCCAAAGGCTGGTGGAATGAATGAAGCACCCAGCAGTTGGGTGGATATAAATATTTTTGCTGCGCTTTCCATTACTAGCTTGTCTTCTGGCCCCCAGCTCTCAAACCTGTCTCGACTTCTTTCTTTCTGCTTCTCAGCATTATCTTGGCCCCACCCCAAGGCTACGCCTGGAGTCACGAACTACACGCTGCCTCCCGAGGTGCCTACCTCTCCTCAAAAACCCTCACACGGCCAACATGTCCCGCGTGCCCTCCCCACACCCGCTTTCACCTCAGTCCTGTCTCCACTGCTTCCAAGCGGAGTTTAAAAATGGAAAGCCACGTGCCGCGAAAATCCTTGAGAGCGCGGACGCCTGGGAGAGGTAAGCCTCTTCCCGGGAAGGCAGTTTCTGCCCAAGTCATTTACTAGGCTGCAGGGCGGGAACAAGGACTCTCCCTCCGTCTCCTGGAGTGCTGAGCTCGGTAGGGGCTCTCGGCAGGTCATAAATAACAGGGATGAGGCAGCAGTTGGGAAGTCAGAGCACAACGCTCTACAAAAACCTCCCTCCTGCGCACGAAGCAGGGATGGGGCCAGTCCCTCACCTTGTGCTGGAATCAGAGCCCGGCCGGGCCGTTACACCAGGTCATGGACCTTTGCCCGCTGCTGAAGTGCAGGTAGGCCTCCTTCCCAGACATAAAACTCAGAAACCGTGGTACCAACAGCCACACAGCATGGTCGATAAAGGCAGGGCCAGGCTTCGAAGGAGACAGAACCCGGCGGGAACCTCGGAGCATGCCTCAAGAGGCCTCCGCCAGGTGCCCAGCCCATGGGCAACCCACCAGCAGTTCCCCCGGTTTGAAGGAAGGCAGCAGGAGAGCAGGTCCCCAGCCCAGGGACTGTGCCTTTGGGAATAAGAGCAAGCAGGTTTGGAAGCCCAGCGGAGATGGACCTGCCAGGTGTCGATGCCATCACCTCACGGGTGGATTCATGAACATCTAGGAGCCCCAGCTCTGTCGTACTAGCGGGAGGCCCAAGGACAGCTGTGAAAATTCACATCTCTACTCCCTCGCAGGTTCTGGGGGCAGAGCTGTGGCAATAGAGACCAGTTCCTGCCCTCAGGGAGCCTCCACTCTGGCCGGCCGTGAGGAAACACACAAACACCTTACAGGACAAGCCGTGACAGGTAAGACAAAGACAACATGAAGCAGGGCCAGGGGAAAGCAAGGTCGGAGAGGGCCTATGCGATCATGTTACCACAGAACAGCGACCTAAACAAAGTAGGGGAGCCCGGGGAAGCCACATTCCAGGCGTAAGGGGACGTGGGTCCCAAGGGAAGGACGTGGGTCCCAAGGGAAGGTGTTCTCAGCCTGCCTGAGGAGCAGAGAGACCACGGTGGCCGATGGACAAGCAAGGGGGACAGACGCAGAAGTTAGGTGGGAATGTTACACCCTTGGGCTCCCTGCCACGTGGGATGGGCCCCAGCAGGTTTGAAGGAGTGCGGAGAGATATGCAGTGGGTTCCAGAAGGACCTTTCTGGCTCTGGGGAGAGATGACAGGGCAGGGAGCACAGATGGCAGCGGGAGCATGGGGGCCAAGAACTGATGGTATGGGAACTAGAGGAAGGGCCAAGAAACGGTTAGACTCATGACACAGTTTGAAGGCAAAACGAGGACCAGGATTAGATGTGCCGTGAGTGGTCAAAGATGCTCCAGGGCTTGAACAAGAGTGAGGCACAGAGCCGGTGCTCAGTACACGTTAGATCCCACCTTGCAGGAGCCACAACAATTAAGGACAGGGGCACCCAGACCTCCCGGTCCCAGCAGCCTAGGGAAAAAGGAGCACAGACAGCCCAAGTCACCAACCAATCCTGTCCCCGCAAGCCCTCACCTCACAGCTTACAAAGGACAACAGACAGGAGGGTATGGCCAACTGATTTGAGATGCCCATGGTTGGGGGCATGGAAATTCTAGTACGAAACCCTCAAAGGATTTAATTTAGTTTTTAATTACAGAAGTAACATGCATTTAGCGAGCATGTCACTGGACCCCAAATGCCACTTACTAAACTGACAGAAGTCTGTGCAAAAAAATGTAAGGAAAAGACATTCATCGAAGCATTATTAGTAACGGAAAATTGGAAACGAAATAAATTTCAAACAATTAAGGATGCACTAAGCCCCTAACTTGAAATTGGCAAAAGAAAAGCACAAAGTAGAAAGTAGATTTCATCCATAATCTCCATACCTAGAAATAAACATAATTAAGTTGCCAGCATGTGCCTTTCCAAATTTTTCCTATGCATCTATACGAATCTTTTGTTGTTGACGTAAAATTGGGATCATACTGAATATACTGGTTTACCATCTGACTCTACGGAGCAAATATAAATATTTCCGTGCCATGAAGTATTGTTCTGTGACATAGTTTAATGGTTTCATGGTGTTTCATTACTTGAATGAACCATGATTTATATAACAGATTTGGTATTGGTGGGACATTTCAGTCATTTTCAATTTTCCATCATTAAAAATAATGCTTCAGTACGCAACCTTGCATGTGAACTTTTGTGAACATCTCTGATTATTTCCTTAAGGTAAGAGAAATACCAAGACGTGGAATTGCTAAGTCAAAGAAAATATCCATTTTTAAGGTTTTTGAAAATTACCGTCAAATAGCCATCCAGAAAAGTTGTACCAATTTATACATACCCCTGGAGCAGAGAATGACAGCTCCATTTCTCCACATTTAAACCATTGTGTATTATTATTTTTGCCAATTTAATTGGAAAAACAGAATCTTGTAACTGATCTAATTAATGTTCCTTTGATCCCTACTTAAGCTGAACAAATTTCCATATGTTGATTAGCCATTTCACTTATTTTTCATTCTGAGAATTGCCTCTTCTGCCTTTTGTTTATCTTTTTCATGCTGATTTTTGAGAGCTTATTAGACCCAAAGGCAGTTTACAAGGAAACATTACTCCAAAAGCCACCGTGAGCCAACGACCAAACATCAGTGACGCAAAGTCCCACTAGATCTGACTAAACCACACAAAGACGCGGGTCTTCTAACCTCAGGGCCCAGGGACCCCAGGTGGTGAAGAGGGGGGCTGGGAGCCACAGCCGGACCAGCAGAGGCCGGTCCTGGGCCTGGTGGGCATCAGAGGTGAGAAGCACTAGTTTCAGGAGGCAAATGTGGCCCTGGTGGCCTCGGTGTGGCAGAGACCTGGCAGCTCCACTGAAAGGAAAGTGGGCACAGACAGTACAGCTGGCACGGCTGGCGCAACCTTTCAAGGTGAAAAACCAAAACGACTTCTCTCGCAAGAATCAAAGTGTCAGTTGGTGGCTGCTTGAGTCCCTGAGAGTCACGGTGTTGGGTTTCCCAGCCTTAGCACGAAACTGAGAAAGGCTGGGACGAATTCGTCGGGAGGGGAGGTCTAAAGCGGAGCTGTGCATAGTTCACTTCCAGCCCTGATTGGCAGAGGGCAGCTGCTTGGGTTGGAACGGAAACTGTTTTCCAAAAGAACTGAAATCTCCCCCACCCCGTGTGCAAGTGCGTCTGGCCTGGCAGAGCTTCAGGCCTCCATAAAAGGACCTTAGAAACGAGACACAAAAGCCTCAGAGCCTGGATCCAGCGATGGGTGCGCTGAGGTGCGGTGGGAGGTGTCACACCTACTGGACGGGCAGGAATGAGCCCGGCATGCCCTCTGCTCCCGTCAGGACGCTGACGCTCTGCCAACTGCTGCCACGCTCTGTCCAGGCCACGTTCCTCAATCCCGACGACCGACTGTGACCCAGCCAGAGCCCAGGCACGCTGGCCCAACAAGCTAATTCCGTCCCTTCCAGCAACCTTCCAACTGCCTGTGACACACGCAGCGCCTCTCTGGAAGCCAGGCAGCTGGACCTGGATGCTCGTCCTCTTGCCTGCCTCCAACATGCCAAGTTCCTCTGCATTTGAAAGGATGGGGTGCTGAGGGCTTAGAGGCAGAGACCCCTTTCCTCAGAGCCACCTGGGGTCCTCGGTGTACCAAGATGTGAAGACAGGGGCCAGGGTGGTGCCTCCGCGGCAAGAAGTCCCTGAGGCCCACCTGCACCACCTCACTGACTCCCTCAGGCTGTACCTTGGGGACAAGGCTGAGGGTACTCAGCCAAACCCACTTGGGGGCCCTCAGCTCCCCTGTGGCCCTGTTTACCACGAAAGCCTGCTTTGAGGAAGAAACAGTGATCGTCCTTTGTGAAACTGACCCTTCCTGTGCCTTGCACCAGCAGGCTCTGCTCTTATGCTGCACCAACAACCTCCAAGTCTGCACGGAGGCCCCCCACTGACGGCGGTGCCCCTACTTCAGAGGGGGAAGCAGGTGATGATGATTTCTCAACTCTCCCATTAGCGGAACACATGCATGCGACTGAAAGACTGACGCACGCTGATCTTACGTGCGCAGCTCAGGAAAGGTTCACGTGGACGTCCACCTGTGGGATCACCTGCCAAGTCAAAATGCTCTCAAGCCCGTTCTCCCACGGCTCCTCCCGGTCGTTCCCAGAAGGGACCCCTGTTTGATTTCCATCGGCGCTGATTAGCTGGGCGCGTTTCTGAACCTCATTTAAATGGAATCACATAGCATGTTCTTTTTTGTGTCTGGCTTCTTTCACTCAACATAATGGCCATGAGATGTTTATTAACTTCGCTGCTGGCACTAGGGGCCAAAGAATTTAGAGATTCCCACTCCAGCACAGCTTGTGTGCCAAGGAGGCCCACCGGCCCCACTTGGCAGGGGGGGAGGGGCCGGAAGGTTTATGAGGGGCAGTGAGTTACCCTCTGGTTCATCTGCGGAAGCTCCTTCTTGACCCATTTTGCACAGGGGGCTTGACTGGAGGATTCTACGTCAAAACTACACCAACACAGTTATAGGAGTTGCTCAACACTGTTTTCCTGCTGCTTAGTCGAAATGAAGGAGAAGGAGGTTAGATTAAAACACTCTGGGACATCTGGATGAATGCGGGTTTAAAAAACAAAAAGACACTGATCCTCCCATTCCCATCATGAGACGAGGGGACCTTGTGCCCCCACCACATCCCCGCCCCAGGACGTCAGAGAGTAGGGTTTTCTAATAGCCACATCCGAACCACCGCCATACCTATGTTGCAGAGACAGGGTAAGATAGGATGGGCAGCAAGGGGCAGTTTGGAGTCAAGGAGTGCAGTGCACACCTCCCAGTGTCGATGTGGCTCGTGCCCATTTCTCTTCCCTCCATGGGTTCAAGGTCTTTGCAGGAGTTAAGACATTGGCCCACTCCCCTATTTGGAGGAACACGGGAGATGAGTGGAGAATAATTCAATTAAGAGCAAAAGGACCACAAGCCTGAGGAGCAAAAAGAACCAACCTGACTCAACACCAGGGGGACAGACAGCCCAATTAAAAAATGGGCAAAAGACCTGAACAGACAATTCTCTGAGGAAGACATACAAAGGGCCTAGGCCTAAAGGCATAGAATGCTCAACATCATTAGCCATCAGAGATGCAAATTAAAACCACAATAAGATCTCACACCTGTCAGAATGGCAATCATCCACAAATCAACAAACAACAAGTGTTGGCAAGGATGTGGGGAAAAGGGAACCCTGGTACACTGTTGGTGGGAATGCAGGCTGGTGTGGCCACTATGGAAAACAGTATGGGGTTTCCTTAAAAAACTAAAAATGGAACTGCCTTTTGATCCAGCAATTCCTCTACTAGAACTATACCCGAAGAACCTTGAAACACTGATTCATAAGAACCTATGTACCCCTATGTTCATAGCAGCGCTATTTACAGTAGCCAAGTGCCGGAAATAGCCTAAGTGCCCATCAATGGATGATTGGATCAAAAAACTGATACATTTACACAATGGAATTCTATATAGCAGAAAGAAAGAACTCCTACCCTTTGCAACAACATGGATGGAACTGGAGAGTATTATGCTTAGTGAAATAAGCCAGTCAGTGAAAGACAAATACCATATGATCTCACCCATTACAGGACAATAATGAACAAAACAAACAAACGAGCAAAACAGAACCAGATACATGAATACAACAAATGGACCTTCAGTGGTCAGAGGGGAGAAGGGAGAGGGGAGGAGGAGGCAAAGAAGGGGAGCAGTTTAGTCAAGAAACTAGTATGGAAGGACCATGGACATGGACAACAGGTGGGATTAACTTTGTGGGGGAATGGGTGGGTGGGGAAGGGGACAGAGGGGAGGAAAAAGGGGATGGATGTAATACAGCAACAATAAAATTAAATTTTAAAAAATAATAAATAAAATAAACTTGCAAAAAAAATTTTAATGAATAATAAAATTATGCTTAGGGAAAAAAAAAAAACAAACAACAACAACTTAAGACTTGCCCGTCCCTTGGCCCGAAGCCGCACCATCAGAGGACAGCGGATGGGGAAGGGGAGGTGGGCAAGGCTTCTGTGGCCTGATTCTGCCCCGACCCTGGCGGAGACAGACACACGTGCTGACAAACACTCTTCCCCTAATTTTGAAGCCCCTGTGGATTGCAAGGGAAATTCAATCCATATGTCTCTGATTCACTTATACTTAACTCATCAACGTGTTGTTTTGTAAGAGCCATTTCACGTCCAAGTGCTTTTTAAAAAAAAAAAAAGGCTCTTAAGACCCTGGGTTGTCTTTTTTGGTTGCTTTTTATTTTCTTTCTTTGAAACAGGAAGTCATACTATGCCAAGAGAAGAAGAACTTGAACCCTGAGAGGTTCAAACGGGGTTCAAAGTTCCTGCTTCCCCAGAGACCCCAACCAACTAGCAGGGTGTCCCACTGGCCCGCACACCCCTGCACCACACCGAGAGCCAAGAGCTATCAGCAGCCAACTCAGGCAGGAGAGGCCTGGTGCAAGAAGCAGGCCCGGCGGTCCCAGGGCCAAACTGCTGTGTTCACAGCCAGGGCCCTGCTCTCGGAGCCCACAGGGGACCGCAGGCTGCGGGAGGGAGACAGAGCAGGCCAGGCGTTCCGTTCTGCTTCATTAGAAGGAGCGCCGACTCAAAACAGAAACCCTACAAGCAAGTTCCTCTGGAAGCGACCTGGGGCCCCTGGTCTGAGTTCAGTCATGGCTTCGGCAAGGTCTCTGGAATGACAGTGAACTTGGAAGGTCCAAACCAGATGGACGGAAGGATGACATGCAGCTCCCACGTCCCCCTAGCTCTGTCACCTTGTGCTGTCCTTTCTCCAGAGCACGTCCACAAAGATGCCTCTCTGTCCCCTGGCCCAGCATAGCCAAAGCTTATCGAGGTGTCCGTAAACAAGAAGTAACACAAGGCTTTAAATGCCACCGTGAGCTCTCGGCCAGCCGCCTCTTGTCCTCAACTAGAGGGCTGTGGAACCAACGGTGCGTGAGAGCCCTGAGGTGGGAGTGCACACAGTTTGAACACACAGCACAGTTCAGGTGACCCACATTTCAGAGGCTGACAACCCCTGACTGCCAGTGGAGAATTTCACAGGAATTCTTAGGTGAACTGATGCACGGGGTCAAAAGGGTAAAAAACCAAGATGGCCAACGTTACGCGCCTGCAGAGCCACAAGACGCACAGGTGTGGAAGCAGGAGCTGGCATGACTACGTGGCTCTCGTGGTTACTGAGCCAAGAAGTGGGAGGTGGCCCCTCCGCGGTCCTCACTCAGCAAGGTCCTGGGGACCTCTCATCTTCCTTGCAATCCTGTCCCCACAAAGTCCCTCTTGTGAGGGATTCCATCTGGAAATAAGTTTCCGCTGTCACTCAAGAGTTCTGGTCCTTGGCTACAGAAAACACCATGACATGTAGGAGCAGGAAAAGAAAGATTAGGCATGGCTGTGCAAATGCTGTGCACGAGGCTGAGCCTTTCCTCCTGAGGCCAGCGGGGCCCGATGAGGGACACTGGAAGGAGGCCACGTCCGGGGACAGATGGGAGCTTCCCAGAGAGGATACCCAGCAGTAGCATCCTCAAGAGTCCAGGGGCATAAGACAGACAAAAAACCATGCTCACTATCTGCATCGTAACAATAGTTTCACCGGAGGATACGGTATCAAAACTTTATATTGTGCACTGTAAACCTTTCCAGATCGTGTTGTGCAAATCAGACCTCAATGCATCTATTTAAAAAAAAATATCAGTGCTGAGCTGCCAGGCTCTGGAAAAGTCATAAAACTTTGTGCCTCGGTTTCCCCAAGTGTAAAATTAGTATCGTCAAAGCACCGGCCTCGGGGGGTTGTTGTGAAGAAGGACCGCCAAACACTTAATGATAATGATTCTTATTCCCATAGTAAGAATAATTATAGCAGTAATATGAGTCAATAACTTAAGAGGCCTAACAGGTTTCTCTCATCCCACGGGGCCCCTGCCATCTGCCATAAAAAGGCATGCTGCGTCCCCTTTGCCCAGGCCCCAGAATTGGAAACACAGAGCAAGGCAGCAGTAACAACATAGTATTAACAACAATAACGTAGTAACAGCAACATAAAAAGGGTGGGCGAAAGCAGGCTTACTGTTTAATGCATATGTAATAAAATAACTACACGTAAGAAAACAAGAATAAGCTACTTTGCATACCAACAACTGTAAACCTATGTTTGCCAACCCCTACAACATATAACGGCCCAGTGTGGGCTGTGGAATGACTGGCAGCCCAGGGGAGCTTGTGTTTCCCATTCAAGGAGCTAGTAGACACGGTCCCTGTCTTGGAAGGCCCTGTGGTGGCACCGGTGAAGAACACAGGATTCACACAGGGCTCAATCCTGGCTTCCCCACTTCCTCGCTGCCTGATCTCCCATGTCTCCACGTATGAAACAGAGCCACATCCCTTGCTGCCTCTGAGGGTTGCTCTGAGTGTCCCCTGGGGAGATTCACATTCTATGCTGAGCACAGCTCCCAGGGAAGCTGACCAGGGTTGGGGGCTGGCTAATTTGAGGTCCTCAGCCATCACCATCAGCGAAGCCAGGAAAGCTGCGGCCGCTTGGCCCGTGGCTGTGGGCTGAGTGACATCTAAGCTGCGCTTAGTGTCCTGTGATGGAAGGAAGACGGGTCTGGCAACCAACATTCAAATCCCACTCTACCACTTCCTGGCTATACATCTGGAGACCAGTTACCCAGCCTTCCTGAGCTCAGCTCCAGTACCTAAAAAATAATTTAATAACCAAGAGCCTTAACTTGTTACTATTATTTAACCCACCACGCCATTTCTAAAAGTGGAGCCCAGGGAAGTAATCAGAGAGGCACACAGATTTACGCACAATGACATCCATCGGCACATTTCTGAATGAGCTGGGAATAATCTAAATATCCAAACATACGAGATTAATTACATTTTGTGCATCCAAAGGATGTAACATTGTTCAACCACCGAAAAACATGCTGTCAAAGATTATTTAATAACACACGGGGGGGCAAGGGGCCGGTCTGCAGGTCCTGAGTGGGGAGGGCTCATCAAAGGAACAATGGCCAGCAGGTCTGTCTTGGAGAAAACTGTCCCTCCAGCCGGCCTCCTGAAGCCAGACAACGCAGCTTCTGCCTCAGCACTGCAGCCCAGAGGGAGGGCGTTCAAATGTCCTCTGATCAATAACTTTGTGCTCAGGGTCGGGAGCGCAAAGATGAAGACGACGTGACCCTACCAGGATGAGTCACAGTCTGCCGGAGAAAATAAACAGAAACACAGCTAATATCCCGTGATAGAGCCCCCGGAGAGAGAGGCTACACTGTGGGAACCTGTGACGTGGGCTCTGGAAGTGCAGCTAAGGAAACAGCTGCTCTCAGGCATCAAGGGAAAGCAGAAAGAAGTTCACAAAGAGTGCTCACTAGCCCTGGCTGGTAGCACAGTGGTTAAGGCGCCGGCCTGCGAACCCAAAGGTTGCAAGTTCAATTCCCCAGCCAGGGCACGTAACCAGGTTGCAAACCAGGTCTCCAGTCAGGTCTGTGGCTGGAAGCAGGTGAAACGCAACCGTACATTGATGTCTCTCTCCCTCTCTGCCTCTCTCCCTTCCCCTCTTTCTAAAAATAATGAAATAAAATAAAAAATAATAAATAAATAAAATTTAAAAAAAAAAAAGAGTGCTCACTCACCATAGCCGTCTATTCTGTTTCTGCCTCCCTGGCACCCTGCTGATGTGTCCTAAATCAAATTACTTGAGTGACTAGTCAGAATTATTGTTTTGAGTCACCTGATTTGCAATATTTTTGTTCAAGAATACTGACTTCACCTTTCCAAAAATAATTATTCGAAGCTAAGAAAACAGAATTATTTTTGTTTCACTGGTTTACTTAAGGGAAGAAGAGCAATAAAGCCCATGATATTGCAAGAATGAATCGGTGAGGAATAATCTATTATTCATCGTTCATTTATTTTACAGTCCATTGTTTAAAAATACTATCTTTGTGCTTGTTATGATAATATTCTGCATGGTAATATCAAAACACATCTTTTGCTGTCCAGCTGAATGGGCTTTTTTAAAAGCATGTTTTTATTAAATACCAAACATTTAGAAAATAATATTAATAAAAAATATGTAAAACATCAATGCCTTGGATATTCCAGGGGACCATGGGCCCACCTGTGCAGCTTTCCCTCTTTCTACAGTGCATCCCTTTCCTAAATTTTGTGGGTTTTATTCCCTTGTTTTTCTTTATGTTTTCCCTCATGTTTGCATCCTTAAACACCATACTGCAAGTTTTTCCAACTTTTTATGAATGTAATTCTATTAAAAGTTACTCTTTTAAACTCCAGTATTCCTTTTTCAACATGTATATCATTTGCACATGTCTGAAATTAATTCATTATCACCAAAGTGTAGCATCTCTTTGTGTAGATAGGAAAACATTCGTTTTCCGCTATTGTTTCTATTCGTGAGCAGGTATGGATTGCCACAGCACAAAGAAGGAGCTGGGGGAATGTTGGGCATGTGCTGTTAAGATGAAGGAAAGAGTGATTTACAAAACGAGTGTGCGTCAGCCCTGACGGGTTGGTAGTGGACAACCAATGCACATGTTGAGAAGGGTCCAGTGCCCACGTCCAACCACTAGTGCCAGGATCAAGTGATGTCCGACAAGAGCAGGACAGGGGGGACACCACACATACCTGACCCACATTTGTGAACTGGTGGGACAAGGTGCCTGTTTCTTGTCACGACTCTTGGACTCTTTCTACCTCCGTGGCACCCGTGTGAAGTGACCCATAATGATGACCAGCTCCCTGTGTGCAAACTGAAACTCTGCCCCTTTCTGTCCTACTCAGAAGAATCAGAAGCAAGTTAGTAATAGCACCGTGAGTCTGACCCAATTTATTTTTCTTTTTTTTAAAAAAAGATTTTATTTCATGATTTTTAGGAAGAGAGGAAGGGAGAGAGGCAGAGTGGGGGAGAGACATCAATGTATGGTTGCCTTTCACCTGCCTCCAGCCACAGATCTGACTGGAGACCTGGCTTGCAACCTGGGTGTGTGCCCTGGCTGGGGAATCGAACCTGCGACCTTTGGGTTCGCAGGCCAGCACCGTATCCACTGTGCCACCAGCCAGGGCCCCAATTTATTTTTAAAAAGTAAATCTTCTGCAGAAGTCAGCATTTAAATATTGCTAACAAATGACATGCATCCCATCTTGGCTCTGCAATGCCCCCTGCCTGGCGTAGATGCAACGAAGACCATACCCTTCCTGCATTGCTTTCCCAGCACGGATGACCTCCCCAGGCAATAGGCAGGGTACATGGAGCAAGACACAGTGTCACCTTTTCCAGGGCAGGGCCATGGTCTGTCACTAAAGCCCCTCCCCCCCCCTTTTTTTTTTCTTTTTCACTTTTTATTGTGGACTGAATATAGACCCATAGTAAGTTGCAAAAACCACCAAAAGGTCCCATATACTCATCACCCAGCTTCCTCCAATGGTGAGATCTCAAATAACTATAGCACATTATCAAAACCAAGAAATTGATTGGCACAAGCTTCGATTTCACCAGAAGGCCCAGCACTCACTCCCTAATAGCAACTTGACTTCCTGTTGGGGAATCATCTTTCTTCTACTGTGTGTAGGTGAAGGGGGAGCGGGGAACTTCCAAAAAGAAGCCCCAGGGACTCTCTCCAAGTCTCCAGTTCTACGTCAAAGGGGAGGAAGAGGAGAGGCAACCACCATTTTTCTCTTATTCTATTGGCATGTTGATCTAATAATAAGTTCATACGAACAGGGAATAAACCGCGAAACCAGAAATCGGAAGCGGGGTGGCCCACACACTTGGTGACAGTCCACAGCACAGAATCTAGTCCTGTACCCCCTGAAAGCACCGAGGGACTAGGGGTTGGCCCTGACTCCAAGCTGCTCTGGCCCTCAGGGAACTCTAGGACTGCAAGTTACCCCAGGGCAACGATGAACCAGCAAAATGCAACCACTGATCTGTGAGCCCTTGAACGATTCTAGTGATGAGGATGAAAACTCAACACTGAACCCCTAAGTGACTCCTCTCTCCTCTACACCCCGCTCTCCTCATTCCCGGCCCAGTGCTGTCTCCCTTACAGACACAAAGCTGCCCCAGGACCTGCTGAGTAAGGAAAAGACGCCCAGCAACGAGGTGAACAGAAAGCGAACTCTGCTGCAAAGAACGAGTCAAGGGTTTTGCAAGGAAGGAGTGCAGGGTTTGGGGGCTGTTACAAGTATACTGTGACCAGGGAGCCAAGGAGGACTGACCCCCCACCGTTTACCTCTGCTCTCCTCTCTGTGGGACCCACCTGGAGGGCCTCATGCCAGAGACCGTGCCCTGGGTTAACCGCAGAGCCAGCAGCTATGACCCTGGCTCCTGTCTCAGCTAACCCTCCGAGGCCCTAACACAGCTCCTGCACGGCTCCTCCATGAACAGAAGCGGGGGCACTGACCCACCTGACGCCAGAGACACACCCGGACAGGGCAGCCAGAGAACAAGGTCAGAAGGGAGGGACCTCTGCCACTCAGGAAGCCTGGCCACCACTGACACGTGACCCCATGAAGGAAGGAACGGGGCTCTCTCCAGTCAGACTAGCAACTCCCCCAACGTGGGGCGGCTGGAAAGGGGAAGAGGCGATGGAAAACATCTGGAACCATAGTGCTAGGGCAGTGTCCCCCGGGTCCTGTGCAAGGAATTTCTGATGGTCCCAGGGGAGAATTTGGACAGAGCAGCCGATCTTGGAAGATGTTTCCAACTCCTTATGGGGCTGCTGGGCCTAAATGAAGCAGCTCGGTCCCCGTTACACCACCTGGAGCCTTTGGTCTCGGGACAAAGGGAGTGAGAGGCTCAACAGGGCGTCACCATAGCCACTGGCCTCGCACAAGAGACAAGAGTGGCTCCTCCTGTCAGGCTCATGCCCCCAGCACCGACCACGTGTGCTCAGCTCCACAGCTTCCCACAGCCACCTGGAACAGGCAGCCGCCCAGAGGTTGCTTTCCCAGGACTGGTAGAAATAGCTATTTGGTCTTTTTTTTTTTTAGATTTGTATTCATTTGTTTATTTATTGACTGAGAGAGGGGAAGGGAAGGAGAAAGAGAAGGAGGGAAACATCAATGTATGGTTGCCTTTCACCTGCCTCCAGCTACAGACCTGGCAGGAGACCTGGCTTGCAACCGGGTGATGTGCCCTGGCTGGGAATCGAACCTGCGACCTTTGGGTTTGCAGGCCGGCACCTTATCCACTGAGCCACCAGCCAGGGCTTAGCTATTCTGTCTTAATGCATATAAACAGGCAGAGAAAATCAAACAAAATTAAAGACAGAAGAATATCTAAAAAAAAAAAAAAAGGATTAGGAAAAATCCCCAAGGGGTGAAACAGCCCAACGAAATCGGAGATAACTCATGTACCTAATGGAAGTGCTGCATGAGATTCCTTCCCACTCAGGCTTGGGTGGGTAGGCTGGAGCTCTGAGAGAAAAGATGTTTGTCGGCTTCCTTCGGAAATCATCCTGCTGTCTCTTAACGGAGATGAGCATTTCCTTAGTGCAATCCGTCTTCCCCACTGTGGCCTGAGATGGCGTCTTCACAACACTAGGTTGCTCGTTCCTTCCCTGACAGTCTTTCGTGAGGGTGGGGCTTGCAGCTGCCGTTTCCCCCTGGTCATCGGGGCGTGTTTTTACCTTTGGTGGTTTGCCCCTGACAGCCTCAGGCTGATGCCCCTGCCCAGCCAGCCCACTGAAATTCAGTTGCTTTGCATCACGTTTATATCTCTGTCTCTGGCCAACCTCCCTCTTCCAGCCCTTCCCGCGGTCTGAGCTGCCTCTTGGCTGCCTCACCCTTCCTGCGGCCACCTCTGTGCAGTGAGCTCAAGGAACTGGGATGTGGGCATTTCCAAGCAGTTTGCTGGCACACTGGCAGGAAAATGGGAGACCTTAACCACCTGGAAAGGCGAAAAGGCCAGAATCAAGGGGGCAATTCTCTCCTCGACCCACCCGTTCACGCTGAGAACAGAGCTGCACCCCACTTTGCTGCTGCATCTCGGACCGCCACTTCGCCGGGTGGGACTCTGCCAGTTCTCTTTTGCCCTGCTGGTGAGCCTGAAATTCTCCAGGACCGTCATCTCCGTGGACTGACACCTCAGCGGACTTCAACCTAGAGGAGGCTCTGCAGGGCTCCCATTTCTAAGACTTCATCCATCTTCCCAAGTGACTGGGAAGGATGAGCATAAATAATTCAAACTGAACTACACTTAAGAGAGGAAAAGTGCACCCCGGTGAGGCAGCGGACATGGTTGTCATGGCTCCCACAGAGTACTCGGGCCCTTGCCAAGTCCAGGCCTGCACTGGTGCATTGAACACAGGTCTGACCATCCATGCTTAATTCTTCACAAATGCCCACACAGAATGAGGGCCACATTCAAGGACCGGCCACTGACAGAGCCACCACCACCTCAGAGGTACACAGCGCTGGATTGGGAGACGCCTCAGCAATGAGAAGGCCCAATCGGTGGGTTTGAGGAGGATCAGAGCCAGCAGGTGACTGCCCCGGGCCACACAACCATCCACACCAGGGGCAGAAGGAGAACTGGCGCCTCCTCAGGACTCATCTGATACTTTCCACCGGCCCTGATAGGCTATCAACTCTTCGGTCTGAATTTATCCTTCTGTAAAATGAGAGCAAGGCTATCTTTTCCCAGTGCTTCTTCATACAGAGGTTGAATAAAAACTTCACAAAATACCCTTAAGTTCAACGAAAGGAAGGGATCTCGTGAGTGGAATCACACACGTGGAGTAGCCTTGCCTTTCTGCCTCCTAGCAGATCCCCTAAAAATACCCTGGTGGTCACTTTCTGAGCATTTACCATGCGAGGGTCACAGCCTTGAGTGTGTCACATACGTAATCTCAGGGAATGCGCTCAAAACTCTATCCAGTAGGCACTGTTCGCTCACAGTTACTGAAAAAGGACAAGTCTAGCTTGTCCAAGACACAAAGGAAGTGTCAAGTCGAGTCGCCAGTCCCAGCCTGTGCCCACAGTCCCTGCATCCCGAGGCCCGTCAGCCACACCGCTGAGCAGGGCTGGCCAGGGTCTTCCT
This sequence comes from Noctilio leporinus, assembly GCA_004026585.1. Classification (NCBI taxonomy): domain Eukaryota; kingdom Metazoa; phylum Chordata; class Mammalia; order Chiroptera; family Noctilionidae; genus Noctilio; species Noctilio leporinus. The sequence continues at coordinate 65,612 of PVIW01001797.1, forward strand.
TCCGCTCGCCCACATTTTATGAATGCACCTTTGGCCCCTTTGCTGCGTACCCTCTGGGCAAGCAAAGTAACTTCCGAATCAACCAAATGAAACAGTAGAATACAGAAGCAACGTGAAAAGAAAGAAGCAAGCAAAGAAGAAAAATAAGATCTACAGAGTAATGGGTCTCGTGGATCAGGTAGAGAAATATGTAAGAAATAGTAAATGAAAAAAATAGAGCAAAAACTACGGGTTGTTCAAGACCATGTTCATTTAAAAACGTGCAAACTCCGTATGTGAACACGGAACTTAGCTACAGATCTACTATTACATAGATCTGTGTATGTACACATTCACACTCATATATGTGCATTCCTGTACATGCATTCACATGGGATATGCTAACCGTGGTAATTTCCAAATAAAAGAATTGCTGCTGATATTTTTTTTAGTGTTTTCCAGATTTTCCATGCTGGAGGCATAGGCTTTGCTGGGGCTACCATGTGACTGGGACCCCGGTTTCCAGAGCCTTTGTTCATCCAGAAGGACTCCAGGGATAATGACAGCTGCCCACCCACATCAGGATGTGTCCGCAAACTTCCCAGGCTCCCTAGGGAAAGCCAGGCACATATCACAACCCTCTCTGAAGGCCCTTTTTAGCCCCCATCCCAGCCGTATCCCGTTCCAAGTCTGCCACCACCACCTGTGCACAGACATCCAGTTGGTGGGCACAGAGCCCCCAAGCTGATGGAGGGACTGAGGGCGCAGATAGAAGGATTGTACTCTGAAAGAAAGGGCAAGACTGCAGGTTCTGAAAACCACAGCATTCTCTCAAGTCCTATGTTTGTTAGGGACAAAAAGTGTTTCTTGCTCATGTCTGCCTCCCCAGTGCCTAGCCCTGTGATGGCACAGGGAGGGACCCTCATGAGACCTGCAGAATAGGACACGTCCCCAGATACAGTCCTACCATTCAGAGAAGCCAAGTATATGAGCTAAAAAGCAAGAGCCAGCACCCCACCCACTGGGAATTCAAAATCTGGGCCCTTGGACACACAGCACAAAGGGGAACTGGTTGCATAAATCCCTCAACCTCTGACTCTCACATTCAGCCCTGGTGACCCAAAAGGGACAGTCCATGTAGCTGATGGGCACGCCTCTGACTCCCACCTCCCCCGAGTGCCCGTCCTCCTTACTCCGTGCTCCTCTCATGGACCCTGACCTCCCACTCAAATCCCACTGACGGAAGCGTGGGTGACCACCAGCGGGGACCCTGAAAGCCATTTAATTCAAAGCCTTCCTGTTACAGAGGAGGAACGGGAAGCTCATAGGTATCCAAAGGTAAAGCAGAGTACAGCCAGGGCTAGAACCCAGCTTCCTAAACCACCCCATGACACCTCCCAAAATGGAAATCTCAGGGGTCAGCAAATAGTCCTTGTTGGGAGGGAGAGCCTTGCTTGCAAAGCAGGCATGGCTGGCAGACCCACAGGCTCTGCCTTGTGTGGAGTCGGTGAGGAATGCATAGTCCCGGGTCCACCAGGCGCGAAGGTGCCTTGGGACATGAGTCCCTGGTGCTGTTCACACGCACGACAGTATTAGCAGCTCCGAACTAACAACCTCCCTCCGATCCACCTCGTACAGTCGGGCAACAACCCGTCCCTTCTTTCTGCGCCCACCCTACCCGTTACTCTTCCCCAACCCTGGGAATTCATGTCAATAAAAAACAGAACAACAGTGCTCCTGCTTCTCCTCCCCTCATCCACGGGCCGCCTTTGCGAGGCACTTGAATCTCTCCGTTGGGCAAACAGACCTACTGCGCGTGGAAGAACACGTGGCAGATGACTGGCGGGTGCCCCAGTGATCAGGGAGCCAGCAGGGTTGGCGAACACTGCAGGTGGGCAGGTGGGCAGGTGTGGCAGCCACCCCCACACAGAGGGTGGTGACAGCCAGGTGCTCAGTCACCTCACTGAAGGAGTGTGCCCTAGAGAGAAGGAAGGGGACGGAAATGGAAGGGGAGGGTGCCCTGGCCCTGCTCTTATCTCTCAGTCTCTCATCCTTAAGCCGGCTGATGCCTGGCATTAACTAAGTCACTCATCCTTCCTGAAATTCACGTAAGAAACAGGGATGCCCTGACCAGTGTGGCTCAGTGGGTTGGGCGTCATCCTGCAAAGTGAACGGTCACAGGTTCCATTCTCAGCCGGGGCACAGGTCTGGGTTGCGGGTTCAGTCCCTGACCAGGGGGCAACAGAATGACGTTTCTCTTTCACATCAACGTTTCTCTCCCTCCCTTCCCCTCTCTCCAAAAATAAATATAGTATTTTTAAAGAAGAGAGAAAAACAGGGACAATCATTCGTGTATCACACATTCATGGTGAAAATCAAGTGAGAACATGCAGATAAAGGGCCAAGCACAGTGCCTGACACATACTGGACCAATCGATGACAGCTCTCCCTGCCTTTTCTTCCTCCCTCCTGTCTCCTCACATCCCAAAGGGACTGTGGTCTCTCACAGACAGGTGGGCGAGGCCATACGACAGGGTCACACCCTTGGCCGACCCCTGAAATCACCTGGCCTGCTTTGGAGGCTGCTGATACCTGGCCCCCATCCACTGAGATCCTGACTTCCCTGTTCGGTGGAGCGGCTGGGTCATTGCAATTTTAAAAAAAAAAGAAAGAAAGAAAGAAAAAATAACAAGTCTGCAAACCATAGATATAAAGGACCTGTGTTTCACTCACAGCGTGTCTGAATGGAGCAAAAGTCGTAATTATTCCTCCCCTCACCACATTCACTGAGTGATTACAACATGGCCGGGGACTAAGCTAATTGCTTTAGATACATAATTTCATTTAATTCTCCTAAAACCTTGCCTAGTAAGGATTATCCTCCTCATTTGTCAGCTGAGGAAATGGCAGCCCAGAGTAGTTTGTGAGTCACTGTAAGCAGCAGACCTGACCCCAGGCCCGTCAGGCTGCAAGCCTGGTAGCAAGAACCAGGAACGTGGCTGGGGAAGCGGGATCAGGGGTGTGGATGCAGGAGAAGCGGCACCATGTACCCAGTTCCATACCAGGTGGTGGCCAGAGGAAGAGACGTGAGAAACGGAGCCAGGTAAACACGGTGGGACTTAGGGAAAGGCAGGTGGGTAGGGGAAGGGAAGGGAACAGCTCTTCCGTGAAGAAGAACATTACCATCTCGATCTTACGGGCACTGAAAGAAACTCTCCCAGATCACATGTCCCCCGTCTCCATGGTAACAACCCGGGGTCTGGTGGTCAGGGAAGACGCTCCAGGTCCCCAGCCCTTTGGGTGCAAAGCCCAAGTGACCAGAAGACATCCCCACCCCGCTCTGCCTCGGGCGGCGTGCCGACGTCAGTACTAATGCTGGTGAGCGCCCACCACGGCCAGTGTGCCCACAGAGGCAAGCCCTCACCCAACACTCCGCCCTCGCCTGGGCGAGGCGCTGGGGAAGGGAGGCGCGTGATGCTGTCAAGGCCAGTCCCAGGGGCGCCCCCTGCTCTGGGTGGCCACGGCAGGCCTGTGTGAGGGAGGGAAGACTGAGCTGAGGAAGATCTGGGTGCTCATGAAGCTGTGCGTTGGGAACCCTTTGGGGCACAGGGACTTCGGCCTGAGGTGGCACTGGACGTGGCAGAAGCAGAGCAGAGGCCCGGGGGCAGGAGTGGAAATCCCAAGGCAGGGCAGGAGGTGCACGGGGATGGGCCACGCTAGGCCTGGGCTGTCAGGTCAGGGATGTCAGCACGTCGGCTTTTCTCCTGAGGGCAGGGGGCTCCTGGAGTGTCTGGGTACAGAGCAGGACACAGGCAAATTTCCACTGGCAAGCTGGGACTGATGCTTGGCAGTGTAGGAAGATACCAAAGTGTGGGGTCTGGTGAGAGGGTCCTGGAGAGAAACAAGGAGGCTGAGCGCGGCCAGAGACAGAGGGGGCAGCTTCAGGAGCTGCTGTGAAGGTGACAGGGACAGGACTGGGGCTGGGCCAGACAGGGCGCGCTGGGGGAACGCGTGGATGCAAACGGCTGCTTCTCACCTGTCCCAGCCCCTCTCTGACCTGAACCAAGACCTCCCCAGGGAGGTGCTACACGGCATGGCCTCTGGAGGCATCGGGAGACTGAGCCTCTGCCGGGCGTGCTGTCATGTACTTGCAGAGACAGGGAAGAGAGTAGCAAGAAGTCGGGGTGCAGATTAAAGAGCCAGCACCAGGCCACAAAGACCCTATTAACCTGCAGCCTGTGTCCTTCAGAGGCCAGATAAGTGGCTTAGTAACTGCTGGGTGGAAAGTACGCAGGGGGGTTGGCTGGGGAGTTTGCCGCTGACTTGTGAGCAGGCAGGGGTCTCTCGGGTGCTGGAGGGAAGTAAAGGACCTCTGTCGAGGGCTGTTCGCAGCTCCCTGGGATGGGGACCCTCGGTGGCTCGCAGCAGCCCTGGAGTCCCTGCTATCCTGGCTCTCACATGCATGAACGTGGCTGGGGTCACACGGCTTTGGAGTCAGACGGACCTGGTGACATTACCAGGGTTCTTGGAGTCCCACTGAGATCATTGGTTTAAAAAAAAAAAAAAAAAAACGGTCAATGATGTCCTATCGACCTTGGGGGATGGCTGATGGTTAGAAGAATGGTACCAATTACATGGCCAGCTGCTCTTTGCTCAAGCAGTTCCTAGGCCCTGGGTTTCCTGTGCATAATCCCAGCTGATCCAGTGAGTAAGCCGAGCCTTCAAGACGTGCAATGAACCAGCATCTCGAGGCAAACGAGGCTCCCTCTAAACCAAGTTACTGGAGTACTGGGGAGGAGGGGCAGGCTACTGCATCATGCGTGAAAAGCCAGGGGCAGACCCCCACCTTCCACCCCAAAACCTCCTCCTCCTTCCTCTGGAGGCCCTGAGCCCCCAGCTCATCCTGGGAAGAAGGTGCAGCATGAAGGGGGTGCTAGGCCAGGGTCATTTCAATCTGGTTTGCTGCCCGAGCCTTCAAGGGCCACTCCTTGGACAGACTAACACCTCTGCAGGGCTCACGGGAGGCAGAAGGTGCTGCAGAAACCCAGGGCCCGGGCACCGCAGCCATGGGGACGTTCCTCATTAGCCACAGCCCAAGGCCATTCCTCCCGTGGGCAAGCGGAAGCCCGCAGGATGCACAGAAGGTGCAGACAGTGAGAAGACGGTGGTTCAGGTAGCACATTGCCACAGCTCGACTTTGTGGGGCAAACGCCAGGAGAGAGTCAAGGTCAGCAGCTCCCCCCACCCTTGGTTTTCTACCCTGGGGCCCTGATCCACCGGGATGTCTGGATCAGTGGGGAAGTGTGTCACGGGGACTTTTGATGAATAACAAAATATGCAAGGGTGTGAATTTTTGAAGAGTAGACATTAGCATAGATCCGATGTTATTTCTGGGTCTGAAAACCCCTTTTGCTAGCTCACAGCCTGATATGTTTTTCTTAGCTGGGAACCACTGCGAGGGCCGGCACTGGTCCGAAGGCCTGGTTACACCCACAAAGCGTGCAGGGCAGGTGACGGCCACACATAGCAGGGCACGAAAGACGAAGAGCTTCTAAAGTGAGGTCTCACGGAGCTGCTACCCTGTGGGAACTGGATGCAATGACACGAATTAACAGAACGATGTTCCCCTGGTGGAACCAAATGGATCTGAGCAGCCAATGCCTTGTCTGCAGAGCCTGGCACGCTGGCCATCACTGGCCTGCTGAACAGGGTGCAGGGACCTGCCACCAACAGCCAGCTAGCAGGTGTCCACAGAGGAACACATTCTGGAGCAGACAAAATCCAGGGACCTCCCTTCAAACAGAAGAGCCGGCAGGTCCCCCGTGCCCGAGAGAGAGAAACAGAGCAGTTCAGCCCTAACACGAGCAAGGATGATGCGTAGGGACTTCTAGGCACCCTTGCAAAGCTCCCACGATCCCAGGGCAGCCAAGAGGCACCAAACACATACACCACCCTGCAGACTTTCTCCCAAAGGACACAGGCCGAGGCTCCGTCGGCAGCCAGAAACCTGGCGTCTAACGCGGACGCGGGGAAACAGGAGGTCTGGGCCTCAGTGAATCTGCGTCCTGCCTGCGGACTGGCCGCAGCCCCGCCTGCTTAGCTTACACTGGAACAAATACCAGAAGCCTTCTTCGGTTGGAAGCTCTGCCAAGGAGCCCGGAAGGTCGGAAAGGGCGTTTGTCAGGGGAACGCAAGGCCCTGAGGACAGCAACGTGGGAAACGCGCCCAGAAAGCGCTCTCTGCAGTGTGTTCACAGAGCCACCCCCCACCAGGAGGCCGAAGGGCAGGATCACCCCTGGCCCCGGGTGCCTTCTCCCCTTCAAACCTCCATTCGGAGGAGAGAGAAAAAGAAGCCAAGAAAGGAAAACGAGCAAGAAGGAAGAATTGGACTTAGTGCAGGACGTCAGGAAACCCAAGCCCTTTACCCAGGTGCCCTTCTGCCTTGCCCCACCCTTGACTTCAACCCCCCCAGGGCAAAAGAAGCTTTCTTATTGGTGGCCAAGTGTGCCCTCCCTCACGGGGGCAGAGTCGGGGGGACAAGGGGGCCCTCCCTGTGGTCTCAGAAGTGTCCGCATACACCTGCACTGCTTTCCTTGCAGCAAGCCCCTGCTCTGCACTCCGGGCTACAGACACTCAAACACCCCTCTCTCCCAGCAGAAGAAATGCCCATCGGAGCCTCAGCCCTCCCAGCACCCCCAGCCCCACACCTCCAGCTGGAAGCAGCCCTGGTCCGCCTGTGCCCTGGGGTAAGGAGACAGGGCTGCACAACTCCTTCCCAAGCAGTTACACCCCAGGGAAGGCGACACTCAGTGCAGGCAGCAGCCCCGGAGATCTGGCAGGAGCCGGTCCCTCCAAATCAAGACTCCGGTGGGGTTCTCCAATCTACTCAGAGGACAGGTACCATCAGTTTATGGGAAAATGTTAACGACCCCCAGTTGTAATCAGATAGGGTCATGTAAGCACCTATTCCCTGGTGTCCATCCCCCAGGGGCCGCCGCCACACCTCCACCGTGAGAGGAAGAGTCAGCAGTCCCCGCAGCTCCCTACGCCCGTCCTTCCCCAGCCTCCCAGCTGGCCTTGCCATGACCTGTTCAGCTTCTGTCAGGAGCAGAAGGCGCACAGGATTCTGGGAGGCCGAGCAGCCAGCCGCCTCGTGTTTTCTGCCTTTTTGTGCTTCTGTGGGTGTTCTGAACTTACTGGGGCGTCACTAAACCTTTTGAGGCTGTAAGAAAAGCTATGAACTACTTCCGTTCCCAACCCTGCCACGTGCAAAACACGCACACATTTTCATGGGGAGTCAGGGAACTGCTGTCCCCCTGAATCTCACGTACACGCTCCTCTTTGGTCCCAGAGCCCCATGGTCAGGGCCACTCACTGCAGACCCCTGCTCCCATGCAGAAGTGCAGAAATTCATCTTTGAGAAATGCACCTAATCTCACCAGGAGGCCCCAACCTGACTCCTAGCTCAGCAGCCCGGGTCCTACCTCGCCGCAGCCATGAATGGAAACCAAGCTGGGAGCGTAATTTGGAATTCAAGTTTCTGAAAGTCAAGAGAACTGGTACCCAGCCTCCCTGGAGCCATTTGGTCAGATCCATCCCGGGGAACGGCAAAGTGGATGCTAGTTCACCGTGTTAACCCTTTTCCCGCCTTGTCTCCTTCCTGAGCCTCTGTGTAGAGCACTCCCACCCCCACACCATCCATGATGGGCCGAGTACTGTGTGTCTTGGGGACCTGGGCGCAGCCAGGGGCCTGGGCGCAGCAAGAATGGAACCAAGTCACTCAAGCACAGAGTCCCTGTACCCACCAGTATGAAAAAAGAACCTTATTAAGTCCTCTTCATTTGCCCTCAAATCCAACCTCCTTCCCAAATGACCCCACTGTACCTGTCCAGCTAAGCAGCATTTTCATCAACACCAGAAGTCACTGTGGGGTTTGGTTCCCACAGACACGAGCCCCACGTTCAACCCTTTGTTACCACCAGCAAAGGCGCAGACAGGGGGACGGTTACAGCCCGATGGCGGGGCCCCGCAGAGAGCCAAGAGGGGTGGAAACAGCATCTTGTCGTCAGAAAGAGCCGCCCCTCCCCCAGGGGACCCTTGCCAACACCAGTCCCGCCTTACCCTTCATCCCAAATTTGGACCGTCGGCCGTACTTGTTGATCATGATGAAAAGAACCACCAATAGGACACAGGCAAAAGCAGCCAGCCCGACAGCGATGGACACCTGCAAGGAACCGGAGCCAGCGTCAGAGCGGGTCCTTTGTCCGGACGGTGACACGCATGCCCACGTGTCAGAGAAGGGTCCTGTTGCAGGGGCAGCGGCAGCCCTCACACACTCGGCTGCTAGGTGATGCCTTTAGAGGAAGTAACTCCCGAGACCCCCGGGATATCAAGTTAGGAAGTTACCCAGCTCATTCTGAGACAGTTCCAGGATGCAGGGGCTGGTCTGAGCCCCTCATCCGGGCCCGCCTAACAGAGGCCACAGAAAGCCTCGAGTGGTGTCTGTCTGTCTGTCTGTCTGTCTTTCTCTCTCTCTCTCTCTCTCTCTCTCTTTTTTAAAGATTTTATTTATTATTTTTAGAGAGATGGGAAGGGAGAGAGACACCAAGGTATGGTTGCCTTTCACCTGCCTCCAGCTACGGACCTGGCTGGAGACCTGGCTTGCAACCTGGTCATGTGCCCTGGCTGGGGAATCGATTTTTTGTTGTCTTTTTAGTTAGCAAACAATGTGTATTTGCGTTACAATTCTTTACAGGATGTTCTCATCCAGGAAAATCTAGATCTGCACCCTGAAACAACTACTTTCCTCTCCTCCCGTGAGAAACTTCAGGCCTGGGTAGAGTGCAGGACAGGGTGACTGGGTGACTGGCTTTGCATAAACGTCTACAGAAGAGAGCAGACCCTTCTAATCAGGTCCTGCAGGGACCCTAACAGAGTGGGGACTTTCCAGAGCCCCCGGCCTAGAAGCAAATCCTCGAAGGTTTCCCCAAACTATGCATTCTACTCAAATGACAAAGGGTGCAACCCCCTGAAAGGAGGTCACTTGTCCGGGCTTCTCTCTGTCATAAACACCCAGGTTCTGAGTAAGGTAATATGATCTCCTCTTAACCAAGAAGCAACTCACCCCAAAAGTGTCTTCCTCTGGTTTGTGGGTCACAGTGATAGGAGGTGTGGGGCTCACTTCGTAGACTGAAAGCCAAACAGAACAGGGGAGGGGTTAGCTTACCCACCAGGAGAGGCTCCAGGCCAGTCCCCACGCGGACCCCCGGCCCGCGAGCTCATTCTGGAGAGCTGGCCCTTGCACCCAGGCGCACGCTGCCTGCCCCCTGGAGAGCAGACCCCTGTCTGGCTGCCAGGCTGCCGCCAACACTCAGGGGCTGCTCCGTGAGGGACAGAGGCCTCCCCCCGCCCGCCCCATCCCTGCTTCCTTCTCAGAGTAAAGAATGTCACCTGGACAGCATGGACCTTGAGCTGTTGCACAGAAAAGAGTTAAAGAATGGTTTGGGGTCCCAGCCAGAGCCTGGGTTTGGCACGTTTTGTCAGCGACAGCCGCTGCTGAGGACTCATCTCAGCTTCAGGCTCCCCCTCTTTCCCCATCAGTGAGAGCCAGGTCTGGGGCCCCCACACAACCCACAGCCCTTCCCCTAACGTGATGTCAAACCATAATGGCCCTCTGACCAGCAAATGCCTCCTCTTCCCAGCAGGGCTGGGTGGGAACCCAGGTATCCATCTATGATCACCTCTTTGGCAAGAGATGCCTCAATCCAGAATCCTCTGGAAGGGAGGTCCTCTGAGACTGAGGACAAGTAAAGAATCCCAGGTGTCAGTGCCCAACAGTACGGTGTCATAAACAGAACCGTCTATGACCACTGCCATTCCCCTCTCATGGGGACAAGAGGAAAAACGATAAATATGTCTCCCCCCAGCCCGTGAGCAAAACACCAAATCCTTTTTGGGGCTGTCTAGTCCTAGCCCCGATTCACATGTACGCTGAGGCTCGGGGATCCCATCTGAGACACACTGGCCTGTGAGAAGACGTGTCAACCACAGCTTGACACAAGGTGAGTCCCGGCCATGTTCTGGGGCCAAAGAGCACGTGAGAAACACAACAGGTTACGAGACTGCAGGTCCTCCCCGCAAGAGCAGCTGAGGTGGTCAACAAGGGTCTCCCCACAGGGCACACGTGACCTGGCGTGCCCCCTTTCAACATGGTCCGGCCTAAGAAAAGCCCCCCGGGGGGAAACTGAGGCATGGAGCTGCTGCCTAAGAGATGCGGGTTCGGAGTGGCCCAAGAAGCACGTCTACCCTCCCGTTCCCTTCCGCCGCTCACTCAATGCTCTCGGCTGCCCAGGGGCCAGGGATGGTGGTAGGTTAGGGGAGATGACTATTTAGGTTCAGGAGTTACCGGAAGTGGCAGAATAAATCAGCTTCAAAGCAAAAGGTGGAGCAGACTTACTAGAGACAAAGTTGTCCGTGCTCTCTGCAAGAAAAGACAAAGAGATAATTAATCAACGTAATAAAAAAAACCAGAATAGATGCACTCCCTTCGTACCAGCGATGATCCCTCTCACTCACGTTACCCCAGCAACCAAAAACTAAAACCCCGGGCCTGTCACCCCTCCTCCACACCCCACTCCCTTTTTAGGAGCGTGGTCTTCCAAAGGCGGAAGACGTAAGAGAGAAAGTTCCTGATTTCAGAAGAAGTGGCCTGGCCCACCTGGGGTCCAGAAAGCAAACGATGAGATCAGGGATCAAATCTAAAACACAACGTCTCACGGACAGTCCTCCCTTCTTCGGGTACCTACAGTGTTGGGGATATCGGGGTACCAGAGACCCAGAGATGCTGCAGGGTGGGCCTGGACCTCCTTGAAAATGCCAGCGACAATCTCCAGACGAAATTCCTCAAATTGATGTGTACAGGTTATTCTAAGAGGTCACCAAGACGTTTGTGGGAAACCCACTGCAATCTGCCCACCCCACCCCTGGGGACCTGTGCTACTTGCTGTTGGCCTCTAGCAATGGCTCACCCGAGGAGGAGGAAGGCTTAGCACCCCCAGACAAAGATTAGGAGGAGCCAGGGGGCTGTGCTAACTAACTTCTTTCTATAACACATGGCTCCATCCTCACGACCATCCTCAGAGGTAGGTGGCATTATCCCCATTTAACAGATAAGGACACTGACTGTGAGAGATTAAGAAACCAACAGACTCTGACTCATCAAAAAACCGGATTCAAATCCACATCTACGTTCCAAACCTCAGTGTGAAACGGAACCATTCAGAGGGTGCTCACTGCTATTCCCAGCAGAAGAAACGTGGGACCCTTGGAGAAGTACATAACCCCAGGGCTGAGGATAAAAAGGAACAAGATGTGCCTGGAACATTCGGTGGTACCAGAAAGAGAGAAAGGGCTCAAACCCGGGTGGGAGCGTGGAGAAAGAACACAGGTGCCCACATGAAAGGGTTCCCCACGGCCGAAGCTGGGGCAATTTGAGCAAGAAAACAATAATGACAATCATGGTTTACTACAAGCTGAATCCCACCCGCCCAACATTTACAGGTTGCAGGGCTCACCCCCAGCGCGTCAGAATATGGGATGCAGTCTTGAAAGAGGTGATTACGTTAAGATGAAGTCATTAAAGTGGGCAGTAATCCAACACGACTGGTGTCCTGATGCAAAGAGGAGATGAGGGGCCAGGCACACGGAGGGAGGGCAATGTGAGGACACAGGGGACAGGTGGCTGTTCCACAAGCCAAGGAGAGCTGGCTCTAGAGCAACCAGCCCTGCCCACAGCTGGCCTTCACGCTTCTAGCTTCCAGAAGCATGAGAAAACACATCCCTGCTGTTTCAGTCTCTCAGTCTCTGGTACTTTGTTACAGCAGCCCTGACAAATGAATGCATGGATTACCGTTCAGGGGGCCAACAAAATAAATACCCATAGTCCGAACCAAAGATAACGTGAATAATCGAGTACACGAATGGAGAACAGTGGAATTCCAGTTAATACATGAGGAAGGAAGGATGCTCCAAAGAGTGTCCTTATTCGTGACCAAGGGAAAGAGTCACTGTGCTGTGGAAGGACCCTGGCTGGCACATCCAACCAAGACATCAAGTCAACATCGCTAGCAGCAGGACGGCGAGCCACACCCAAAGCACACAGCATCCTTCCGAGACGTTGCTGCCCAAGATGCATAACTGACCTTAGGCAAACCCACGTTGTGAGACAGTCTAGAACACAACCAGGGGGCAGTCTTCCAAAAGCACAGACCGGGAGAGACAAAGAAAGGCTGAAGACTTATTAAAAGAGAACAAGGTGGCATGGCAGCTAAGTTCAATGTAGGACCCTGGACTGGACCCCAGGGAAGAAAAAGATAGCCGTGAGATCACTGATAAGATTTAAATTAAGTCTGCAGATCCGGTTAAGCGTCCTGTCTCTGTTCATACCCTACGGTTACGTAAGATGGTCACATTCGACAGGCAAAGGGACGGGGATGATGAAGAACTTCTCTGCGGGTTTTTGTAACTTTGGAGGGGGCACATTTCAAGCTATTTCAAACAGAAAAGTTAACAATATTTTTCAACTTCTTAAAAAGGGAAATAGGTTATTTCATAGGAAAGTCCTGTGTACAGTAAATGCGCTGTTAACGGGTTGCTTGTTTGTTGCCATTTTCTGTCGTTGGGTGGGGGGGGCGGGGGGGCAAGAGAGCTTTGTCCACTTCCTGAGGGTGCCCTGCAGGCTACTCAGGGGACCAAAGGCCTGATTTGGATAAAGGGAGAGAGAGGGGCCCTCGCCTTGGCCTCAGAGCCTGAGTGAGAGAAGGGGGTCAGTTCTAGTTCCAGTCCCAGCTCCCCTGGATTAGGTGTCCTCGCGCCACCAGCCTGAGAATGCGCCCAGAAACCCTCCGCTGTCTGGAAGTCCGTGAGCTTTGGACTGGGGAGACCTCCTGGCTCCCCTCTAACCCAGGTGGGTCGGGGGCTCCAACTTGCCCTGGAAGCGGAGGGACCCCAAGAATCATCCTCAGCTCTGAGCCCAGCAGCACGACGACTGGACCATGAGCCCAGCACCATCCGGATACAACAGGGGGTAGGGGGTGAATGCATTGCAAGCATCCCTTCCAGCCCCGTGACCCCAAGAAGGACAGAGGGGGAAAGCCGGGGTCCTGAGAAGCGAGAGCAGCATCTGTGTCCAGACAGGGCAGGACTGAGGAGGGCAGAGGGAGGCGAAGGGAGGCTGAGCCAGACCCCGTGTCACCAGGGCCACAGTCATCACAGCGTGGGACCACGTGCTAATCTTGAAGGGCTTCTTAGGAAAAGGAAGCCAGCCCTGCAAGGCAAGGGGCTAGGGCCGCCGGAGCCCCCACTGTTGCACCCAGGGCCCACAGCCCAGCTCCGCAGCAAGACCACCAGGATAAAGCCCAGCCCTGCCAGGACTTACTGTTTAACCTGGCTACTCCCTGCTCTGCGGAATGCAAGTAACAATGGGACCCACTTAACAATGCCACAGAGAGGACTGGATGTCATGTGGCCACAATTATAACACAGCAGTACAACTGTAAGTCGTTATAATTACGGTTCATAGAACATATAGTGATACTTATGAACACATGTGGCCCAGGCCCTGGTCAGGGGGGGCCACGTCTGGCCTGGGAGCGGGAGGGGCGCAAATCACAACGCCCGCAGGCCGCACACGGAAGAGCGGGGATCCACGGAACGCCGTCACGTCCAGGGCGCGGCAGGCGTGGGGCCTCCTGCCGCTCCCCTAGACAAATGACGCCCCTGCACATTTAGTCATTTTGTCCCTTGGCCCAACTGGCCCATCTTCTCCCCATCGCTGTTTTCATTGTCCCATGCTGTGGGGTGACCGTGGCCTCACATCAGCACGCCGGAGCCTCTCCTGAGCTGTGGCTCCATCCGCCCCAGGGCGTCAGCGGCAAGGAGTCAGCTCCCCGCCCGGCCTCATTTCCCCCGAGTCTCACTGTCAGAGCAGCTGTAGACATCTGAGGCTTTGCGGGGTTCGTTGGTTTGTTTATTGTTTTATGCGCTAAGACAAATGAGGCCTCCTGAAGCTGCTACCCTGGTTCGCTGTGGCTGTGAAGTCACCTTCACGTGAGCGAGGGCTGCGTGTTCCTAGCTTTGCTTCTCTCTCTGTAAGACATCAATCTTCACACTTCCCTCACCTCATTAGGACCCCCAATTTCTGAGGATTTAAGGCTAAGAGGTCATCCCGCTTGCTGCCAGCAGAAATGGCCAAGGGGTCAAACACAGGTGGCTTCATTGACAGAAACCTATCACTTCCTGAAGCCACCGGCAGATGCTGCAACTCCTTCCCCTAAACTCTACGGGGGTCTTCTTCTCTTCCAACATCTGGAAGGTATTTGAAAGGTTCTAGCCCAGACGGAGAAAGGCAGAATCACCTCCCACACATCCAAACCAAGTTCCTTCATGACTTCAGTGGCTCCACGGGCATGGTTGACATTTGCCACATCTCGGGTGAGGGCATCAGCTTAGCCTGGGACAAGAGAGGGAGCAACGGAGCCACCCACAGACCTGGAAGCCCACTCGGACTCTAACCGGAACTTGCAACAAGGAGGTTCGGCTCACTCCCTGCTAAGTGCAGAGTGGAACTGGAGCAACGCTGAGGGCCCTTGCAGTGGAAGGCCATCGAGCCATCGCTGTGAGCCAAAGGCTATGTGACACGTGCTTTACAAACCTTAAGTCATTTCAAAGCCACAAGATTCCTACGGAGGTGGCGCAATCGTGCCCATTTCACAGATGAGGAAATCGAGGCTCCAGAACTGTTGTGCCCAGGGTCAAGATTCTCAGCTCCTCTTGCCCAACTCTTAAGCCCCCACTTTCCCCCCGACGCACACTGTGTCCTCATGTGTACAACTGTACTTCCCGGGGGCCCTTGGCTTGTCCTGCGCCAGCTACTGGAAACCAGAGGCTCTATCTAGGTTACACATAGTGATAGTCCCCACGCTGGTGCTGCTCTTCCTGTCAAGCTGCAAGCCCCACCCCCCAAGCTCCTGGACACACTTGGCCACCCCAAAGCCGCCCCGCCCTCACCTGGAAAGGGCTCCTTGAGGAAGTGGCCGCTGATGGTCTGGTTGGCGGTGCCCAGCGGGTTCTTGGCGATGAGGGTGTAGTTGCCATTGTTGTAGTGGGTGGGCTTGTTGAAGAGCAGGCAGCCTTCGGAGACCTCGCCCTCCTGGTAGTACTCCACCCGGATGATCTTGGACTCCCGCAGGGGCTGCCCGTTGTGCAGCCAGTGCAGCGTGGGTGGCGGGTTGCCCCGCACCACGAACTCGATGCAGTGCTCCAGGCGCGGCTCGGGCTCCTCCAGGCTCACCACGCGTGGCGGGTCTGCGGGGAGAGGCCCGCTGGTGCCCAGCACCCAGAGGCTCCCGTGTCCTGGCACAGCCTTCCCAGAACTGGCATGGGAACCCCAATTCCGATCCCCCACCCAGCTCTGAACAGATGGAGAAAATTGGAGGTGCCCCTCAAATCACCCCCCAAAAGAGGGTGAGAGATGTCTCTTCACCCACGCTCCCTGATCCACCACAGCTAGACCTTCTATGGCAGACTTGAGTCAAATTAGAAGTGGCCTGAAGGCGTGGCGGAGCTGGAGGCACAGCACCTTCTGAGGGACAGGTAGGGACACCCCCTTCCCGGAGCTCCAGCCCCGGACTGACCTGCTCCGACAGGAGTGCTTCTGCCCCTCCCAATAGACAGGACCAGGCCCCAGCTCAGCCCTGCCCAGCTCCCTCAGGCCATCCCCCTGGCCCTCGGCCAGCCCCCGCCAAGGCCTCCACTCACAGTAGACAGTGAGGGCGACACTGGCGTTGCTCATGCCCACCACATTCTCTGCGATGCACGTCAGGGTGAAGCCATTGTCCTCACTCGTCACGTTCACCAGAGTCAGGTTGATAGCGTGCACGTTGGTCCAGTTCAGATTTGTCTAAAACCCCAATAGAAAGGCAGCCATCCAGCAGTGTCTGCGAGGGCAGCTCCCCCTCCTAACCCTCAAACAGCCTCAGAAATCGAAAGGAAAAGCTGGGCGGGAGGTAAAGGTGGCCCGTCCAGTGAACGTGCACGGACCAGGGGCTGGGCCCTTGCTGGTCAACAGCTTGGTCATCCTCACGTTTACCGCAAGGGGTTAAGGCTGCCCTGTGCCCATTGCACAGATGAGGAAACTAAGGTCCTAGACATTTCATAGCATGTTTACAACCGAGTGGCCTAGGAAATACTGCAGCTGGGTGGGAGCCATGTCTACATGCTCCTTCCTGGAAGGACAGGACCACACTTCCCCTCTTCTCACATCTGTTGCTTCGAATGACTTGGCTCATTAAGACAAAGAGATGGCAAGGCCCCAACCTCCGGATGGACTTGAGCCTCAGACGCCTACCTGGTGGGTGTTGATGGACTGCAGTCCAGTGACGATCCAGTCCACGTCAGGCAGGGGCGACCCAGAGCCGTTGCAGGTGATGACAGCATTGTCCCCTTCTCGCACGGTCAGGTTGACATGGCTCACGCTGATCTCAGGGAGGTCTGGGAGGGAGAACAGGGAGGCAGAAAAGATGGGCAAACACTTACCACCCTGTCCGTGGGGTTGGTGGCGTCAGCTCTTGTTTGGCATAGTAATGGCTCCAACATGGCCAGCTTGGGTCCTCAGAAGGCACCCAGGTCCCAGGAGCATCACACCACCTCCCCAGGAGACACTGACTCAGGATTCAGGCCTCTGCAGCTGGACTCTCCCACATGGCACGGAATTGTGGCGGCGGGGTGGGGGACACAGCCGCTTGGGAACGCAGCTGTAGCAGGAAGTCAGGCAAGAGCCCCCACCTTGGGGAGCCAGTTCTCAAAAATTTGCTCTGCTTCTGACCCCCGTGGGGAGTCTGCTAGAAAGTCCGATTTCTGGGACCATCCCCAGACATCCTGATGTTGTAAGTCTCCGGCTGGGCTCAGGAATCTGCTTTTCTAAAAGATCCTTAGAGGGTCCTGACGTAGGAGGTCCAGAGACTACACCACTCCAGGCCTGGTGGACCAGCAGCTCCCAGAGAGGCAGTCCCAGGCTGACGAGAAGGAACAGGAATGGCGGGGCAGGGAGGAGGTGAGCAGGCAGAGTTCCAGGCGGGAGGGCGGTGGGCAGCGGAAGGACCTGGCTTTCCAGGCTAACGTGTGGCGCCAGCTCTGGAGTCAGAGGGCAGCCAGCGGGGGCCGGGGGCGCACTCACCACACTGGCTGATGTTCATGCGGAAGAGGGGCAGCCGGGAGCCCTCAGCACTGATGCAGTAGAGGCGCTGGCTATTCAGCTGGGCCTCCCCCTGCTCCTGCCACAGCTGCATCCAGCGGATGTCACAGCTGCAGTTGAAGAAGTTCTGCTCCAGCCTCCTGCGGGCAAGAAGACGGGGGAGGCAACTCCTGAACCGCAGGTGCCCAACTCCCTCCCGGGGGCTGTGAGGGGCCCTGCCTGCTCTTCAGGGATTAGAGAGAAAGAGGTTCAGCCTGGCCTCAAAGGGAAAAAAAAAAATACTGACATCCGTGGATGCATTTCGTTTTTAAACTGATACACTCACTTTTACAAAGAAAGAAATCCACTCCATTTAAGTCACTTGACAAAGAGACCCTTTTAAATCGGTCAGTTCGGGAAGTTCTTCTCAAAACCCTCCGCTTTCAGAGTCAAAGGCCAAGGCCAAGGCCTCCAGACCACCCTCTGGCCTCTCTGAACGCATCTCCTACCTCACCCCTCTCCACTCCTTCAGCCACACCCAAGATTCACCAACACGATGCCGAATGCCTTACACACACACACACACACACACACACATGCACACACCCAGCTAACCCCAGCATCAGGGGTGTCATGCAGGACGACCCTGGTCCGCCTGCAGCAGCCAGCGGTCTGAGCCCACGCCATGGGGCTACGTGGAGACCCTCCAGCCCTGCTGGAATGACCCCAACGGGCCAGACGCCTGGACACGTGCAAACTGGAACAGGGCAGCCTGGTCTGTCCCCACTGCTTCCTTGACAAGATGCTCCCATTCACCATCAAGTCGGTGTAAATCTACACGTGATCCACCTGGGGACACGCTAGGCCAGGGAGGGCACCTCAGTCAGTCCAGCGACCAGCACGGCCAGCATCTCAGGGCTCCCTGAGGCCGGTGGAGAGTCCGGGACACGTCTAAGACATGCCAGCATGGGCTCGCTAAAAGCATTCTTGTCTCTTTCCATCCTTTTCCTCTAGGAAGGACCTGATCCGCCAGAAGGACTCACCGTGAGACCTAGTCCCCTCCTCCGATCCAGAGGCTTCTGGGAACTGCAGGGAACCCCGAGTTAGGCCCCCAACCCTCTGGACGCTCCGCCTAGACAGCAAGGCACACGCGCATCAGGAAGCATCTTGAGTCTCAACACAGTGTCCCCCTCCATGGAGCAAACCTGCCACCACTGTCATGTCCTGATTGGGGGGTGGCAGGGGGGTTGAATTCAGATGGAGTAGAGCCAAGGCCAACGAGACCAGCCCACCAGGCCGTGGCTCCAACAGAAGAGCCGCAGCCCCGGCGGCAGGGACAGACTCCAGGAGCCTGAAGCCGGGCTCTCCTGCTCCATCAGTAACACAGGCAGCCCATGAATAATGCAGCAGCAGCAACTTCAGCAAAGCTGGCCACACCCAGCCTTTGCCCCAAGGTGGCTCAGGGCCTCCTCGCAGCGCCCTGGGGACTTCCAGCAAGTTAGCTAGGCCCCCCGGGGGCGTGTGCACCAGGCCCTGTGCTGGGGGCCATGGCCAAGACTGAGTGTTTCGAAAGCACTGATTCTCAGCCAGTCCTCACACTGGCTACCTTCTCCCCCAACAGCACGGCTGCCGCCAGAGGCAGCCCTAGTGCCAAGTGGTAGGAAAACGAGGAAGGGACCCAGATCTGCGGCCACAGAGGCCCAAAGGCCAAGGGATTAGCAGAGGCCTCCTGGAGGTCGCAGTCTGGCGGCAGAAAGTGCACGGAAGGTCTGAATTGAGGCAGCTGGGTTACCCTGGGCGAACGTAGTGGGCTGAATAGCATACCCCGCAGAATAAGCCCCATGTCCTCATCCCCGGTCCCCAGGGACAAAAGTGACCTCATTTAGAAGCAGGATCTTCACAGGTGTAACCACCTTAAGGATCATAGGGTGAGATCACTCTGGGTTCACAGTGGGCTCTAACTGAACCCAACGACTGGTATTCTTTGCAAGAGACACAGCAGGGAGAGAGCACAGACGAAGAGACCATCAGGAAGCTGCGTGAAGATGAGCCAAGGACCCCGAAGCCGAGGGCTGGAAAAGGCAGGGGGGTCTCTCCCGGCCCCTGAAGGGCGCGTAGCCCCGCCGACATCTGATCTTGGACTCCTGGCCTCCAGCGCAACGTGAGAATCCGCTTCTGTGGATTTAAGCCGCCAGATTGGTGGCAGTATGTTCAGGCGGCCCTGGGAAACCAATACGGCAAGAAGCTGAATTCTCCCAGGCTCTGTTTTAACGTCTGCGAAGTGGGGGTAATTGGGCGCAACAATCCTTCTTCCGCAAAGTTATTACAAGGATTAGCGATACGTGGTCACGGGCTTTGTGAATTAAAAGGGGCTGTAACGAGACCGGCGATCGCTCCTGTGATTACATGATTATTAACACGGTTGTTGAGTGACTTGTCGGAGACCTGCGGGGGGTGGTCACGGGCCGGGGGCCGGGAGAGGGGAAAGTGCCGAGATCCGCTCGAACCCGTTCCTGACACGAAGCGGATGTCTCACCACGTCGACGGAATCGGCAAACTACACCAGAAGTATCGCTCACTCGGCTTTGAGAAAAATGAAATATTCCAGTCTGTTTTAATCACATCTGCTCCTGGGGTGCAGGGTATTCAGAGAAGCCTGTCTGGATACGCGGGCGGTCCTCAGAGTGTTTCCGGTGGGCTTCAGTGTTGTGAGTTTGTATCCTCCAGAGCCTCTTGCCTTTGCCTGAATGATTACCTCGGGATGCAGAATCCAGGCGTCTTTTTCCTCCTATTTCATGATCTCCATGTTTGGGTATTTCCCCAATTCCACTCAGCAGATCCCCCACCTTGAAGATGACGCAAGTCGTGTGAGATACGTGGCCTTTGGAGACAGCAGGCCTGGATGGCGGTAACAAGCCCAACACTGACTCCCGGAGCTGCCATTTACCAGCCACGTGACGGCAGAAGAGTTGTCTAACGTGACCAGGCCCCAACCCCCTCCCTTGAGAAACTGACTACAAGGATAGGATGAGACCGAGCCTTGTATATGGTAGGTGCTCAATGTACGCTCCTTCTTTCTCTTTCCCTGCTGCTGGAGAAGTTGCAGACACCCAGCCCTTCGGATGGGGCATCCCCACAGCATCGGGTCTAACATCATTCTATCAGGAAGAGGCTGGCTGGTGTAGACACTCGTGCTACGGAATGGCTGAACGCCCTGGCTTGGCCCTGGTCCTGCAGAAGGTCACTCTGGAGCCTTAGCCCCGCTCTCTGGCCATCAGGGTGCACAGCCCTCTCCCTATGGCCTCCCCGCCAGGCTGAAACCCCTCCTTCTGGAAAAACCCGGCCCATCCCCACACCCAGCCTGCGGACTCCGCCAGGCAGACCCCGCCAGGCAGACCCTGGCAGTCGCGATGGCTTGTGGCAGATGGCGCCACTCGGGCTCATCAGGAAGTCGGACAAGAAAGCACGGCCCCTCTGCCGTCTGCCAGGAACGGAGATTGTTTGGATTTTAATCATAGCCACAGCGAAGGGCCAGCACGCGGCCCCTGCAGCCAAAAGATAAATTTTCCGCTCTCACCATTTGGTTCTTCCTCAAAAAAACAGACCCCGACCAGGGCAAGTGCACCTTAGAGGGGGCGTCTTCATCTTCCACCGTCATATTTTTCTTCTCTAACGCAACGGCGGGAGTGAGATGCTCCGTGGGCGTGGTATCTCACACACTGGCTCTCTCGGGAGGGCCGCCTTCACTCCTCCATAAACTGCAGCCGGCCCACTGGCGTACGGATTGTGGGCAAAGACGAAGGCAGATTCCCATGGACCCTTGGGAGAAACCTGGCATTTTTCTTTACCTATATGTGCCCCGAACATGTTTCTAAAACATGAAACAGGCCACCAGGGGCAGCACACCACTGATTTCACCACCCGTGGCTCTTCCTGTGGAACACTGACCGCTTCCTCAATGGCTTAGCCACCAGCGGGTCCCAGGTCCTCCCCCGACAGACGCTGTCCCCAGCCTCCCAGAGGCAGGCACTCCAGGGGAGCTGGAGGCCAAGGCTCCCGGAAAAAGAGAGCCCCCCAATGAGCTCTGTGATGTCAGGGCCCCTGGTCAGTCCTAGGGCGACAAAGGGAAACACTGTAATCGTTCGCTTCGCATTTTGGAAACTGTTATAGGACAACAGATCCTTGGGTTGGAAAGAGACCAAAAAAGTTGGGAGGTAGCTGAGCACAGTGGTCAAGATCTTGAGGCTACCTGCTAATGCTTAATTAGTGGGTGACCTAAAATAAGAGACTTCACCTTGCCAAGTACCTCAGTGTCCCCGAATGTGAAACGACAGTAGTAATCCCTGCCTATTGAACTGTTAGGAGGACTGAAGGAAAACCCAGGTAATTTGCACAACTGTTTGGCACAGAGTAGGAGCTTGGAAATGGTGTCAGTGTGATCGCACAGTCCGCGGATTCACCTCTAAGGTCTTTCCTACCCACGAAGCTGGGCAGGAACGCAACCTGTCCAGTGTAACCATCTGACAGGTGGCTGCGACACTGTCCAGGTTTTCAGTGCTTTGTAAAGAAATCAGCCTATGTTTTACCTCTGGCACGCTCAGGAAAGAGTGTTTACTGGCGTGTATCTGGATCGCAGCCATATGTGACGAGGGAACTCAGGTCACTGTCCCTATTGTGCCCACACCAGGGTAGTGGCCTGGTGAGAGCGCAAAATCCTGAGACAGGAAAGCACCCAAACAGATGGTCCCAAACTCCCCAATGCGGACTATGAGACAATCTCTGTACTTCCCATCCCTGGAATGGTCTTTACAAGCATCATAGGGCACCATGAGGATGAGCAGGGACTCCAAGGCCATCGTGAGGTGATAGGCTATTGGGACACTGGTTGTGAATATTCCCTCCCTGACCACTGGGTCAGAAAAAGACTCATTCATGAACCCAGGTCTTACATACGCTGAAAGGCCGCAGGGTGGGCAGGGATCAAGGCCACTGCCTCTTATAAACACAATGAGGCCATCTGCACGCAGTGTTTACATCTGTGTCACCAAGTAAGAGGGCACACAGGAGCAGTGTCCCCAGAGCCCTGACTCCCCAGTTCATCCACGCCCCAACTTCTTTTCAGTTTATCCCTTGATTTATTCCCTCAACAAAACACGTTGTCCTTTGTGCCCAGAGGTGACCCCGGTGACTCACACATCAACATGAGTCATTTTTTTCCCACCGGTGGTCACAAATTCTCACTCATCCACTCCGCATGTATTTGGCTGGGGGACAGGGTTGGACCAATTAGCCTAGAAACACAGCAAGATGAAGCAGGCCACAGGCAGATCGAATAAATACGCAACCTTAGCCCCAGCGGACACCCAGGCCCAAGCCAAAAGGCAGACATACACCCTGAAGTTGGGGCCTGGGACCAAGCGCAGCTCCGCCAGTCTCTGGCACTGTGACCTTGCCTGAGTCTCACTCCACTTTCCGGGGCTCAGAGGACTCCCCTGCAAGTGCAGAGACTCATTTCACCAGGCCGGCATGACAATACCTAGCTCCTCGACGCTTGCGATAGGACATCTAAGGTCATGTAAATGAACACACACCTGATAATCTACAAGGTTAGGTAGCATAAATGACCAATAGTAGCACTGTTAGTACCAATTACCTACGGATGACAGAACCTGGGCCTGCTCAGGGGTGAGGTTCCTGTCTTCTGAGCGGTGCCAGGCCCAGAAAGAGGATCAGAGGTCAAGCAGCAGGACGGCTCGCTCTTGATAAACATGGTACACCCCATGGTACACACCCAGGGAGCCCCTTCGGGCTACCCCCAGCCCCAGGTGGCCCCACTGCCTGATACTCTCCCCCACCCCCAGCCCTCACCGCCACTCCACCTTGGTCAGCCTCCGAAGCCAAACTTACAATTCCCGAAGGCTCAGCGTCTGGAAGAGCTGCCACGAGAGTGTGGTGAGCCGGTTACTGGCCAGGTTTCTGCAAGAGCAACAAAAGAAGGGGAGGCTGAAGGGCAAACCTGGCCCAGGCGATGCTCTCAGTGGCAGGCTTGGTCCCTTCATGGGGCCTGGCTGTATTGTCCTTCTCCTTTGCGCCCCTCGGAGATCCATCCACCTGCCACTGGTGGAGGCCGCAGGTCAGGCCTGGAAGGGATTCTGGAGACTTTCAACGGACAAGTTTTACTCATGAAAAACAATTTTTTTTCTTGATCCCGTTCCCATACCCACTCAACCACCGTCCAAGTTCAGGGAGCCTTTTTGAGGCCACCTCCCCCCACCCACCCTGGAGAACAGCGGGCGCTCAGGGAGCATGAGCCAGCACACAGCCTTCATTATTATTTATTATTTAATGTATCCATCCTGATGAGTCTGAAGATGAGTATACATCCATGAACCCATCGCCCTAACCTGCACTATCACCTCTAATTAAGTTTCCTCCCCTCTCTCCTTCTGTATTACACAAACACTTAACATAAGATATCCCCTCCTAACAAATTAGCAAGCGTATGATACAGTATTGAGAACTTCACGCATCGCATCTTCCGTAACTGAAACGATGTGCCCTTTCACCAACCAGCATCCTTTTTTTTTTAAATTTCATTATTTTTAGAAAGAGGGGGAGGGAGAGAGGCAGAGAGGGAGAGAGACATCAGTGTATGGTTGCGTTCCACCTGCCTCCAGCCACAGGCCTGACTGGAGACCTGGTTTGCAACCTGGTTACATGCCCTGGCTGGGAATCGAACCTGCGACCTTTGGGTTTGCAGGCCGGTGCCTTAACCACTGTGCTACCAGCCAGGGCCTTTTTTTTTTTTTTTTTTTTAATGTTTATTATTTATTGATTTTAGAGGGAAATGGAGGGGAAAAAAAGGCAGAGATAAGGAGAAACATCGATTTGTTGTTCCACCTACTTATGTACTCACTGGTGCATTTTCGTATGCGTCCTGACTGGGGCTCGAACCTGCAACCCTGGTGTATTAGGATGATGCTATGACAACCGAGCCACCCAGCCAGACCTTTACCAACAAGTTCTTATCATTCGTACAAGTCGAAAAAACTGTAGGGCACCTTCTCGCCAATCCTTCCCCAGCAGAGATGCCCACCACGATTAAGACATGAGTCTTTTGTTCACAGTTCTTTCCCCTTCCTAATGGCTGTTTAATTGTCCTCATTAGGATGTACGGGGGCAAGGAGTAGCCATCAGTCTTCCAAATGAAAGAAGAAACGCACCCACGGTTATTCTTTTCCAGGCTCAACAAACAACTTTTGATGGGATCACCGCTTTTAAAGGCAGCCGTGAGGCGCTGCTGGAAACGAAGTGGCACCCAGGAATGTGTCCCCAACCTGTGACAACGGGCAGGATGGGGGTCAAGACTCCCCTTAGGCTAACGTCTGTGCACACTTGCACAGACACACACACACGTAGTATGTATCTCGGACGCGGCTTGGGGCCGGGCGTGCTCTCCCTGGGCCCTCTTAGGCCTTCGCATGTTCTCCAGCGCGTCCGAGAGCGGAGTGGCCGTGAGAGGCAGCCCCAGCCCGGGTCACCGAGCCCTGGGAACAGATGCAGGGCAGAGGGGGCGCGAGGCTGCAGTGGCCCAGGTGAGGGGGGAACCCTTGCCCGTCTCCGGGGTGGGGGCGTCGGGGGCGAGGAAGGAAGCGGGCTGCCAGCTACGTCCTTTTCACAAAGGTCATGTTTTGCTACATTAGGCATAAATGTCATGAGAAAATTGGATTCTGAAAGAAAGAAAATAACAGGCATTCTGGGCAAATAAAGAATAAGAAACAGCATTATCTCTCACAAGATTGAGAAGCGTGGGGGCTGGGACACCAGAGGGGGGTTCCTGCTCTCCCAGGAGTGTCTCGGTTTCAGGAGAGAAGGGACCCTCGGGTTCCCCCAGTTGGAGGAGGGATGGAGAAGCCACGTCGGCCCCTCCTCCTGTTGGAGGGCAAGGCTCCCTGACTCCCCTCGCCCCCTGTCCTGCCCCCTGCCCCACCAGGGACTGCGTGGAGCTCCTTCACCACCATGACCTCATTTCCCACTTACAGCAGCCGCCTCGTAGGCATGACGACCGTGTCCAGCTCCGAGGAGGAACCCGGGGCTCCGAGGTCACTGTTCAAAGCTCAATGTCTCTGAGTGGCCTCAATGCAAAGACTCGCAACAGGTGATAAAGACACGTAACCCCCAAGTACATGATAGGACCCAGTCAGTGTGCCCAGAGGCAGCAACGCTGTGTGTGCAAGGCCCGCACACAACACCCAGACACATCCGACAAGCGGGCCACGCCTCGGGCCTCCCTGTCCCCACCAGCACGTGTAAGGGCCCATGGCTCAGGGCAAGTGGGGAGACTGAGGCAAGGGACTCTAGCACTCACCCCCCCCCCACGGAACTCACCGCCCCTATTCCCTTCCAGTGGGTGCCTCACCTGTGCTCGCCCGTCACCGGTTATGATAGGGCTGCTGACTCTGCTCATCAGAACAGAGTTTAATTAAGAACCATCCTGCCTCCGGGCCCACAGCAGCCCTCTCCCCGAGCCTCCTCCCTAACAGATCCGTCATCACCCGTCTCTGACGTTCGGCTTGGGTCGGCGCGCGGTTTCCAAGCCACCTGACTGCTGGAATGGATCGGGTGAGCAAGATGTTACGAGATGAGGCATCCAACACGTTCCCAAAATCAAGCTCCGTGACATTGCCGCTGCGTCCCTCATCCAAGCCACTAAACCAAGCCATTACTTGTGCCTTGCACCGCTGGCCCTGTCATAGCCAGCTCTGTGCCCAGGCACAAGCAAGGACAACCACTCAGCCCCTGCATTCTCCGGAAGTGGAGCCAGATGCGCAGACAGCCAAACTTGGACCCTGAGGGGGTGAGGGCCCTGGAGGCCTCTCCCGCACAACCCGCGGGGCGCAGGGACCCTCCCCCTCAGCAGGGGAAGCAGCTCCACGACTTCCCTACAGGGGCCCCCACGACTGGGGAGGATGTCACCTCTGCCCTTGGACCCCTGTTGTCCAGTAAGAGGGCCACTCAGGATGGACCTGTTGGCAAGAGAAGCCAACCTGATGAATTCTGTGACCGCCTGGAACACCCATGCCCTTCGGGGATGAGAGCTGGGAAGAGAGTACGAAGCCCCACGCGCAAAGGGATCCAAACCAGATTCTCCTGAAAATGAAAGGCTCTGTGGACTTCCTGGACAGACAGCGAGGCAGATGTGGGCAGTTAGTGACAGGCGCCCTGCCCCCCGTCCCCGAGCTGTTAAACCAGGTGTCCCGCCTGACCCTCACCATTCAGCCTGGCACCCCCACTGCCCCCATCTGCACCTGAGACCGCCAGCTCTGCTCCGCTACCACCTCCCTGCTGGTCCTCCCTCCACCGCTGCATCTCCTCAGCCCCCACCACACCCCCACTTTGGTTTGATCTTCTGTTTGGGGACTGAATCAGGCCTCCCAAAATTCCTAGTCCCCAGAACCTCAGAATGTGACTGTGTTTGAGGGAAAAGCCTTTGAGGTGCTTAATTATGGTAAAATGAGGTCACAGGGTTGGCCCTAATCCAATAGGACTAGTGTCCTTATATGAGATTCAGACACAGATGTGCCCAGGGGAACATCCATGTGAAGATGGCAGAGCAGATGCTGTTCACAAGCCTCCGGAGAAGCCAACCCTGCCCTCACCTTGACCATGGAGCTCTAGCCCCCAGGACTGAGGAGAGTCTCCGGTACTTCGTTATAGCAGTTCAGGCAAACTAACGCACCTGTGCTCAGCCCCCCATTCCCCCCACGGCCCCGACAGCCACGCTGACTGCCCACTGTGAACCTGGGAACGTCCGTGTATGAGTCTCAGTCACTCCCTCTCTGTGCCTGGCCACCTGGGTTCCAGCCACCAAGCCCTCCAATCCACTTGGTGGGCTGGCCCTGGTCATACCTCTTTCCCCTCCAGAACCAGAGGTCCCCTTGCATCTCAACAGTGAATGCCACGGCCACTGACTTCTCGAGGATCCCCTCTGCTGCTTACAAAAGGCACTGTTCTGAGTCTTCAGGGGCGGAAAGCAGCCAGGGTGCACCGGGCACCTCCCAGGTGCCGGGGCTAATGTGAACCATGTCCCCTTCACTCTGGAAGGCAGCCTTTGGAAAGGTACACGTCTTCTTCCCTTAGGATCCCACAGCCCCTAACCTACCTGTCTGTCCTCTTCTAATTCTCCCCGTGACGGAACTACATCCTCGGTCTTCTTGCAGACAGCTGGCCCCCACCTCTGCCACAACATACAGGGGGGGTCCCTTGGAACCCACTAGAAAATCTGGAGGAATGGTCAAGAATGGAGAGCTTTCTGGTGAAAGGAGCAAACCACTGACAGAAGCTGCCCACTTCTCCACCAGCCACACACACCTCCTCAGCCTTGACCTCAGGACTTGGTGCAGTCAGCCCACAGCAGACTTGGGCACCGCCCACCAGGGGGAGCAGGAGGGTGGCCGCCACCACTCCTCAGGTGGGACAGGTGTGAAGCACCTGCAAAGGGGTCACCGGGATCTGCTGTGGGCCACCAAGGATGCCCTACGAGCCAGCCCCTTCAAGTCCAGGACCTGCAACAACATCCCTCCTGAAGGCCAAGAAATACTTTTCTACATCACTGACATATTTGCTTTTCCCTCAATTAAATTGCTCTAAGAGGAGGTGGGGGTTAAAGCCATCTGAGCCATTTTTATTCAGCTAAATTACACTGGATAGCTCGTTTAATGAACTTTAATGAAGCCAGAATGCTTTCTCTAATCAAATCTCAAGTGGCGTGACTGGTGTCTTGACCTTCCATCAGGAGACGGGAGGCGGTGCTTCTCCAAGGCGCTGGGCTGGGCAAAGCCAGGGTTTCCCAGAGCAAGGACTTGGGAATCCGAGGTCAGTGGAATGTCAGTGGTTATTGAAGAGGAAAAAAATCCTGTTGCTTGAAAAATGTTGAACTAAACAAAATTAAAAATGGTGGCACTGCACAACTTCTCAGGGCCTCTACTGAAAAAAAAAAAAAAAAAAAAACTCTCAAACTTGCTGGACCACAGATACTTCCCCAGGAAGAGGCTAGCAAAAATATCACCCGGTATAACACATTTAGAGAAATGAGCCCTGGCTGATGTGGCTCAGTGTATTGAGCACCAGCCTGTGAACCAAAGGGTCACCAGTTCAATTCCCAGTCAGGGCACATGCCTGGGTTGTGGGCCAGGTCCCCAGTTGGGAGCATTCAGGAGACAACCACACGTTGATGTTTGTCTCCCTCTTTCCTCCTTCCTTCCCCTCTCTCTAAAAATAAATAAAAACAAAATCTTTAAAAATATATCAACTTAATGAAGCCATGAGTGGAACAACAAATCGATGTTTCTCTCCCCCTCTCTCTCTAAAAATATCAATCAATAAATTTTAAAAATAAGTTAATTTTAAAAAGGAAATGAAGCCCTGGCAAGTGGCGCAGTGGAAAGGCACTGGCCTGCGAACTCAAAAGTCGCTGGTTCGATTCCCAGTCAGGGCACGTAACCAGGTTGCAAGCCAGGTCTCCAGCCAGGTCCGTAGCTGGAGGCAGGTGAAAGGCAACCATTGATGTTTCTCTCCCTCTCTCTAAAAATAATAAAATATTTAAAAGGAAAAAAGAAAAGAAATGATGGTTGTAATGAAAAATAGATGTTTGAACTTGAGGTGGTGAACACACAATACAATATACAGATGATATATTATAGAACTGAACACCTGAAACCTGTATAATGTTATTAACCAATGTCACTTTATTCTAGTCAATGAAAAAATTAAAACGTATGTATGTATAAGCCCGAGCCAGTGTGGCTCAATGGATTGGTGCCGGCCTGTGAACCCAAGTTCTCGCTGGTTCGATTCCCCAGCCAGGGCACATAACCAGGTTGCAAGCCAGGTCTCCCGCCAGGTCTGTAGCTAGAGGCAGGTGAAAGGTAACCATTGATGTTTCTCTTCCTTTCTTCCTCCCTCCCTCCCTGCCCTTCTCTCTAAAAATAATGAATAAAATCTTTAAGTACGTATATATATGTACATATATATACATAACAGTATATCAAAAAATTTACAATTATTAAATTACAAGTAAAATTGTAAGTGTTCTGAAATTCTGTGCAAAGAGGGTGTACTAAAAATAAGATTTTAAGAATACGTGTTTGAAAAATGAAAAGAAATATAATTTGGCCGTTGTCCATGGTTCCTGGCTCAGAGGTCCCAAACCCTTGGGAGTGCCTGCGTGGGAACAGTAATCGGCTGTCTGGTGTTACAATGTTTGGTCTTTTGCCCTCAATTCTTGAAATCACTTCAGAGAACGAGGTGACTTTTGGAAATCATGGGGTGGGGGGGTGAGCAGGACAAACACGGGTGGAGGGTTGGCCTTTCAGCCCCACCTCTGAGTTCCGGGAAGGAGGGAGGGAATGGAGGCTGAACACACCGTTGGCCAGGGAATTAATCGGCCGCACCTTTGTCTGCCAGCAAGCCCCCCTCAGATCCCCCAAGGACAGGTTCGAAGAGCGTCAGGGCTGAGGACGCGGAATGCTGCCAGGAGCCTCCAAGCTGGGCCCCGTCAGCCCATGGGGACAAAAGCTCCTTTGCTCCAGACCTCGCCCTACCGACCTCTTGCTCTGGCTTTTGACGCATATCCTGTCACATCCTTTGCAATAAACCATAATCTGGTGAGGGAGGCCGAGAGTTCCTGAGCACCACTGATGAGTGACCGGAGAACCTGCTCCAAGTGGAGGGACAGGCCTCCAGAGATGCCCACGTCCCAGTCCCTGTCCCCAGAACCTGTGGATGCCGCAAAAGGACACTGTAGATGCGTGATTAAAAGGATCAGCCTTCAGACAGGGAGTCGGCTCTTTGTTATCCACGGCACCAGCGTAATCACAAAGGCCCTTCGAAACACATGAGGGAGGCAGACAAAGAAGTCACAGAGAGAGCAGTGCAGTGTGCTGGCCCTGGGGACAGAAGAGAGGCCACAAGCCACAGAATGGGAGCAGCCTCTGCTAGTGGGAAAGGGCGAGGACCCCGCTGCCCCCAGGAGCCTCTAGAGGGAGTGCAGCCCACCGCCCCTGCCTGACAGCCCCCCGAGGCCCACGTCAGACGGCTCAGCTACAGAAGTGTGAGGCCATAAATCTGTGCTTCTAAGCCGCACAGTTCACGGTAATTTGTCACAGCGGCAAAAGAAAATGAATACAGGTCGCCTTTGCATTAGAGGGGCAGAGCTGAGCCCTTGGGACAGACATCAAAGGGCTCCCAAAACCTAAACTATTTAGTACATGGCTCTTCGCAGGAAAAAAAAAGAAACGCGCCAGGCCCTGGTCTTGCCAACAGAACTACAAAAGAAGCCACTGCATTGTTTCGAAGTTACATTTTTAAAAAGTGGAAGGACAGAGGTGAAATTGGTTGAACTCCTGTATTTGTACTTAACCCAACATATCTGAAATATCACCAACTCAACATGTGGTCCGTATACACAGGACCAGCGAGATATTTCATATTCTTCTTGTTTGTTTGTTTGTTCTGGAGCACAGCCCACCTCTGCCTGGACTGGCCGCAGTTCAAGTGCTCACTGGCCGCGGGAGGCCGGGCCCCGCGGAGCGCAGAGCGGCACTAGACCATCTGTAAAAGTCGGGCCCTCGCTGAGGTCGTCAGCAGAGAGGAGCCATCAGCAGATGGGGAAGTGTCACTACAAGTTCCCCTAAGTAAAGGCAGGTGTCCTTTCCCAGACGCCAGTCTGTTCTAGAAGCCAGCAGCCACGGGGCTTGCTGAATGGGAGGGAATCCCTCCAGCTGTCCCCCAGGGCCCTGCAGTGTCACCGAGTGCCACCAGGGTCCTCTCGGGCTGGAGAGGCTCAGGGTAGGAAGGAAAGAGGCGACAGGTCTTGCCACCTGATAAGGGATGGAGAAGGACCATGGCTGGGGGCGCATGGGAGACCAGACATGGGCCCGGGTCGCTGGACTCTTCCAGAATGCCAGGCCCATGTAACTAGGCCCAGACCCGACCTGGAAGCTCAAGTGTCTCTGTGCAAGGACCCCAACCTCCAGTTGCCATATGGTCTCTCACCTCCCGCCTCCTCACTCCATCCTCCCCGCCATGCAAGCTGCACCCTCAGAGCTTCCAGGCACTTCCTGCCTCTGTGTCCCCGAGCCTGGTGCTCCCTGGCCCTCCAGCTCTGCCTCCCCACCCTGCAGCCGCAGCTGCCGCCCTCTCTCCCCTCCTGCTTCAGCTCTCGCCCAGACTGGGGGCTCTGGGTGGTAGCTGTGTGCACTGGCCTCCCCGTCGAACTGCTTTCCCGGAAGGCAACGAACCAGTTCCTATCCAAACAAGAGCCCAGACAGCCCCTGAAATGCAGTAGGTGCTCAATAAGGGTGTGGCAAACTCAGCTGAACCCCCACCAAGCCAGTGCCATGTGGGTCTGACACCCCATGCCCTGTGACCCTGGGTGAGTTACCTAACCCTCTGTGCCTCAGTTTGCTCACACGTAAACTGCAAACTGAGGGGAATGACAGGGCATGTTCCCTTGAGCTGCGGTGAGGCTTAGGTGGGGTATGGCAGCTGGCCCAGTGCCTGGCCCTTGAACAGTCTGTCATTTTCCAGGCCCGGCATCCCTCCCCTTATCTGCCCACCTGCATGAAAAGCTGCAACATGTCCAAGCCTGTGAGAAGAAACACTAGAGGCCCAGGCAACACCCCTGGAAGTCAAGCACCCATCCCGTCAACAAAGTAACCCGGAAACCCATTTCAATGAGACAACAGGTAGCATCTGCTGCCCAGGGGACCTGCTGGTTCCCCAGGCCCTGCCCACCCCCCTCCCACACCGGACAGAGCCTATGGGCCCATTCTTTTCCTTCACACCAGACCTGGGTGTCCCTGAGACTATTCTGGGGATTTTGCTCTTGCGAGTTTCTTTCCAGACAAATTAACCAAAAGCTAATTGCCCCAAGCACGTGAGCTCCCTCCGGAGGCCCAGAGGGCACTGCTGGGCAGACAATGGGTGTTCCCAGCCGTGGCCCCTCAGGACCTGGGGTTCCCACCGGCCCATACACGCATCATGGCACAGTGACGGTGACCAAGGCATGGCACTCCTTTCCAGTTGAGAGCTATTCTGACCAGAGAAAAACAAAGGCACAGAGTGCCTCTGTGGGAAGGTCAGGTAAGTGTGCCATTCGTGACTCAAAGCAAAGCAGGAGCTCAGAGGGGAGGAGGGAGCCACAGGTGGGCGTGGCTGCTGGAGAAGACCCCCCCAGAGCCCCGACCACAGGGCTGGGAACCCTGAGTCTGCAGAGGCTGGCAGGGCAGGAGCGCCCCTTGCTCCCCAACAGCCAGGAAATATTCCTGCTAATTACCTTTTAGGCAGAGCAGGCCCCTGTCCTCCTGAGAGCTACTCCAGGGGGGTCGAAGGAAAGTCTACGGCTTTCTTACAAACTACAGGAGGGCGAGCAGAAAGCTGCCTGGGTCCTTTTTTAAGGGAACCTGACTAAGCTTGGAACCTTCCTTCGAGACGCGTGGTGGGAGGGCGCGCAGGCCCGGGGCGGGCCTGGGGAAGCCTGTGGAGAGGTCCCCAGCGCTGCATGGCAGAACCATGGGCCGGGCCAGAACACACGTGGCTGAGCAGCTCCGGAGCCGCTGATGGCCTGGAAGCCACACCGCCAGAGCCCCTGGCCTGGTGACATTTCATCTTCCCGATAAGTCTGCGCTGGCTCCTACCAAATCCCTCCGTCCTAACAGGCTGCTGATCACACAGCTGCGGGAGAACAAAGCGGCCATGTGTCAGATGTGAAAGCAAGACTCAGGCAGGGGCCCTGACAGCCCTGCAAGGACTCTGGGAGCCAATGCCATTTTCAGCGGCTGGAAAGGAGACAGCAATCCCCGTAACGCGGTGGACCACTGCCAAGGGGGAGGTGCCACCAGGCGGTTGGAAAAGGGCGGTCCCGGCCCCGGAAATGGGCTAAATTGAGCAAACGAGCAAACGCAAAGGGCCCCCTGGATTTGAGATCCGATCCGAGATCCGCTTGCTCACTGCCGCTCTTCAGTGGGGTTTCTTAAGACCGGCTTCACCACCTGGAGGCTGTTGTGAGAACCCACGAGGGGGCGAGGGGGCGGTGAGGGAGGCCCAGGCTGCAGGAGGGGACATGGACCAACAAAGAAAGAGCAGGGAACAGACGAGGGGACCAGACCAGAGCATCCACACAAGTGACTGAGACCCGGCTGGGGGTGGGGAGCAGGGCGAGCCCAGAAGCTGCTCAGAGGACAGGAAGGAGACAGCACACAGCCGACAGGGGGTCAGAGTCGTGCCAGGGCAGGTCAGGTGTCCCTGTCCCTCACCCTTCCCAGGCCAGAGCCTGTGCATTGAAAAAGGCACAGTGGGACCATGTCTGCCTCCCACCTGGCAGAACCGGAGAGGACACATGAACACCCTGGTGCTCGGGGCCTTTGCTTCACTAGGGAGAGCCCAGTTGGGCAGAGTCATGGTGCACTCAGGTCCTGCTGTGCATGGCAGGCCGGGTTTTTAGCATGTGTGTGGTCCCCAGGGCAGCAGCAGCAGCTCTGGGGGACCTGTCAGAAATGCTCGTTCTCAGGCCCCCACTCTGCTGAACCACGAGCTCCAGGGGTGGACCCATGTCCTGGGCTGTCAGGAGCCAGCCAGGGACGCTGACACACGCAGACTGTGAGCGCCACCAGCTTAGGGGTGAAGAGCTGACTTCGCAGCCAGACAGGCAGGCTGCTCAGCCCAGCCCTCCACACTGTGTGGGCCCCCCAGACAGTTCCACCCCTCTCTGGGTCTATCTCTGCATCCTGAGCACAGAAGACAGAACCGCATGAAGCAGCTCCATGGATTAAAATGAATCGATGCATGCCAGCTGGCCTGGGCAGTGGCTGGCACACAGTGGGTCCTCAGTGTGTGCTGCCGTGGTCACCGTGACCACAGTACTACATTGAGCTGCTCAGGCCAGCTCTCCATCAACCACCCCACAAGGAACATGCTACCTCATTGTCACCATCGTCACCATCTCTGCCTCACGGTGGGAGATCGTGGAGCAAGGGGGAGAGGCAAGGGGCCCTGGGCCAGCAGCTGCCGACCAGGAATGGAACCCCAGGAGCCTGGCTGCAGGTTCTTCATGAGCGACTGGAAGGAGCAGCACAACTGCATCACCAGGGTTCCACCTGCCGTGCTCACGATGCTCACGATGACCCCCGACTGTCACCACCACTGGGACAGGAGCCCACCGCTCTCAACGCAGATCTTGTAAAGCTCCCCAGCGCCGTCTGGAACGGCGTGACATCTTGATCTCTGGCGGTGAAGCCAGACTGACTTTCCACCCCGTGCCCTGGCCTGGCTGGAACCATGTGAGAAGCTGCAAGTGATGGTGGCCCACGGGCCAGGCGCCCACAGGGGGCGGCAGGGGAGCCATGGGGCAGAGGTGACCTGTGCAGCCTAGACTGCTGGCAGAATGGGGCTGGTAGAGTCACCCACGAGAACACACCCAGGGAGGCGGCACCCTGGAGCCCGTCTCCAGAAGGGTGTGGGCAGGAGGTTTGAGCCGCAGAGAACACGCTGAGCTGTCCCTGAGTCTCCTCCAGAGGTTGGTATTTTCATGTGGCCGCATGTGCTAGGGAGCTGAGCCTGTTCGGGGGTGCTCTGCCCCCAAGCTGCTGGGGGGTCTCCCGTGCACGCAGCAGGTTTTAAAGACAGCGAGCCGAAGACAGGGACAACAAGAGGCTCCTGCCCTTGCTGGGCCACGTCCTGCTCAGCCACTGCGCTACGCTGAGCCTCGCCCTTCCCTCCTCTGCACGTATCTGACGTGAGAATGAAACAGACTAACGCAGGGCACCCCACTCGGTGCCTGACACACGGAGCAAATGCACTGCAAGCACTCAGAGACGCACAAAGAAAGGAACGGGTGAGATTACATCTCCAAAGCAACTGGGGACGAAGCAGAGGGTCCGCCTGGAGCCGCAGCAACAAAGCGGGGTGCCCAGGCCCCCCGGTCCCAAATCCCTGGGGGCCCACAGGCAGGTGGAGGAAACCATCGCCGCCAAAGCAACAAAACCAGAAAACTCGCACAGACAACGGTGCTGGGCAGACGCGGCTAAACGGTTTCCAATTAATTAACTGATTACAGGGTAGAACAGAAGGGGACTCGCAAGAGTTGCTGTTGACCTTTAAGAATAATTAATATCATCAGGATACCAAACTCATCCAAGGAGAATCATGAGGAACATTTTAATATTACATCCAAAAGCGCTGGATGGGGAGGCAGATGGGCCTTGTCATAGCAGCGGCCCCAGCTCCCTGCTCCGGCTTCCTGTCCATCACTCACCCCACCCAGCCTCTTTCGGAGACTTGCAGGTGGGCCGGGGAGATGCCGCGCACACCTGCGGCCGCGCCTTTGTTCAGGAGGCAGCAGCAGAGCGGGAAGGGCAGAGGGAAAGGTACCGATGCAGAAAGGGGCAGCAGCCTCCCCTTCTCCAACCACAGGCTCACGAGCTGCCTCGTGTGCCCGCCAGGGCCGGCCCCCAGGAAGGACCCCACTCCGTGCCTGGGCACACGCCCAACCTCCAGGCTCCTCCCCCGTCACACACCTATACCACGGCATCCCGATGGCAAGCAGCCCACAGGACCCGTGAGGTCGGGGCCGTCTGCCTCAGCCACGACTCAACTCGCATGGTGGTGCCAGTGGATCTGGGAGGAGTTGTCACCCCGTAACCCCATGGCTCCCCCCAGAACTCCAAGCAAATTCCGAATCATCCTCTGTGACTCCTCTCAGAAGCCACCTGGCCACCCCCTCCCGATGACTGGCTTCGCCACTCACACGCCCAAGGGCACTCTGTCCATCCCTTTACTTTAACGCTTGTCACACTGTCAAATGATGTGGCCTCCTATTAGACCGTGGGCATCCTAGGAGCGAAGCCACAGGCCTTCTCTGTCTCACTGCGTGCCTGATCCAAGCACAATACCTCGTACCTACTAGGCGCTCCGTGCATGTGTGTTGAAAGAACCCCAGAAAAAGTGGAAGTAACTTGACCAAAGGAGGCAAGGCCCCTAAAGACTTCACTCTGCTGAAGACAGTGCCGAGGGTGCAAGGGACACACTTGTTCAACAGCAGGTGGCCGGTGTGGCTGTAAAACTCCCGGCTGTCGGTTCCCCTCCAACTCCCAAAAGTGTCCCCGTTTGAACAGTAATTTTACTGAATTCCTACTGTGTGCCAGGCACACTTCTACGTGCTGGTTTACAGCACGGAACAAAAGAGAAAAGCAAATCCTCTAAACCACCAGTGGCACACACAAGGCCCTCCTCCTCAACGGATGAGGACGGTACCCGACACACCGGTGTCTCAGGTTATTTAATATGTCCAGCCTGGTTGCCCTCAAAGGGCTGACTGTAACGGTGATACTGTATAAATGTAGCTCACTTAACTGTTAAGGAGTAGCTAGATTTATACAGCCCTAAAAAGACATTTGGCCCTCTGAAGGCAACCGCGAGGCTGAGGTGGCCCCCAAGGAGAATGAGTTTGACACCCTGTCCTGGACCACGTCCACGTTAGCATCACCCCACCTGACCGTGTGCCAGGCAACCCCCAGCCCCTCCATCACTGGTACGCAGCCCATGCCAGGCAGCGCTAGATGTGGGGTAAATAAGACATACTCCTTCAGGGAAATCTGTCCGCTCACTCTGTTTCTGGATGAATCAGGGTGGGAGGGAGGCCTGTCTGAAAGGTTTGCCAGGGCTCAGAATTTGAATGTGTCCCATGGTCTCGAACCCTTGCTGGCCCCACAGGGCAGGGGTGGCAGTCAGCCTGGTCTGCCACCAGACCAGGACGAGGATGGTACCTGACACTGTGTGCATCATGTCAGCCGGCCCAGGGCACCTGCCCTTGCTCTGAAATAGCTTGTTACTTCCAACCCTAGGGCAGGTCAGAGGGTATTTGCAAGACGGTCCAGCTACGGACACAAGAGGCCATGAAGACCCTTCCCCAACCCCCCATGACCCTGAGGAGACCCAGCCCCTCCAGACCTCGTTTTATCCCCTTGTTCTCCACTGGCTGCATGCAGACCTCAGACCCTAGGGCTACCCTATTTCCAAAGCTCATGTGATGTCGCTTCCATGCAGCCTCCCCTCCACCGCTCCCTCCTCTCTCACTTTCCTTGACTCTCTTCTGGGCGCCAGTCCTGGGGAGGGACCAGCTGCATGGCCACCTCTCCCCCCACCCCCTCTTTTCTGTCTCACTTTCATGTTCAACGGAAAACATCTCTTGTCTCCTTGAAATGGCACTTCTCTGCTTCCCTCTCTGTTCCTGGCCTCATGACCCAGGCCTTTAACTTAGTCACCAAACAACGTCATGGCACCACTGTTCTCTGCAATGTATGCGCCACACACAGCCTTTTGGCCCCTGTTGTCCAACTGTTTGGGAAAATGTTTGGAAGCGCAGTGCTCCTTCCTGTTCCCCGAGGCCTCTGACCAGCAGGGACCTGACAGCGTCCGTGGCGCTGGTGCAAGGAAGAGATGAGCTAAGATCGTGTCTCATACTGAATATGTGGAGCCCAGAGCCAGCCCCCACCCCACCTGGTTCCACGGAGATTCCCTCCTTCTCCGGGCTGCGTGAGGACCGATGTAAACTGGGTGTGTGAGGACACTTATCTACAGGGACAAGACACTTTGCATGGAGAGTTCGAGAACTGAGACAGGCCAGGGGGAGAAAGAGAAGGACACATGGGTGCTTGGGCCTGGCAGGGGCTGGGCCCACACCCTGTGAACCAGGTTCCTGCTCACAGTTCTTTTTACGAAGCGGAAGGCATAGCTGGCACTCTGACCACAAGGGCTGTTAAATAAAGACATGCAGGTTAATTTCACTGAATGGGTTGAATTCCGCAAACCCTGCATGGAACAGGGTGCCAAGCTCAGTGAATTCCTTCCTATACCAGCATGACTACGGCTGACCTCCACTTAATTTAAAATCTTGAGCTTTGAATGCAAGTACAAACAATTAATTAACTTGCTAATCATTTCCGCCTGCTGTGGGGCCTTTTCCAGAATCATTAACAATAATCATGTAAATAAACTAAGGAAAACTGTCATACAGAAATAATTTCCTGAGATCTACAAGGAGCGGGTAACGTTCATCGAATCCTTGTTAGGAACTAATCACTATATGCTTTAGAGGGATTAGGCCGTTGAATGTCCCCGAAACCCTTTTCTGGGTAGGTTATTGTTATGATTTGCTCTCATGGTACAGATGAAGAATCCACGGCTTAGCGGTTAGGTAACTCGTTCAAGGTCGTGAAGGTGGTCACGTGAAAATAGGGCCTGAATCACTATCCTGATCCCAGAATCCACGCCCTTAGCTCACCGCTGCATGTGTACCTATGTGTGTGCATGCATGTACCACGCACACACACACACACACACATACACACGCACAGCCAGAAGGTGTCCTGGTCGCCATGTGAGGACCCTGATGCACACACGCAGGTGAAGCTTTCCAAGAATGAAGAAGGCTCACCGCCCTGAGGAACGAACCCACAGCAGCCAGCTCTGCTGCACTTTCCCCACGGTCTCTCCCCTCTGACTTCCCGGGAGAAAGCACAGGACAATCCATTTGCCATGGGCCCCAGTCAACAGGAACAGATCAACCGTGTGAAGCCCGGGTCCTGGGCCGCTCCCCCTGGGCTCTGGCCATGGTGCTGAATCCCCAGGGAGCGATGCAGAGAGGCCGAGAGTTGGGTAAGCGAAAATAGTGGTACTTTGAAGCCTGTTTCCCCACCAAGAAGGAGTAATTTTTCAATATTCTGTCAGGGAAGTTGGGCTCCAGACCCCTCAGAGAGGGAGACCGACCTCCGCATCATGATGCAGCATAAACAACGTGGATTCTGGAGCAGACATTTACAGGTATGAATCCACACCTTTGGCTGGGTGACCTTGGGCCAGGTATGTAACCTCTCTGGGCCCCAGAGCCCTCATTTGTCAAACAGGAAGAATATCACTTATTCAAGCGGAATGACTGTTGGGAGGCCACCCAGCAAAGAGAACAGCACAACAAATATTTCTTCCTCTCGTTTTCTCTGGCTTTGATCACTTCTTGCATGCGTGTCCGCTCAGCCTGTAGCTTTCCTCCCTCTGCCTACGCAATACTGAGAATGTTCTTCAAGGACAAACTTGAGACCACATCTTTCCCCAACCCGTGCCTAGCACCCCTGGGGTACAAGGCTCTCTGCCGGGTACGGTTCAGCCCCTGATAACCCACAGGTGCCACTGGCCTGAGAAAGGGAATTTTATCTTCTCAACTAGACTGGAGATTCCAGCCGCACCTGGACCGCGTCCGCTTTGGTATCACCTCCACTCCTCCCCGTCCCAAGTCACACTGCTGGTTGCAGGGGACCATTTCCAAGGCCCATCAACACTGTCGATGCAACCACCTAACAGAGATGTGGAACCTGACCGTATTTGAAGGTCTTCAAACACCATTTGAGTCAGCTTCCGGCAATGACTCTGCTGCCGTGGCACCGCCAGGAGAAGAAATGTTGGTATGAGAGTCCCGTGTGACAGGAGAAGTTGTTAAAATAAAAGGTTGAGTCATTGCCAGAATGAAGCAGCATCAAGACCCTGACATCCAGAAACCATGAGCCCCTCTTGGGTACCAGCAGTGCAGCCCCAGTGGCACCCGTACGGTGACAGCCCCACTCCGCGTCCCCCTGCAGGGCCCCAAGCAGACGCATCCTTGCACTTCACAGGTGCTTAGGGGCCCAAATAGCTGCCTGGCATGTCCTAGACGCATCCATGAAAGAGCCAGGACCCCGGAAACTAGAAATCCCCCGAAATTCTGATCGGATCTAACGCTCTAGGAAAAACCAGACCACACATCTCCAAGGAACTCACCATGTACCAGAGCCTCACACGCGTTAGCTCACCCAAGTCCCAAAACAGGCCCGAGGGAGGCAGTTTTCTGCTCCAAGACGTGAGGCGGCTTGGCCTGCGGCTCGCGCTGTCTCCGCCGTCCTGCTGGGAAGTGAGCCCAGCTGCCTGAGTCCGGGGTCTGCGTCCTCTCTTCTCTGCACTTGGCCAAGCAAGGCGGCAGGTGGGCAGGGCCAGAGCCTCCCAGCCCAGCCCCATGCCTGGGGGCTCACTTAACACGCACTATGGAAGGTCTCACAAATGACCGGCGTGGGCTCGCAAGTACATCTGCTCATAGGCAGCAAGGGAGGCTTTGCAGAGATCACCAGAGGTCCAAGCCGAGGGCCACACCGGGGCCAGACAGAGAGGAACAGGGGGAAGGAGGGATGCGAGGAGAGGGAAACAGCAGAAAGACAGAAAGCTATTGGGTGTCAGGGCTGGAGAACGGGTGGTTAATATTCTGCACGGAGTCCCGACCGCTTAAAGCTTTATTTAAGAACGTGCCCGACTGTATAATTACGAGGCCCTAATTTGTTTTCTTTTCTGCACAATAAATAAGAAGCACACGGCTGCTCTTGGCAAACACCGCCTGTGCCGCACCGGCAGAGGCTCCTGGTTGAAGATGGGCAGCCTGGCGCGCTGAGGGGCAGCCCCACGGCCTCTCACAGGGGGTGAACTGCCTGCCCCTGGGGCACAGATGGGGGGACACCGGCCCTCCCGGTCAGAGCACCCTCCCCTCGCCCTGTGGCTGGGCCTGCGCACCGGACGCCTCAGCCTTCGGGCCAGCCCGGGGAGGGAAGGGAAACTGCCACGCAGCCCCGCCGCTGCGTCCTCACAGGCTCACCCACCGAGTGCCGGCCACGCCACATGTAGGGCTCAGCCAGTAAAGGGGTAGGAGGCCTCGGGAGAGGGTTCCACCCAGCGGGGACAGCAAACATCGCATGATTCAAGTGCAACAATTACACTCAAATGGGTACTTGTTGGGACGAGTGCAATGGGAGGACAGTGTCCTGGGGAAGGGTGTCTGGGGGGCAGGGCTGTGAGGGGCTTCCCTGGAGCCCTGCGCCAAGCTGGAAGGAGGGGGTCCTAGGTGGCAAGTGGCGGGGGGTGAGGGGCAGGAGCTGCAGGGGAGGGGAGCACGGTCAGTGAAGGGACGCGGGGCTGCGATGGAGAGCGGCCCAGGCTGCACGCTCACCTGGCAGACAGAGGCGGGGAGCCTGGCTCTTAGCCCATGAGCATCAGAGGGGCGTTGAGGAGAACCAGATGATGCATTTCAGCAGGGCCCTTGCCAGCTGCGGGGAGGAAACGTGGGACGGAGTGGGGGCTCCAGGGGGAGTGCTGAGGATGCTGGTTTGGACGCAGGCCGGGCTGGGCCAGGCAGGCACCTGGCATGGAGGCCTGGGGGCATCAGACATGATCTTCTGCAGTAATGGGGGGGCTGTCCCTCGTGGCCCCGACTCCCCTCCTGCTCTGGCTCAGATCACAGGACCAACCGGGGGGACAGGAAGCGGCAAGCAAGGGCCCTCACCTTTTTTGTGCTGCCTGCTTCGAAGCCACGGGGAGTGAGGATGGTGGGGATCATGCCATCGCCTGAGTCCAGCGTCCGAGGGGCCGTGGTCCCTCAGACACACCATCCTGCCCTTCACCGCCAGGCCTCTAAACACAGTGCACAGCTTCCACTACAAAAGTGGTCCCCACTCGAGACCCCCCTCATTCCACTACCAAGTGCACCTCAGCAGCGACTCCTCCTGCCCCTCAGGTGTTAGGTTGTCTGTCATCACCCCAGGACCCTCCCGCTGTCACCCTCTTTTCCAGAGAGGAACCCTGCCCTTGCTGCTACTCCCTCTCACACCCTAGAGTAACTGCCCCTGTCCGCCAACCCAGACCAGTCACCACAGTGAGTCACCTAGAAGACCACCCAAGCACAGTGGTCCCAGAGGCCCCTCAGGACCAAGGCCAGCAGCCCCACGAGAGAAAGGGGTTAACCCGGGAATGAAAAGGGACTTTCAAAAACCCATCAAGAACCAAGGGGGAAAGTGGCAGACGCTGCTGCCCGCCTGCTGAGGAATGGAGAGGGACAAAAATTAATGGTGACTCCGAAGTAGCCATCAGACTAATCTCATTTTCTAAATCTGTCCTTAACAAGAAAAATGGAGACAAGAGATGCGGGCAAATGGGAAGTAATGAAGCCTAAAGGGGGAGAGTGGGGAATCAGCTGAGAATAAACAAGGCTGGAAAAGATGCGCATGAGGTCTAACCTCTGAGGCCAGGAGATGCGCAGCCCAGGGCCACAGGACCCTAGAGGAGGGAGACCCCCCTGAAGTCAAAACGAACCTGGCATCTTTGGGGAAGGGAGGACTTCCGGCTAGAGAATCGCAAAGAAATCACAAACACACCGGCCGCACGGCCTAGGACATATCGGGCCACCCTGGGTGGGTCAGGAGGTTGCCCACAGAACAAGGTGAACAGACAGAACCGACCAGGGCCCGGGAACAGCCGCAGAGGCAACTGTGTTTGGTGGCGCCAGGTCTGCAGCGCCAGACCTGGCACAAAATCTCAGGATGTCACCTAACCTGGTCCACACCCCTCCCTTCCCAGATTCAGTAACATGGTCTGCCCACTGCAGACAGGGTTCTGGCCGGAGACCGGTGACAGAGAAGCAGCCAGTGGGCATGTCAAAAAGACAGACAAAGAGCACACGTGGGGAAGCAGTGTGGCCAGTCACCAACCCTGCTGGGACTCAGGGGACAGTCTCAGGGCAGGCAGAGAGCAAACATCTACTAATAGAATAGCTACACGCTGTCTTGGGGCCCAGATTGTGTGTGTGTTGGGGGGGGGGGGTGTATTTCAAGGAGAAGAAGCATTGAGAGGTTTGCAACACATGATAAATCAGTCTCACCATGTTTTTATCCCGGTGACCTCAGGAGGAACTATTGCCTTCCCAGCCATGTCCTGAAAGGGCTGGGACACCAGCCACTTCCTCTGTCCCAGCCACCCAGGGTTGCCGACTCTCCCAGTGTCACCAGCTGACACAATTATGCTGAAATCAGGACGTTCCCTCCTCACCCCATCCCACACCCACACAGGTCAGCTCAGGGCTGGCTCTCCTAGCTGAAGACCAAGTGCGTATTTGCTCAGGACGAAGAGAAGTAACTGAGCAAGGCATCCAGAGTTTGGGGGGGGGGGGGGCACGTAAGAAACTGAACACGGGAGCGATCCCACCGCAACAACTCTAAGGGATTAAATAAAATTATTTTGGCTGCTGGAATCTTGCATTACTATATTCTTGGAAATAAAAGTGGGCCACAGGCTAATGCT
Source organism: Noctilio leporinus (assembly GCA_004026585.1). Taxonomy (NCBI): domain Eukaryota; kingdom Metazoa; phylum Chordata; class Mammalia; order Chiroptera; family Noctilionidae; genus Noctilio; species Noctilio leporinus. The sequence continues at coordinate 109,020 of PVIW01001797.1, forward strand.
AAGAAATCTTTCATAATAAAGATATTCAGGTTGTAATGTAACTGTTGTTACAGCATTTGACCTGAATAGGAAAAGAAACTAAATAGAGCTTTCTCAACACTAGTGTCTGGGGATGATGGCTGGAGCAAAATCTCCATGGCAAAAAGCCCGTCTCTCTCCCTCTCCCTCTCCCTCTCCCTCTCCCTCTTCCTCTTTCTCTCTCTCTCTCTCAAAGTCCTTATTGTGGAAACTAGGAACAAACCTGAGATGTTTAGATGCCTGAGATGTTTAGAAAAGTGCATGGAATTCAGAGTCAAAGGGATCAGAGGCCAAGTCCTGGCTGCCCAGATAACAGCTAGGTGACTATGAGGGAATTCAGTTTTGACTTCCAAGCCTCAGTGTTCTCATCTGTGAAATGGGCACAGCAGAGCCCCAGCTCCAACTAATGTGAGGAGTGAGACTGCACTTGCAAAAGCAGAGTCCTTGGTGCCTAGCAAGTTCTTAACCACTATGAGCCTTTCCCTCTCCTGATGCCAGCTTTTTTTTTAATGCAATTTTCTTAATGCAATTTTCTAAACATCCTAATAACTTTTTAAAAAGTCATCTCTGTGAAAAGCATTGCCCCTCCTGCCCTCGAGAAAAGAGCAGCAAGATTCCCGAAAGGGCCTCAGAGGGCTCTGCAGCTTTCACTGCTCATGAGGGAGGCCTCCCTGGGCTGGAACCTAGGCTGCCCCCACCCCAGGATGGTGCCAAGATTAAGTGAGATGATGTAGAAAAGGCACTTTGGAAACCACCCAGTGCTCTACATATGAAAGAAAATACCATCATTTGAGTGCAGTTCATTGACATTACTGAAGGCGACCCCAGGCCTTGGAGATCTGGCCAGGGTGTGAGCCACCCCTGAGAAAACAGACCCCAGATAAGACGCGATGGGCCAGCCGCAAAGGTGGGACCACAGGACGTGGCCGACAGCGCAGGTTCGATAGTATTGGTGGATGTGGCTCAAATCAGATGGAAGGAACATGTACGCATTACCGCAATTGCCTAGGCCCTTCCTCAGCACTGGGGTACGATACACAGAGACCAGGGCGGGGGACCAAGCTTCATTGTTGTACGCAAGGAAGACACCAGAGATTGCAGATATGACAGTCCCAGGCTCCAGAGGCCTGGACTGCCATGGAGAACAGAAATCCAGCTTTTCCAGAACAAAGTGGTGGTACCTCCGCCCTCCTCTTTGATTCTATTATCACCACCACCAATAATGGCAATAATTACTATCATTATTAGCAACTGCTGTTCTGTTTACTGGGCCTTCTGTCAGCCAACCCTGACCGCAGCCCGTCTCTCAAATAAGCATCATTATTATGCGCATTTGACAAACGAGCAACTAGCTATCCCAAGTATCAGTTTGGAAAAACCTTAAGACTCCTTAATCCAAAATTCTTAAGCTCTGGGAAGCTACCTAAGGGTCAAGAACATCCCAATCTCTCTCAAAAAAAAAAAAGGTTTCTCTTCATGTATAGGAATCACTATTTCGCCTTTCCACATACAATAAAAACTGACGAGAAGGGGAGATGGTCCGTCCTCACTTATAAACCTTGAAGTAAGGCCCAAGTGTCCTAATCACAAGCCCCGTCTGCCTGTGGCAGACAACGTGGTTCCACCTGGAACCCGTCAGTTCACAGTAATGCACCAGGGGCCACTACACTGACTCACACGGCCCCAGCTCAGGAATAGGGGACAGCTAAGCAGGTCGGACAGTTGGGATAACATGACATCAAGACAGGGTCAATGGAGACAGGGCCAATGATTTCACTTCCTGCTTTCTGTTCTGTACAGAGAACACTTCTCAGCCATCGCTGGAAGGAAGGAAGGAAGGAAGGAAGGGAGGGAGAGAGGGAGGGAGGGAGGGAAAGGCAGAAAACGCCGCCAAGCCAGGGCTTAGCAATTAGCGGTGGAGTAAGTGATCATCTTGTGATGGCTCAGCTGGGGCCCGAAGACTTTGTAAATGCATTTCGGGGACAGAAATAGATGTTGTAAGACAGCAGAGAACCCTGGCCCACTTGCCAGGGGAAAATGTCCCGGAGCTGCCGGGAAATTGAGTCGGCTGGGAGCTGGGCGCATCCTCACAACTAGGGGCGCCTCGCCAGCCAGCACACGGATGGAGCCCTGCCTACTCCTGGACCTCTTGACTCCCTGAGAGCCCTGAGTGCCTCCCATGACCCTCCCCGACCCTACGCCTATCGGAGCCCCTAAACCAGGGGCTGGCCCTTCATACCAAGCCGAGCACCCAATTTGCCCACCATGTGCAGCCAGGCCCAAACTGTGGGTGAACAGCAGCCGCCCTCCTTCTCGTTTTTCATCCCCCCCAAAACCCACACAAGTACTTGGGCAAGAACTGGCCAAGCGTCCGGGAGAAAACAGAGCCCAAGGTCATGGGCAGACTTTCGGGTACCATCAGAACCGAGTGTTATCAGAAACATTCTGACCACAAAGCCTCGGAGACTTGCGAAGCCCGGCGCACCACCCCGCCGATGGCAGATCATCCCCACAAGCAGTTGGTCACAGCCCTTGTCCGGGTCTTCAACGGGAAGTCAAAGATGTTCCAGCACCACCCACTTCACAGACACCCGGTACCCAGGGGGCAGCCCTGTCCCCTCTTCTGTGGCTCCTAGAAACATGATGCCGAAGCCTTCTTGATTCCCCTGAGAGCTGCAGGTAAGTGTCCTAGAAGGCTCTAGGGCTCCTAGCACTGTCCCCAAGGGGACAGAGCTTCTCCCACGAGGACAGCTCCTCTCCCTGCCAAGTGACCATGGAGCACAAATGACCGTCCGTGGGTCCCCTCCTGCCCAAAGCAGCCTGATTTGGCCTCCAGAGCTGGAGACACGTCACTTTCCGTTGCCAGGGTTTAAAACTGATGGGTTTCGTTAGGCTCCCAGCTCTTCTTGGACAAAACACACAAACGACAACAAAAGACATCAACTCTGGCCACAGGAGGTCCCACCTCCCCAGGGCAGCAGGCAGCGGGGATGGCTCCTGGATATGCCTTCAGAGGGGACACGTGGTCCTCCACCTGCACTGCCCCCACCTGGTACGCCATGGGCACGTAGCTCTGGGACCCTCGTATGACCCCGTGTGAAATGGGAGACTTCTCGGAGGTCAAAAGCTTCTTCCCATGGGATATTTTACATTGAGCCTCAGGTCCCTGATAAAATAAACCCACGCCCAAAAAAATACACCCCAGAAAGCAAGCACTGAGCCGGCTGCAGAGGTGGGGCCAGAGGACACGGTCCCTGCCCAAGGGCCCCTGTCTGGCCCCAGCCACACTCCCACGGCAGAGTCCGGCCACAGAGGCCCAGGGAGGGTGGGGCCCCTGGAACAGAGGTCTGGTCCCCCACAACTAACAGGAGGGCTGAGTGCAAAGGCCACGCAATGCAGCGTCTCCAGAGGGAGGGAAAAAACACAGCGGCCTAGGGCTGAGGCCAGGATGCCCACTCCCCAACAGTTCCCAAGAGTGTCCCTTCGACTCTGCCTTTCCTGTGACATTCCCACCAGGCCCGCTGCCCTTCCGTCATTGAATCCAAGGTACCTCTACCCTGCAGCTCTTCATCGGACAAAGGAAAGACCAGTCTGAACATCGTTCCTCCCTTTTCTTCCAAACACAGCAGACCCATCCTCCCTGGATCCTGTGGCATTTCTGCTCTTTGGGGAACGTCCCCATTGGACACCCCCAACGGTCACTGTCCTCACAGAAGAGCTGGCCGGATAGCAAGCACCCCTGTGGGGACAGTAGGTGGGCACTTCCCCCTTCCCTCTAGGGTTCCTTGCACCCAGGGAACGGGGGTCCCCCCTCGGCAGCCCAGAGCCTTCAGCCCAAAGTGAGGTGTGAAGAGGAAGCACCAAGTTTACATGCATCGGACCCACAGGTCCAGCCACAGCACCCCCACCGCAGACACGGCAGATCAGGGGAGGGGAGCGTCCCACCCGGGGCCTGGGGACCGACAATGTGTCCCAAACAAAGCTGTGTAGCCTTCTATACAGGTGAGCCCACCTCTCTGGACTCCTGTCCACGGACCCCCGAGCCTGTGTAGACACAACATCTGGTCAGGCCCTGCTTTCTGCCTCTGAACCCTCCCCACCTCGGCTCACACACTGCGGACCCACATCCTAGAGGAGCGGAATTTCTCACTGTCTACATTCCCATAACACTGCAAATGTTTCACGAAAAATGAGCAAACGTGGGAGTCAGGATGCCTTCCCGATAATCCCTGGTGCTAAGCTTTTCCTTCTGGCAGGAACCAGAGATCGCATCAAACCCAAAACCACTTTAGGAGGCAAAATCTGCAGACCCGAGAAGTCGAGGAAAATCTGAGGACCCGAGAAGTCGAGGTACTGGCCCCGGGGTGCACAGCTTCCCACCCGGGACCCTCTCCCGCTGGCCCAGGACGGCTCTACTCACATGTAGCGCAAGTGGGGGTTCTTGGCAAAGGCTCTGGGCTGGATGCTCCGAAGTCCTGAGTTCTTGATGGTCCTGGAGAAAGAACAAGAGGGTCAGCAGAGCTGCGGGGCAGAGGGACATCTACTCAGCACTGACGGTGACAGGTCAGACAAGGCTGGACCTGCAGCTGCCCTTGTGAACCGGGCTCATTTTTTCATTGTCAGCACCACTGGGCAGGCCAACTGGGGGTGCCAGTGGGGGGAACCTGGGCTCACACCCCAGCGGGACCTGGCGGGCAGTTCAGGATGGGAATGGGCAGTGCTGGCAGGAATGTGAGAACGGGGCTCCCCCTTGGTGTCTCCTTCCCCCACCCCAACCCCCGACAGCCACTGACGTCCAGAGGTGGCAGCAGCTGGAAAGTCTGTACCCCATGGGGACCGTGCGTGGAGCAGAGGGCTGAGGAGGGAGCCTCATCTGGGAGACCCGGGCTCGGGTCCTGCTCTGCAACCACAAGTGCAGCTGAATTTCCATGCCAGCCCCTCGCCTCCCAGGCCCAGCTGCAGCCCCTGGCTTCCCTACCAGGGCAGCGCCGCCCCTGCTAATAGAGGAAGCCCCAGAAAATGCAGTCGGAGGCCTTGTGGCACCCTCACCCAGCCCAGGAAGGCAGAGGGCAGGCGCCCTTTCCTCCCGGAGCCCCCCGCCCCGTGTCCCTGGCATACTCACAGCTTCTGCAGGCCCGTGTACAGCTCCATGTCCACAGCGTTGAGCGTGTGCAGACCTCGCCAGTTCTCTATGTGTCTGTGGGAGGAAAGACAGGCACAGTCAGCGGCGGAGCCGCGGGGGAGGCACGGGCTGGAGAGTCCGGGGGATCCGGGCTGGAGTCCTGGACCGGCCACACGCAAGCTGGGCCTCTGTCCAGTCCCCAAACATCCCTGAGCCTCCGTTTCCATCCCCTGAACAGGGCTGGGCACACCAGGCGCCTGAGGGGTTGTCATGACGCCCTGGGGGGCAGCCTGTAACGTCCCCACCCCACCCCCCAATTACAGAAAGACTTGCAACCCAGGCCCCTGTTGGTCTTTGTGACTTGGTCCCTTCCGCTTCCTCTCCTCTTTCTTTTTGAGGATTTCCTAAGGACAGGTTGGTTTCTTGGTTCCTACCTACATAGACAACATAAATAGTGTTAAAAAAAAAAATAAAGGGAGGGGGGGTCCTGACAAGTGGGGCTCAGTGGGTTGGGTGTCACCCCACAAAGCAAAAAAGGTTGCCAACTGGATCCCAGGTCGGGGCACACGCCTGGCTGGGGGCTCAGTCCCCAGTTGGGGTGCAGCATGAAAGAGGCAACCAATCTATGCGTCAGTGTTCTCTCTCTCTCTCTTTCTCCCTCCCTTCCGCTCTCCCTCAAAATAGATTAATGAAACCTCAAAAATACAAGGGTGGCCTGCCACAGGACGTGGCTTTTGGGAAGTAAAGTCCGGGAGGAACACACCCACCGCCGAGCCCATCTGCCTGGAGCTCAGGACACCCGGGGTTGACTTGGCAAAAGGAATCCACAAAGAAGGGGGGAACCGAGGCACCAGGGAAGCACCAGCGCGCCACGGAAAGAAGCCAAGACTGGTATCCAGGAGCCAAACTCTGCCTCCTAGGATCTGACTCTCTATCGGAGGCCCTGCCATCTAAGTGCCCTCTTAGCAAGAAGTGCAGAGAGATGACAGCTCGCCCAGGGACACTCAGGCCAGAGAAGAGGCAGCCAACTTCCCCAGACGTCCCCTCCCTGACACCCCCACCCACCCACAGCTCTGCCATCTGCCACCAAGTGCAGCCGGAGCCAGAAAGGCTGTGGGATGGCAGCGGCCAGGGGCCCAGAAGTGTCTCAGAGCCACACTGTGACGAGGTATGCTGATGCCCCGTTTGGTGCCACATTCTCTCAGGGCCCCTGTGGAGCAGCCAGACACACGGGCATCTGCCGGGGACATGGACCAGGTGGCCGGCTCGGTACTAAATTCCAAGGCCACCGTCTTCTCTTGGAAGCCTTGCAGCCGCAGGCAGTTTACCTGGTCTGGGGCCACCAGGGCAGGGACCCGAGCTCCGTTTCAGGTAAAAAGAAGGCCCCACAGAGAATGACCCGGGTCAGTCGCCAACCCACCCCCCAGAGTGTCCATGTGAATTACCAAGCAGGTCTCCGTGGCCCTGCAGGTGACCATGCGTTCATCCACGGGAGCCCCACTTCAGGCAAGAGCCTGCTCCCAGCAAGCAGCGGTCCTCAGTGGCTTAAACACAGGAAATTATTTTCCTTCCCCCACATTAGACACGTTGGGGTCACGGTCAGTCCTTAGTGCCTTCTAACCCGCTTCCCTAGTCCGCCCGCACGTCCTCACGTTTGCACAGTGACCCTTCCCAGACACAGGCAGGTGCACGGCAGGGCACCCTGAGCAGCAGAATCGGGCCCTGCTTCCTCGCTGGGTCTCGGTTCTCCTACTCAGGGGGGCTGGGAGACACATGGCACGTGCCAGTCTTCGGGCCCAATCTGGCCCGCAGCCTGCTTCTGTCAGCCTGAGAGCTAAGAACAGATTCTGCATTTAAAAAAAAAAAAAAAATTCAAAAGTAGAATCCTACTCCGTGACACGTGAAACGTCACATATGAGATCCGCGCACGGGTACCGGTTTGTTTCCCGTTGTCACGGACACCGAGGCAGGACAAAGACGCCGCTGAGCGCCTGCTGCAGGCACTGGCCTTCTGGCCTCTCACGGCGAGAGGTGCCGGCCCTGCCCGGGGCCAGGCTGCTGGGGTGCCCACGGGCACCCTGTCCAGGCTACTTCACCTCCGTCTGTGCCTCAGTTTCCTCATCTGTCAAACAGGGATGATAAAACATCTCCAGAGTAAGAGCAGCACGAGGGCAGGAAGGTGCAGGCGGGACGAGCCTTCCTCAGCTTCCCAGCTACAAGTGGTCCCGTGGTTGGCGTGCAAGCTGTCACCTCTCCGCGCTCCTTGACGAAAACTCCACGCGGCGGCGGAGGGGGGACGGGGGCGGGGGCAGGGAACCTGCCATTCCCGGCCTCCGGGAAAACTGTTCGAGCAGAAATTTATACACAGGTTCAGGGGGCGCACAGATGGCCGCTCAGGGCAGGTTCCAAGGGACACGCAGGGCGGCGAAGGTGCAGCCTGACATTTGCGAGGCCGGCGACCGGGCGCCGGCCAAGCGCTCCTGGGACTCGTGGGGTGGTGCCAGCCCCGGGGGTCGGTTTAGGCAGCTGGGCTGGGCGCGGGCTGCACGGGGGGCCGGCAGTTGGCGTGCAAGGGGGCAGGCTCCACAAATGCCACGAAGGCGTCAGACCAAGTGAGAGCCGGCCTGGTTTGCGTTTGTTCGTAGGAAACGAATCCCGTGCAATTACGGGGGCTTCTCCTCTTTCTGTGCCTTTCCAGGTTTGCCGTCAACACTAAGAGGCCTGAGGCCCAAACCACGACACTGGAGGAAAAATCAAAAGCCAGGGGTGGCCAGACCCAGCTGAGGAGAAATGAGGGTCCAGCCGGTGGGGGCATGTTCCACAAGCAACAAGGGTCTCTTCTCACCACGCCCTGTCCGCACGCCCCCTCACGCGTGCCAACGTGAAAGGCTCCACCCGGTGACAGCTCTTCTTCCCCTCCCCAGAATCACGACGTTTGCCGGGGGCTCACACGCAACACTTGCCCAGAGCCAGGGAGAAGTGAGGCTTCATTCTGGATGACTCCGCGTTCCTGGGCACCCGCGGGGCCAGGGGCAAGGGTACAGCTCGCAGAGCCTCCGTGAGATGGAGCTGAACCTCCGGGATCCCAGAACGTGCTGGCACCAGGTGGACCTGGGTGCGGCTGAGCCGGGAGGCCACTCACGCGCAGCCTCTCCAGAGAAACCACCCCCTCTCCAACCATTCACACCAACAGCCCCCCAATTCTGCAGCAGCGCTGAACGCGAACCCCCGACCAACACGTCACACCCGTTTTGGGGACGAGCAAGGAGCCCGGTGAAATATTAATTAACATGTCCGTAGGAAATACAAAGCGCCTTTGTGCTAGAACCAAGTCGATCGGGCTTCGGGGTCGTTTCCTTCCTCCGGTGTGCGTCTGGAGCCAACATGTTAATGAACTGGCAATCTCCAAGCACAGAAAATTAGATGGTGCAGACTGTGTGACCCATATTTTAATTAAAAACATGTCATGCGGATATGCCTGAGTTGTTTATAATGCCGATATTAAAGCCCTGCGCGTAGAAAACCCTCAAACACAGGAGGCATCTCCCCGATCCAACCCCAGGGGACAGCCCTTGGAAGGCGCGAGGCACCCACAACCTGGGAGAACTTCCCAGGACACCCCGGTACTGGGCGGGTCAAGGGGTGGGAGGTGGGACAGGGGTGCTCCCTCTCTTAATCCGGAAGGGCTGGCACTGCCTCCTTCTCCGGCCTCCCCTCTTCTCTCCACACCCCACCCCCCAACCTGCCAGACGACCACTGTCTTCATTGTAACTTTTCCTTGCTATTAATGAGCTTCTTCATAACCAAATTTTCCAGACAACTAAACTTAAATGCAAAACCAGCTTCCTTGCTGGGTGTTTCTTCTCCCTCCCCGACAATGCGCCGCGTACCTCCCTGGCGTTTTAAGCGGAGTAGACAGAACGCCCCATTTTCTTAATGATCCTGGGTGACCGTGACCAGCCTGTCTAGCCTGCTGAGCCGTGTGACACGGTGACACCCCCAGAGGCTCTCCGCGTCTGCCGAACGCGTCTTCCCTGGTGCGAATTCCGAATTCTAACGGTCGCAGCATCCGTTTTTGGTGGTTTTCGGGCTCCTTCCTTGCTCCTGGGCTGTGTGTGGGCCATCGCACCGTGAGCACCTGCGGGGGGGCCCCGCCCTGCTCCCCACTCCCGTGGGCCACAGCCAGCTCTGAACTTGTACACTGGCTGCCCCTGGGCCAGTCACTCAAGCCACCCCAGCCCGGTTTCCTCCCCAGAAATCCGGTAGTTGTGAGATTAGTGAAAGTAGGGCCTACGTGCCCCATCCAGCATCAGTGCAGCAAAACAGCCGACCCCACGACTGTGCTTCTGAGCAAGACCCAAAAGCAGCCAAAGGACGGTACGCAGCCCATGGAGAGAGGCACACACGTGCACACACACAGGCAGGGTGTCACGCCTGTTGCCCTTTCACAGCCCCTTTCCAATTGACAGAAGTTGCTGGATGACTGATGCATTCTGGGAGGCACATGTCCCTGCCGGCCCCACTACCATTCCTGGAGGGCATCCTGGCAGGAGGCCGAGGGAACTGGCGTGTTTCTGCAGGTGATGTTCTGCCCCTACAACACGGAGCACGAGCGTCTCCAGGAGCAGGGCTGTGTGCAAACGTCCCTTCTCTCCAGACTGTGCCCCACCAGGCCTGAGGCTCCCAAACTGTTTTCCCCTAAAGCCCGTTCCCCGGCGGAGCCCCGAACTGAAGAATGGAGTCAGGTTCCTGGGGAAAGGGGCCTGGGGTTGCATTTCCTAAATAACCAGCCAGCACGGAGTGCACGCATGTACATGCACATGCATGCATACACACACACACCACACACACAGAGAACACGCTGCGCATTTGACTTCGAAGCCTTGTGGAGCGATGAGGAAATTGATTTGTTATCCAGGCATATTATGTCTAGTGATCCAGACAGGAGCATTAGCTTTCAATTATCTGATACGTTTAGCATGGTAAACAAACCGTCTGGAGCAACAGCTCCATGGAGCTCAGGCATGGAGGCGGCCCGGGAAAAGCCACGTCAGATGCCCCAGCCAAGTCACCCACCAGCTGTCAAGAGGGTGCCGGTGCCCAGGAGCCTCCTCGGGCTGACAGCCGCAGCACGCCTGTGCCTCAGCACACAGTTCCCCGAGCAGCCGCACATTAAGGGCCACTGCACCCCAGCCCTGCATCGGGGACCCCCAGGGCCACAGAAAGGAGCATTCGGATAGTACAGCAAACAGATGGAAGGCGACAGCGTCTCTGTTAGCTACTTGCTCAATCCCGCAACCCCGGGCCAGGAACCGGGCAGGTTTGCGTGCTCATCTGTACCCTTTGGTGCTGAGGTGCCATGAACCCCGCAGAGATGGGATCAAGGGTGCGCCCCCTCTGCCCCACCACAAACCAAAGGCAGAACTTGCAGGGGGAATACTGTGTCAGGAGCTCAGCTAGTCCACCAGGGAGTCTGCTCAGTCCCCAGCCTGGGACCAGACTGGCCTGCCCCTCGCTGTCGGTCAGCTGCCCAGGGGGGCAGGCGGTCTCGGGCGGGCGCCCCCAGCATGCACGCGCATCAGGCAGTCACCGCCTCACCTACATGAACCCAGCTCAAAACCCTCAGACCCCTTCCCTGGCTCTTCACCCAAACATTAGGATTAGCCCAAAGGTCCAGCATGAAATGGCTGCTCGCTGCTCCTGTGGCCCCTTGTCTTCAGGTCCCGGGCCATGCTGTCCTGTGTTCCAGCCTTTAAACACACCAGGCTCGCCCTCGCCCCCTCCCAGAACTTCCACAAAACTCTTCCAATCTCCTTGGCGCTCCCTCTGATCTCGCTCAAAGGTCACCTTCTCAGAGGAGCCGGCCCTGCACCCTCCTGGGAGCACCCCCACCTGGGAGCACCCCGACTCCACTCCCCTCCAGCTGCGCCCTGGCACCAAGCCCCTGTGTCCTTCACAGCCCTTAATAACCATCTGTAATTGTCTCATTGGATTATTTGATTATGTGTTTGTCAACCGTGTCACCCTACTAGGGCTGTGATGCATGGGGACAGGGGCCGCATCTGTCTTGTTGGCCACGTGGCCACGGCCAGAGCCTCCGATGATACCAGCAGTGACCAGGTTAAGTGCACGCCATGCCCAGCACCTGCTCAGACCCCATGGACACCTTGGACAGGGTATCCAGAGAGAGGATGTGGCCCTGCGCACACCATTCAGTGTCCCAGGAAGTCACTGTGGAACCCAGAGATGGGGTGAGGCCAAGGTCCCAGGAGGCCCCTAGGCAGCTATCAGGTCTGCTGCTCACTCACCATCAGTGTCAGCACAGGGGTGTGGGCAGGGTCCCCCCTCAGCCAGCACGTGAAGAGCAGATGAGCGTGCTGTTGACAATGGGGCACGTCTTTTCTATCTGTCCCTTCCCCACATGACAGCGGTGTTCGCTGGAGGTTGCGCCCCCAGGGGCACTCAAAAGCACAGTGGGATCTGAGTGAAGGAGCGAATGAGTGAACCCTCAGAGGGATCAACAGCTCTCCAGGTGGGCCTGCCTTCAACCCCTCCAGCCTCCACAAGGACACCTCCACTCCCCTCCCTCTTCTCCGGTCCCCACCGCATGCAAACGCACTTCAGCGCAGCCCGTTTTAACCGGAACCTCCGGGACGCCATGTCCTCCTTCAGCCACCAGCTCAGTCTCTGCGTCTGCTTATGGCAAACATTTTCAAAGGCACTGATGGCACGCGGCAGGCCCTCCTTCCCCACCTCCCTCTCAATCTCAGCCCCACTCTGTCTTCTGTCCCCACCCTGCTACTAGAACCACATTGTCAAGGTTGCTGGCGGCTTCCGCATGGGCAAATCCGACACTCTTCCATCATGGGCCCACCCAACACTCTTCTGTCATCAAGTGACCCAGTCTCTCAGCAGCACCCGCTCTCTTTGTTCAAACATGCTCTTCTCTGTGGATTCTGTAACTTGACCCTTTCCTGGGTTTCTTCCTGCTCCTGGCTATTCCTGCTTAGCCTCCTTTACAGGTTCTGTGCCTTCTGCCTGAACCCAAAGTGCTGGAGTCTCCAAGTCCCGTCCCCACCTCACCGTGAGGGTCTCACCTGAGGGCTGGCCCTTCAATGTATGTCTCTGGTCAGGTTTCTTTTTGAGTTTTGGTCTCTTCCCCACATCTCAGCGGGTGCAACACCAGCCCTGGCCTTCCTCAGAGAGTCATCTTCTATAACCTTCCTCCAGATCACTCGTTTTCAGGCTAGTGGTGGATTCTGGCCCCAGGGGACACTTGGCAAGGCTTGGAGAGATTTTTGATGCCCATGACTGGAAGGCAGCCCTGGACTCAAGTGGGCGGAGGCCCGAGAAGTCACTGAATATCCCACACAGCACAGGACAGCCCCATGCGGCACTGATCCATCCCACACATCAACACGGCCAAGTTAGACAAACGCTGCTCTAGAGATTTCCTTCACACTACTCAATGGAATCTGTAACGATCTCATGTGCGTGCTTGTCTATTGTGTCTCTCCCACTGGAACGCAGGCCCCCTGAGGGCAGGCAACCCATCTGCCTTGTTCACTGTGTTTCCCCAGTACTCAGCACAGTTCCCCATGCAGAGTAAAAAATGTCAACGAACACCCGACTGCCCTTCCGCAGGACCTGAGACCTTGGGCAGGTCCTGGCAACGCTGTGGCTCCCAAGGTCCTGATGGGACCAGCACTTTCTCCCACCACTTAAGAGACAAGTATAGAAAAGCAAGCTGCGCTTGTGGGGTTGGGGTGAGCGGAAAGGATAATGTGGATCGTAAAGCCTCCAAACCTACTGGACCTCTTACTCTTAGTCTTTGAGCCAGAAGAGAGAGAAGGTCTTTGATGAATAGCGGAGTCAACCTGAGGCAAGGGAGAGACATGTTCACTTTGGCCCTTTGTCCCCAAAGGGCCTTGGAGCAGAACACGGGGCAAAAGCAGAGCCTGGTCCAGGCCAGGGCCGCTGGTTTGAAAGTGATCCAGATACCCTGCAGGCTTCGCGCCTGAGGGCCCGAGGGGGCTACCCTTTGGGTGGCCAATTTCCTTAGGAAAATATGAAACGGCCAGGCCACCCTTTACCAAATTATAAAGCACTTACCACTTGTTTAAGAACTACCCGCCTGGAGGACTTAATTCACTCAATACGGAAGTTCCAGAGGCAAGCGGGTAAGTGAGCATTAAACTCCAGTGTGCTGCACGAAGACTTACAGGGCAGTATTTCCCCTATTAAAAGGGTGGATTTCCTCGCCGTGACTGCCTCCGAGTTAACACGGGCACGTGGCTCCAAGGCACCGCCCGTTCCGCTGGGGGAGGGTAACTGCGGGTCGCTGGGAGGAAGGGGAGTCCCTGACTTGGCAGGAATAATTATCCTCGGAACCTGACAGTGTTGGAGTGATGAGTCCTGGTAACCATCACAAAGCCAGCGGTGCCCCGTGCTCTCTCTCTGTGCAGGGGGACGTGCCCAGGCCACAGGGGAGAGAGAGAGAGAAGTCCCAGGGTGGAGGGGAAGGCTAGGCTGGGCAGCACCGGAAGAAGGTGATGCATCAGGAGGCCGCGGGGTCCCTTAGAAACCTGGGCAGAAACACTGGCTCACATCCAAGTACCCATAGCGTTAGCTCTTGAAATCTGTGAGGAAGCCAGCCCTGGAATTCCTACAGTTCGAAAGGATGGGTCGAGTGGGTTGGCGGGAGGATCCCCACCTCTCACTCTGGGACTAAAACACAAGGAGTTTTCTCGTTAGCTTGCCCTTGCTCAGTGAGGTGAGTGGTTTCCCTTCCCCTGGCAAACACGGGTCTGCTCCTTTCCCCCTGTGCCCGCTCTCTTGGGAGGCATCCTCTAGTCCCACAGCTCCTGTTACTGCCTCATTAGAGATTAAGGCCAGTTCCGCAGCTCCACCCTTGACACCCAACCTCTCTCCCTGTCCCCTAGGTCCCCTTGTCACAAGGTACGTTTGCTCCCTGGAGTCCCGAGATGGAATGGCTCACTTTTACCTCCCTAAACCTCCCAAACGACCCCTGCTGAGTCCTGCTGACTTAGAACACGACTGCAGAGACGGCAATCAGTCACAGCCTGTGCACGACACCAGTGGGTTGGCCAGAGCTAACACAGACTTCCGGGCTCAGGGGTCTGGGGTTGAACAAGAAACAGGTTAGCGATGCACCAGTGGTATCTGCTGCGGCCACAGCACACACAGTAACACAGTTACAATTAAGTACCATCTACTGACCCTATCGGCCTGAGAACCCTTTCTTTCATTTTCATTTGCTGATTTTACAGAGAGATGAAGGAAGAGAGAAATAGAGAAACACAGACTTGTTGTTCCACTTATTTATGCATTCACTGGCTAATTCTCGTATGTGTCCCGACCAGAGAATGAACCCACAACCTTGGCATATCAGGACGATGCTCCATTCAACTGAGCTGCCCAGCTGCCCTGGTCAGTTTGAATCTCTCTCTCAACCTCCCTCCCTTCTTCTTCCTCCTTCCCCACTTTCTTTCTTTCTTTCTTTTTTTAAGATTTTATTTGTTATTTCCAGAGACAGAGGATGAAAGAGAGACAAAGAGGTAGAGAAACATCAATGTATGGTTGCCTTTCACCTGCCTCCAGCCATGGACCTGGCTGGAGACCTGGCTTGCAACCTAGTTATGTGCCCTGGCTGGGAATCGAACCAGAGACCTTCAGGTTCCCAGGCTGTTGCCTTATCCACTGTGCCACCAGCCAGGGCCTTCCCCGCTTTCTGATTCAAGTCCTACCAATTCCTCCTCTGTGATATTTCTAGAAACTCCTCTCACCTTTTCATTCCTGCAGCCCCTATCCGGGGATGCCACTGACTGTTTGCAGACCTTTCGGTGACCAGCCTCTGTGTGCTAACCTGCCCAAGGCCCCACTCTGTCAGCCGTGACTTTGAACATGCCCTTTGCAGGCTCAGGAACCCCTGATGGTGAACAAATGACCCGCCGGCCAAACAGAAACTTCATTTAGGAAGCCTTCCAGCTTGTCAGGAAAGCTGTAAGTGACAATCATGGGGGAAAGAGCCATAGACCTTTGGATGACAGAAGCGACTTCTCCTCTGTGTCCTGGTGCAACCCACTTCACTGATGAAATGCTTCCCTGAGGCTCAGGTCCAGGCTGAGGCAGTCAGGGAGGGAGGATGCTGGTGGGACACGGGTGAATGGCTTCTGTGACCTTCATGCCCCGCCCCATATCCCTGCATCCCTCTGTCACTGAAAATGAAGAGTCCAGCTGCGTCAGGAGGTGCAGTCACCGGAGCACAGACACCGGCCTGTCCCATTTTGTGGCCCATCTCCTGCCTGCTTCTTCCCTCAACTTTTGGAAGCAGCTCAACACAGGACGAAATCATGGGCTTGGCGTCAGCACTGAGCTTGATCTCCAGCCGGGTCACCTGCTGCCACCTCAGTGCCTTCATCCATAAAGTAGGGACGGTGATGCTGACTCCACAGAGGCATCGTGGAAATGACACAAAGCTGCTTATACAAGGCCTGGCACATTGTCCAGAAGGCTACAGCTCCAACAATGTTTATTTTCCCCTCCACAAAGTAAAGCAGGGTGACATGGTAAGAAGTATCTAGATATGGCCCCCAACCCACCCACAAGCATCTTCTTGCATGCAAATAAGATGACTAGTGAGGCCCTGGCTGGTGGCCCAGTGGATAAGGCACCGGCCTGAGAACCCAAAGGTCAGTGGTTCAATTCCCAGCCAGGGCACAGAACCAGGTTGCAAGCCAGGTCTCCAGCCAGGTTCATGGCTGGAGAAGCAGGTGAAAGGCAACCATACATGGATCTCTCTCTCTCTCTCTCTCTCTCTCTCTCTCTCTCTCTCTGCCTCTCTCCCTTCCCCTCTCTCTAAAAATAAATTAAAAAAAAAAAAAAAAAAAGATCACTAGTGAGTGGCTGGGGCTCCACTAACAGCTCCAGGGTGGGGCTAGTAGCCAGAGGAACCAACCAGGTGATTAGGGAATTGGAGCTTCCAGCCATGTCTGCCTAGAGGTTGAATCAATCACCAATGGCCAATGATTTAATCAACTATTCCATACAAGTCCTAAAAGTCAGGTTCAGACAGCACCCCAATCAGGGAACACAGCAGGTGCTAGAGGGTGGTGCACTGGAGGCCCTGCCCGCGTAGCTCCCTCTGTCTCTTCCACGGGCTGCTCCTGGGTTAGCTGTATCTTCTTATTGAAAACCATTTATTGGTTTTCCTGAGTCCGGTCATAGGTTCCAGCAAATCGCCAAACCCAAGGAAGGGCTCCTGGGAACCTCCAATACACAGCTGGGCAGCCAGACGCCCACGTGACAGCATGACCTTGTGACTGGCACCTGAAGGGCAGGGCACGGTCTTGTGTGACTGCGGCCTTCACTAAGGGCACTGACCAGTACAAGCCTGAGGGCCAAGCAGCTCTTTCAGGGGCTCTGACACGCCACCTCTGCCCTTCTCCACTACGCTCTGACCAGGCCACCCCGACCGGTCACAGTCATCAGCGACCCCTCTCCGCCCTCTGATGACTGGGAGTGTTTCTCCTCAGCTGTTGACGTGGATATGTGGCCCTGTCACCAATGCGCCCAGGCGGCCCGTCCTTTGCCTGGCTGTCCTCCGGAGAGCACCAACTCCGAAACTAAGTCCACCACCTGTGACTGGCCATCCCCACCCCTTGCAGGCTTCGTAATGGGAACACAGCCATCAGCGTAACTTGTACGACCGTGTATTGTCATCGCTATTCTACTTCACTATTAGTAATTGTTCGCCTCTTCCTGTGTCTATAAGTTAAACTATATCGTAGAAATGCATGCATAGGGAAAAAACATCACATGTATACAGGGTTTGGTACTATCCACGGTTTCAGGCACCCACTGGGGTGTTTATCCGTGGATAAGGCGGGACTACCGTACAACAAGACTGCAATGCACAAATTATTTGCATTTGCAGAGGGTCAGGGGTCCCCAGACCCCTCTAATAGCTCTTCTGTAGGGGACTAAAGCTGCCCCACATCTGTTGAGTGACACCCCTCCGGGTCTTCACTTCCTGCCTTCCAGGTCCTCTGCTAAGTAATGCCAACCAGTGGGAAGACAGGGGGCACCTTCCTTCACCAGCCTCTGCTCTCTGTGGTCCTTACGGTCTCTTCTTGCCTGGCTCCCACTGCCACCCCTGCTTCACTCCTTTCTCTCCCTCCGTTGACCACTCAACCCCTCTCCCAGCTGGCTGCCCTGTGCCATCTGAAATCACAGCCAGCAGCGGTGGCAGGCGGCCCCCCTTCTCTTGAGCAGGACCTCAAAGAACCCAGAGGGTAAGTCAATCTTTCCAAAAGCCATCAGCACCCAGCGGTCTCCTCAGCACTGTCTGGGGGACTCAAAGGCTCAAGATGCCCTTTTTGCTAAGAGATTCCTTCCTGCTCAACTTCAGGGTGTGACCAGCTGGGCCCCTCCCCGGGAGAACGGTAAGATCCGAAAGAGTCTGTCCTTCCAAACAGCTGGTGCCTGGGGCCTCACAAACAGGTACTGGTGTGCCCAGAAGGCTTCCGACAACCACCCACCTCCCCCTTCCCACACTCAGGGGACAGCCCATCCCCCTTAGCCTCATCCATCTCTCGCCTGGTCCCACCCCTGCGGAAGCACCACAGGGTGGGGTGGGGCCTGCAGGAAGGGACATAAAAGGACCCCCTCTGCAGGGGAGCAATGAGCAGGTAAGAAAAAAGACTCGATGCACGGTGAGCAAGCACTCTGATGTGCGGGAGGCATCGATCAATAAGGCAGGGTTCCTTAGCCGGTAACACGGGGAACTAAGTCTACATGGGCCTTGGGGCATTTTACGTGAGCTGTGAGGGGTGGTGATATTTGGAACTTAAAGGAGGAACAGGAGTGGTGTAGGCAGACAGGGAGGCAGCTGCCTGGGCATCTGCTCTTTCCTGTCACTGACTGCCGGCTGCTGACAGAGGAACCTGAGGAAGGTGTGAGCCCAGGGAGCACGGTCAACCCAAAGGCACGCTCTCCGTCCCTGCAGGTGCTCTCTGAAAGGCCACCTGGGAACAGCCAGGGTGCGTATGAGCCAGGTCCCAATCAGGAACACGGAGCCCGCACATTACCCCTGACCCAGAAAATGTGATGGGCGAAGGAGGAAGCAGTTGGAACCGCTGAAAAGCAGCGTACCCGGTAACACACGTGGGGACCTGCTGAAACACAGGTTTTGACTCAGTCGGGCTGGGGCAGGGCCTAAGGTTCCATGTTTCTAACAAGCTCCCAAGGGATACAGAGGTCGCTGGTCCAACGAACACTGGAACAGCAAGAGTCTGTCTACACCGCAGGTGGCAAACACAAGGCCCGAGGGCTGAATCCAGCCCGCCACCTTGTGTTACCCAGTCAGGGACCTTCAGCCCAGCACCTGTTTCTACCAGGCTCATGAAGAGGTAGTTGCTTTCATACAGTCCTAAGATTACATACGACCCTGTGAAGGCAACCACAAGGCTGATGTGGCCCCCCGGTGAAAATGAGTTTGACACCCCTGGTCTACACAATGCTTGGCTTGGAGCAGGCACTCAAAAATAGCCTCTGGGTTGAATTAATGAATAGTTGCTGGACTGAAGGGCAGGACTCGCCGACAAAGAACAAGCAATCACTCAACGCAGTCAACTCCAACCAACGGGTTCGCAACCCTGGTTCCAGCCTTTGAGAAGTGCCAGGGCCCGGGACCCACCTTCAGAGATCCTGACTCACGGCCTGGGGTGGAGACCGGGCATATGTACTTTTTAACAGCTTCCCGGCGACTCCACCGCACAGCCGGGTGAGGACACCACCGACAGCAGAACGGCGAAGTTCCCCGCTTCACACCCGCCCCTGAGCTGGGCAGGTGGAATTGCGTGAGGCCGAGCCCCTGCCCTCCGTGAACTTGCCCGCTAACAGGGGAACTAAGTCTACATGGGCCTTGGGGCATTTTACGTGAGCTGTGATATCTGGACCTTACAGGAGGAACAGGAGTGGTGTAGGCAGACAGGGAGGCAGCTTCCTGGGCATCTGCTCTTTTCTGTCACTGACTGACGGCTGCTGACAGGAACCTGAGGAAGGTATGAGCCCAGGGAGCACGGTCAACCCAAAGGCACGCCCTCCGTCCCTGCAGGTGCCCTCTGACAGGCCGCCTGGGAACAGCCAGGGTGCGTATGAGCCAGGTCCCAATCAGGAACACGGAGCCCGCACGTTACCCCTGACCCAGAAAATGTGATGGGCGAAGGAGGAAGCTCCAACCCAGGGGTTAGCGGCAGCAGGAAGCCCCCCAGCCACAGGGATGAAAGGAGACCCAGGTGTCCTGAAGCACAGAGTCTGGTGGCTGCGGGGACTGCGCAGCAGGAGCTGGAACTGCCGGGACAGGCAGCCACCGCTACAAAGATGAGGCCCAGAGCGGCAGCCGTGGACCCTGCCCTCTCCTCTCCGCCTGTGCCTCCCACTAGCCCAGCCGGAAAGCAGTTGGCAAAGGAGCCTGGGAGAGGTAGTTTCCCAGGGTCAGGCGCTGAAGGGCAGGGAACGGATCTCTGCACTTATCCCCACGGTGCTACGCAAATACTATCACTTCCTCTGCGCGGTGACGTGCAAATGTTTGGGGAATGCTAAGAAAAGGGGGTGGAGAGGAAAAGGACATCCTCTCCTCCCAGCAGGGGTGGCCTGCCAAGGTGAGGCTGCCACAGCCCATCGCCCTGTGCGACCCCCTGGGAGCCCCGGGAGAGAAGCAATGCAAAGAGGGGGCCTGGCTCCCAAGCAGGGAAGGAGGACCCACTCTGTCCTCTTCATGGAACCCTGAATGTGGAAGCAACGCCGAAACTGAAACCGAACACTGCCCCACCCCTCTGAGGGTCCACCCAGTGGTCGGAGGGTCCACCCAGATCCCCGACACCTCATTTGGTATTTCAGAGTATTTGTATATTCCATTCATGTTTACGATCTCAACGCAGCGTCTAGAATTCACACAACATAAAATCCGCCTTGCAAGTGTATCGTTTGGAGGGTATACCCCTGAGTTCCACCCATGTGTAAAGGATCTGGGAGAACATATCCTGTGGACATCAATAGCAGGATGGGACATGCGAATTACACAGACTCTCGGGAGGAAACAAAGGGCCCTCTGCCCGCAGGAACCCAAGGTGAACTACCAGCTCAGGCGCTGGACTTTGCCGAAGGGTTTCCTGGCGGCCGAGGTGAAAAGGGAAACAAACGAGGTCATCTGTGGAGATAAACATCAAATCCAGAAAGGCGTCGGTAACACGGATCCTTGTACGGAGGGCTGCATGTGGCGTCACGGGAAACACGCTGTTTCTACCTCTGCAAGAGACAGAGACGTTCTTGCCGTGGGCGGCTTTGTGTTTTTCTCTCTAATCAACTCCATCTAGCCGGCTCGTGAATCATTTACACCAATTCCATCAAGTCCGTTGGGTAAGACAAAACTAACCAGGTGTGGCCCGCACACAATGCTCTCTGAAGGCTCCATTTCGTTCACCACTCAAAGGTGAGCAAACCCCAAGGAGGGAGCAGACGCAGTGTCCCAGGGACATCTCTGCCGTCCCGTCCCTTCAGCACGTCTCTGCTTTCTCCGTCAAACAGAAAACGACACCAGGGAGCATCAAGACAGAAAGTGGGCCCCACAGGAGGCCTCTGCACGGCTCCCAGCAGGGCCCAGGCTCCTGCCTCACGCCTGCCCCATGAACCCAGCTCGACCCAGACCCACCGTCTCATCCTCACACCCAACGCCCAGGGCCTGGCACCACTGTCCTGCAAAGCAGCAGGAGCCCAGGGCCTTCGGAGTCCCCTCTCTTCCAGGGACTTCCCCTTCTCCCCCAACTGCCGTGTCCAGTGTCCTCCCGCATCTAGCACTTTGGTTCGGGAAGCCATTTGCAAGTTGGGGGGGTGGCCGCTTATCAGAGGGAAGGTACCCCAGTTTGATCACAGATTCCCTGACAAACCCAACCTCAAACGGAGCACCACCCTTGGGTGCGGGGAAGGAGAGCAGCTGTCACCAGGGGTGGGCCAGAGCAGTAGGCTCCTCGCTGCTTCGCCTGGTCCTTACCAGCCCTCCCTCGTCAGCCATGCACCCCACGTGCACACAGTCACCCCCGTGCACAGTCACCCCCGCACCACAGGTCATTCGCTCAGCCCTCCCCCCTGCCAGCTCCCAGCACAAACAGGCTGATGCCCGCATCAATGAAGAAAATGTGTATAAAGCCCGGGCTGTGCTCAGACATGTGCATGGCCTCACCCCATTTAATCCAGGGCCCCTGGCGTTGACGCTCACGTGGGGCCCAGGGGGCAGAAGCTGCTGATCCCCGATCCCAGAAGGACAGGCTGCAGGGGGATGAGCCCCGTCTGGCCTTGGTACGGCCTCCTGCAATCAGACAGCACGTCCCACCCCAGAGCTCAGGTCCACCATCAGGCGCGGGCGGGCTGGGTGCTGAGAGCCACACAAGGCGGCCCTGGCCCCCGTGGCCGGTAAGCACATAGAAACGCTCACCAGCACCCATCCCTAGGGAAACGCACATCAAAACCTCAAAGCGCTGTCACCTCACACCATGAGGGGTGACGGAAGGAAAACAGAAATACCAAGGGTGGGCGAGGATGTGGAGGTCGTACCCTGTTGGCAGGAATGTAAAATGTGCAGCGGTGATGAAAAACCGCACCGTGGTCCCTCAAAAATTTAGAACGGCCACGTGATCAGCAACCCCACTTCTGATGTATTCCTAAAAGAACTGAAGATGGGGTCTCAAAGAGAGATCTGCATACGTGGGTTCATGACAGCATCATTCACAAGAGTCAAAAGGTGGAAGTAACCCAAGTGTCCATCCCTGAGTAAACAAAACGTGGTTTATATATACAATGAACTATATCATTTTATATAAATGATAAATGGATCATTCATAAGAGTCAAAAGGTGGAAGTAACCCAAGTGTCCATCCCTGAGTAAACAAAACGTGGTTTATATATACAATGAACTATATCATTTTACATAAATGATAAATGGATTATTTATATATACAATGATCCAACCTTTAAAAAGGAGGGAGATTCGGACAGGCTACAGCGTGGATAAAACTTGAGGACATCCTCCTAAGTGAAATAAACCAGTAGCAGAAAGATAAACACTGTAGGATTCCACTTATAGGAGAACCTGCAGTAATCGGATTCATCGAAGGGCGGTTGTCGGGAGCTGAGGGCCCGGGAGAAAGGAGACCTGCTGTTCAATGGATATAGTTTCAGGTTTGCAGGATGAAGAATTCTAGAGGTCCGTGGGATGTGCTGAATACGACTGAACTCGACACCTAAAATGGTGAAGCCGGTCAATTTCACACCACGTGTATTTTACCACCATTAATAAAGAAAACCAAAAGAAATGCTTGTGCTCTTTTCTAGGCAACCCTGGGGCCTGCCTTTGTGGGGGACAGGAATCTCAGCAGCTGTGCTGCAAAGAGCCATTTCTAATCACGCCTGACCCATGGCACAACATGGGGCAAACCGTCTGCCCGGGCTGAGGCCTCCGCACGAGTCGCCCACAGGAAAGAAGAGGCCTCACGGAGCAGACCCAGGCCATGCAGACAGGCCGACCTGGACCGGAACCCAGCCTCTGCCACGTCCCAGCTCTGTGACCCCATGTGATGCCCGGGGTGCTCCTGGGCTTGGATTCCTTCCTCTGCAGAAGGGAGCTCATGCTTGCTGACAGCACCGTTTGGAGGACTCGAGATGTTCTTGCTGAGTAGCTGACACAGGGAAGGCCCTCAGTAGTGATTACAAGGACAGTCCTGAGTTTGCACCACTGTGCTGAGAGCCCCCAAGGGCCTCCTTGCAGGCTCAAAGTCCTCGGCAGGACCCCCGGCCATGTGTGACCAAGGTGCCTCTGTGCCCCACACCGGGACCTCAGTGCCATCACCATCAGCATCGGTGCCTGCATCTGCTCACCTCCCAGGGGCCTGGCTCCCAGTAAGCCTGTGGGAGGGGGTATCAGGGTGCCCCCCAAGCCTCCTCCGACCTGACAGTTCCTATGTGAAAGCCCAGCCGGTGCCACGGCCCAGGCCTTCCTCCATCCAAGTCGCTAGGCCAGCTGGTGCCGCAGGGGTCAGGAGACCACCCACCTGGCCTCTCACAACACAGCCTAGACTGCAGGTGCCATAGCAATGGCCCTAGCAACAATGACGCCAGACGACTTCTTGGACACAGATTGATGAGAAACGGGGAAACAACTGACAAGCATGTGCAGAGGGCCAGCTGTGCACACGTGTACAGGACGCCACCTGCCTGGGCAGAGGGGGAAGCCCACCAGCCAGGTCCAGCATCCCCTCTCAGCCTCAGAGCGAAGTCATCAATGGGGAAAGGGCAGGGAGGCTGCAAATCCCTTAGACCTGCAGCAAATGAAGCTCAATCCGCTCCAGCCAGCTGTGAGGCCACTGGGACACAGCTGTGCTGTGTGCCCAGGAGCTGACAACTGCCCTGAGAGCCTGAGGGCTCAGAAGAGACGCCAGGTCCTGCAGCTGGAACACTGCTGCTGTGAGGGACCCCAGAGCCCCCCACCTGGAGGCTGGGCTTGCAGGGCAAGGCATCAGAGCCCAGCCCCCAAGTGCAGAAGGCCCTGCCAGAGGCCAAACCCTGGGAGAAGCCGTCCTACCCTGGACAAGGTCAGCTGAGCCTGCCTCCACCAGCCCAGCTGAGGAGGGGCTCCCAGTGCGCAAAGCAGTCCCTTCCGGTGGGAGCTGGCGTGGCCGGAGTAGCGCCCCATCCAGGCTTCCAGGGGTGGTAACTGTCAAAATCAGCCCTCTGAGTTGGGCCACGTTTCCCTCCCTGCACGCACGCTCAAGCCGAGACGCCCCAGACGCGCCCATCCCTCGCCCCGGTACCTCGCGCTGGGAGCCTGCAGCAAGCCCAGGTGCCCCGCCACCCCCTTGCTACCAGCCCCGTCTGAAAGGTAACCTGGACAACGTGGGGACCGAGGGAGCATCCCACCTACAGCCCCTCTCCGCGTAAATTTGGCAGCCACATAACAGGCTGCGGTTTAAGAAAAGATGTAATCAGAAGAACAAAGCACAGCAAGGTACCGTAAAACACCCGAAATAAAAGACAAGAACAAGGAGTCCAGCAGCGGAGGAGACGGTGACCACAGCTGCTCTAGGCCACACCCGGGAAACTCTGCAAAAGCTCCCCCAGCATTTCGGGAGTGAGGGGTCCCCGTGGCAGGAGTCAGCTGGACCCAAGGAGAAGCCACAAGGAAAACCTCAAATGAAACCCCAGCCTATCCTACCAAGAGGGACCACCACACGGGAGACCGGTGGGCCAGCCCCCCGGTGGCGCCTGCTGGAAGAGAAAAGGCCAGGATGTGCAGGGACAGGTGGCAGTTCAAATCCTGGCTCTGCTGCTTCACGGCTGTGTGACGCTGGGCAAGCCAATGGGCTTTTCTGTGCCTCCAATCGGCAAAGTGAGGAGAAGCAGGCCCCACGCGCTGCTGAGAATAAAATGATCCCACTTTGTCCCGATAACCCTGCAGGGCCCTGCAGAAATGCTGGCCGGAGGAAGGCCCCTTTCCCGCCAGTCCCAGGAGCCCGCCCAACTTCGGGACCACCCATTTCTAGCACAGGGCCACACAGGCGGCGGTGGCTCCTTCCCAGCTGGGCAAAACAGTCTGAAGGCCCCTCCCGCAAGCCAGAGAAGTCACATGTCCCTGTCCCCACCCCACACTCTGAAAATGACACACGCCCAGGAAACGGCCAGGGCAGAAAGGACCCAGGAGATCAACCTACCCAGGGACCTACTCCCCAGGTGCACACCTGAAATGCTGGAGTATTTGCAACAGTGCTGCTTCCTGGGCCAGACCCCGGGGTGCAGGGCCACCCTCCAGGGCGGGACCGGCCCTCACAGTTTCTAACAAGCTCTGCTGCGGATGCTGGTGCACAGCCAGGGCTGGGAATCAAGTCCCACCCTTTCATTTTACAAATGAGAAAGCTCCATCGCTGAGGGACTTAATGCTGATTAATTTCAACAACTTTCCTGGGTTGCAAAGTAACACACAGGCTGCTCGTGGCAAGTTTGGGAGCAATGAAAAGATCCCAAGAAAATTAAAGCCACTCGTCACCACGTCTTGCAGAGATCGCCACCCTCGCTCGGGGCTGGGAACGTTTCCTCCCGTCTTCACCCCCAGGCGG
This sequence comes from Noctilio leporinus, assembly GCA_004026585.1. Taxonomy (NCBI): domain Eukaryota; kingdom Metazoa; phylum Chordata; class Mammalia; order Chiroptera; family Noctilionidae; genus Noctilio; species Noctilio leporinus. The sequence continues at coordinate 134,343 of PVIW01001797.1, forward strand.
ACGCGCAGCTTCAACCCTCGTTTCCCTTCGCTTACATTTTATCTTAAGTGTTTATGTTGTCATTACGAATTCATAAGGGAAAATCAATGAAGGTGAAAAAGCACAGAGATTTTTAAATGCAGTAAATACACAAGGTAAAGAGAAGATGAATCCCCAGGGCAGGGCCAGGACCCAGGGGGCCCCTCCTTGGTGTCCACTGCGCTCTGTCCTGCAAGCTGGGGGGGAGTCCAGGCCAGGATAGACAGGCACCTGGGCCAGCCCCCCGGGTGGGGGTGCACAGGGAAGGCGGGGTCTTGTTCAGTGGCCTGATGGGCAACTCGGGGAGCCAGATTACAAACAAACATAAACTAATGATACAGCTGTCAACACCGATTAGGCTGCACAATAGAAAAATTACAGGGCTATTTGGTCCCGACAATATGAGATTAATTTATCAATACAGCTTACGTGTCACTGGAGAGATAACAGCCTGAATCAGGGTTTGTCGCAGGCCTTCCATGCAATGGGGACCTCCCGGCCACAGATGCCAGCGTACGGCCACAGAGCAGCCCGGGCACGGGGTGGTAGGTATGGAGGGTGGTCAGCTAAGCCAGCTGGAGCTCAGGTCTAGATGCAGAGATTCTGGCCCACGGGCACAGATAAGACTTTCAGAGCCCAACTCAAACACATACACGAAGCTACGTGTCCCCTCACGTTGCCAGACCCCAACTCAGCACACAGTAGGGCCCCAAGTTGGCACACAGTAGGTGCTCACGCCTCACAAGTCCGTGGGGCAGGTACCACGATTACCCTCATTTTGCAGCTGACAAGGACCAGCACTACGGTTCCAGCTCGGGCAGGCTGCCCAGCCTATGCCCTCGCCCATGACACTGCCTTTCAACAACCAAGTTTTACTTATCTTTGGCCCATGAGCTGTCCTGTGCCTTCCACCCCATAAAGGGGAACCAAGGTGGGCACACAGAGCTCCAACACTTGCCTGGGATGTTCAGGCTGCCCAGGTATGAGGCTGAACTCTATAAAACTGCCATTGCTGTCAACCAAACATGGCTGAATATCAGCCCCTTTTGGTGGGCTGACTTTTGGCTGGAGGTACGGTCATTCACCTAAAACAAGAGCCCCCGCTGCCGGAGCGTGGGTGGAGTTTTCCCCACCACTCTGCAAGTTAAGGGCTGCGATGAAGAACAGATAGGAAACTGAGGCCTGGGGAGACGTCATGATTCGCTCAGTGTGCCAGAGCTGGGAGAAGCCGAGAGAGGCTAATGGAATCCCTTGGGGACGCTGGGCCACCTGACCCCCTGCACTGAGCGCCCTGCGAGCCCACAGCAGGAGCGGCATGAGGAGGGAGGACAGGAGGCAGAGGCTGGGGGCAGATGGGACACGGCAGAAGGCAGGTGTCGGCCGCTCCGCTGGAATGCACCCCCCAGCACAAGGCCCCAGAGCAGACAGTGACCTTCCCAGAATCGGCAGAGTGGACTGTCCCTGACCAGCTGGCCAGGGAACAGCGTCACACCAAGGCCACCCGGGAAGATGCAGGCCTGTGTTGCCAAGAGTGAGTGGCAGGGGCAGGGGTGGCAGCTGTGCCCTCCTGCCTCATGGCTCCCGACCTCCCTGAGGCAGGAGGCAGCTGGCAGGCGAGGATCGCACCAGGGACAAAAGGGCAAAGGCCATGGGCAGCAAGGGCAGGCGAGTGCCAGGATAAGGGGGCAGCTCTGACATGGGTCGGGGGCAGTGTCACACTGCACTGCTCCTCATCCTGGGACAAGGAACCCAACCGTCCTGCGTCTCCATGTGCTTCTTTAAGGGTGAAACAGGACTAAACATGATAGTGCCCAGGAAGAGCCTGATTCATGGTGATCATTGCCGTGACTGATGGGGTGGGAGGAGGAGACAGAGGGTGTGGCTGAGGGTGAAGACTGGACACAGGGGCAGTGGTGGCCTCAGGCAGAGGGCCAAGGGACAGGCGATGATGGGAGTATTCTGTCCACTTGGAGCTGTAGCGCTGATGGGACACGGGCAGCCCCCACAGCACCCGGAGAGCTCCAGCTGGACCCTCCCAACAGTGGTCTCGGATGCAGGACACCAGCCCAGGACCCCTGGATCGTTCAGTGTACAGTTAGAAGGTCCTGTGAGGAGGGAAGGAGGAACAGAAGGGGCCTAATTGGTCATGAAAAAATACAATAAAGATTAAACTTAAAAATGAAAAGAAGGTCCTGCGGGAACGTTGGGCCTGAGAGGGATGAGGCCCAAGTGTCAGGTCCAAACCCTGTGTCCTCGTCCTCCCAGCTGGAAGGTCCAGGTGCCCTGCCTACAGGCCCCTTTGAGCCTCAGTTTCCTTGTCTGTCAAATGGGGCTCACGCCAGCATCACGTCCAACTCCACACAAATGGAACTATTCCTGAGGTCATCTCTGTCAATAAAGAGTAGCTACCACAACCGTGACCGCTGCAGTGGGTCCTTGCTTCGTGCCCCCGACCAGTCCTGCGACTTGAAGTGAAACCCGTGTCACACAGGCTACATAAACAAGACTTGCGTTCCCACAGCATCCTCATCAGCGTGGTGACAAAACCGCAACAAACGGAGGAACATGATGGAGGCACCTGCTGTACTGTCATTGTGGTTCTCGGAGAGTGACACCCCTTCTTCAACAAGAACGTACGCCCCCACATGCAGCGCCACGCACTCGGTGACCATGCGGAGGGGACAATGCTGCTGACACACACCTGCCCAGCCTTGTCGAGGCCACTACGCAACTGATCCTGGCACCACGCAGGTGGGGGGGTCGGCAGAGGTGTGCAGGAGCCCCCACACTCCCAGCCCAGGCGAGGGCTCTGCAGGAGGTGCCGGGAATGAAACCCCCCCTCCCCTGGGGAAACAGAATGGCAGCCTTTTGTCTGGAAAAGCTGACTATTTTAACATCGTTTGCTTTTCTTTTCCCATAATTACCTCCACTTCATTCTCTTTGTATTTTAGTGAAGTTTTGTTTTCCCTATATAAATGCCAACCAGAACCAAAAGGATGCAAGAAAGAGGGTGTTTTTCATGGGGTGTGTGCGGGGGCAGAGGGTGAGGCTGGGGATCATCAGGGGGAAGGAACCTCAAGGCTGGTGGCACAGTGGATAAGGCACCAGCCTGCGAACCCAAGGGTCGCCGGTTCGATTCCCAGCCAGGACACATAACCAGACTGCAAGCCAGGTCTCCAGCCAGGTCCGTAGCCGGAGGCAGGTGAAAGGCAACCATATGTTGATGTCTCTCTCTCTCTCTCTCTGCCTCTCTCCCTTCCCCTCTCTCTAAAAAGTAATACATAAAATTTTTTAAAAAGAAAGAAAAGAAACCCCAGTGAATCTTTATCCCTGTACCCACCGGGTCTCTTTCTAATATAGGTCCAGGTTTTGCTTGAATAAAATAAGCCATTTCTGCACAGAAATATTACGTATGGAGCTTAAGCAGATGTGGTTTTCCCACTGGGCTGGGGAGACAAGGCTGCGCCCTCTGCCTGATCCTGAAGGGCCAGCCAGTCAGAGCCCCCCGGTCGGCCTCCCCTCCACAAACCCCGAGAATGCTGAGGCTTCTACAGAAGGAACCCCTGGCTGCTTCTTGGAGACGGCCCCACAGCCACCGGCAGACGGGTGAAGTGTGCAGATGGGGAATCAAGGGAAAGGAGGAACAGAGGGGAGCTGGGACCAGGTGGCCTCTCTCCCGACACCTCTGCTTTAAGTCAGCCCTCTGTTCCGAGTCATAAAGCAGGGCCCCTCTTCAGGACCAGACAGGCACAGCCCCCTTCCCCTCCTGGACAGCACTGATGTTTCCCACCCTGGTCCAGGCAGAGGTTCCTAGAGGATGACCTGGGATGTTCAGCCTCAGAGGCCCACCTCACCTTGACTTGACTCAGTAGCAGGTGGAGCACGGAGCCAACCTGGGGCTGCTTACCACCTGTACCTGCTGCAAACCCCCATCAAGCCCCCACCGCCGCCCTGCGCCTCCGCTCATTTCAACAGAGGACCTTGGTCCTAGTCCACTATCCATCAAAGTGACAACAATCGTTAACACCTAACTCTCAGCGAACCTCAGCAGTGCCAAGCAGTGCGCCCAGCATTGTACAGGATTCACTTCCTTACTCTTCTCAACAACCCTGCTATGAAGGCACCATTATCCCCATTCTACAGATGAAGAAACTGAGGTTCAGAGAGGTTAAGTGACAAGCTTTCTCGTTTTCTTTCCACGTCACTGGTGCAGCCGAATGTTCATTTTGTCTGCTTTTGCTCCTCTTGCAGAGAAAGAGAGTCCCTCCCTTCTTTTATTTGGTCAACACCCAGCATTATGTGAATGCCCCGCATTGTCCAGTCCCTCTTCCACTCTGTGGAGCCCCCTTCCTCCCTGTCTAAGCCTCTGGATCCTGCAGGATCTCTCCCGCTGGCCCCTTCCACTCTGCCCACAGGCACATCCAGGTCCCCCACTCCTTCAAAAACACTGTTTGCTTCCTGCCAACCTATTACTACCATCCCTGGATCACCAACACCCTTGAAGGAAGATCCCTGTTTGCTTCTTCACTGGCCTGCTTCTCCCCCAGCCCTTCAGCCCACCCTCTCCCTTGGCTCTGGGCTGGCTGACCCCTCCCCTCGCCCCAAAGGCTGCGCGGCCTCCAGAAGCCAGCGCCAGCTTCCTCCGGGCTAACTCGCTCCCTCTCTGGCCCTCCCGCCTGCCTCCTGCCTCCACACAGTTCTCCCTTTGGCCCTCATCCCTTCCTGCTGCTCACTCACGTCCTTGGCTACAGCCCTCAGGTCTGGGCACATAATTCCCAAATCTCCAGGCTGGTCTGTATGCCCAAGGCCAGCCCCGAAATTCCAAGCCCTGGCCATACGGATGCTACTGGGTTTCCAAGCCAAACCAACCCCGATGGGTGAAGCCAGATGCACCCTCTCTGCTCCAATCCACTCTCCAATCTGCCTCCACGGCTTGGCAATCGTTGCACTCTCTTCCAGGCTCCAGGCTGGTAATACCAGCTCTCCGCCTCCCTGGGTGTCCAGCAGCCCCAGCCCAACCAGTCTGACTTCCATGTCATTTCCCTCCCCCGTCACCCCCACTGCCCTAGTCCGAGCCCAGGACAGAAAGGACAGCCCTCCCGATTCCTCTCACCCAGCTTGCCCCCCATCCTGGTCCTCCTGACCACCCCCAGGGAAGCCCAGGGCATGCGACTCAAGCTCCCTTCACCTCCTCCCTGGTTCACTGCTGTCTGCGATGCCTCCCCCACGATAGAAAACGCAAGGGTTGGCCCGGGCACCCATCTCTGGATATAATAACACACAGTACAACATCCACAGGCTCCCCAGGAACCTCGCCCGGCTTCCCACCCCCTCCTTCGCCCCCTCTCACTAAGGGCCAGAAAGCCCTCGCCCAACCTCCCTGGAGCGAGAAGTGGCCACAGGGAATTGCGCACGTCTGGACCAGGGTGCCCCAGGACACCTGCTGTCCTGGCACGTGCTCCTCCTCCCCGCCCTGTCCTTCCTGCCTTTCACCCGGCCTCCACGAGAGAAAGACCCCCACAGTCACAGATGCCACCTGGGACATCACTGAGCAGCTGGGCCAACCCCAGCCCCCTCTCATGGGAAGGCTATGTCCTCCTCAGGCTGGGCACCCTGGTCACCCCCACCATAAAGAAGGTGCCCTGGGGCAGTGGCTGGTGCAACCTGGACAAGAGTCACCTCTGGGCACGGCAGGCTTGCCCCCCGGGGCCCCGCAGCCCTGAGGCTCCACCCTGGTCACTCTGCACACAGGGAGGGCAGCCTCCATCTCCGGCTCACTGACACTTGCTCACACCCACCCCCACCCACTCAAAGGGAAGCAGTCGAGGGTACGAATACTTTTAAGGCTCCCGGTGGGGATGGGATGTCGTGCTCCAGGCTGGTGTCTAACCTGCCTGCTGGTCCTCCCTCACAAGCAGCACCCACTGTGTGTGTCCCAAACAGGAGGGACGTGTCACCCCCGCACCTCCTCCTGCTCAAGGGAGCTCGGCCACCCAAGTTCTGGACACCTGAACGCCTCCATCTCTCACACAAAACAGGTGCACGCAGAGCAGTTGAAGATTCCACCCGCCCACCCCCATTCCCTAGCCTCTCCCCCACCCCCCCACCCCCAAGTGGCTGCAATTGCCTCCTGCCTCCCCTCTCTACTCTCTGCTCCTCCTCTTCCTCAATGCACAGTGCAGCGGACAGTCAGGTTATGTTTAAGAAAACTAAAAATCAAAAGCGCCTGCTCAGGTACACGTAAATACACACACGCACACACAACCAATTATACAGTTTCAGCCATACGAGGAACGTATGTGAATATAGCTGGATGTACCCAGAAGGGGTGAGAAGAGGAGGAGGAAGAGGAGGAGGGCTACACCATCCAATGCTGGTGGTTCTGTCCCCACCTGGCTCAACAGGAGCATCCGTCAGAAGCACGAGACAGGAGCCAGGAGCCTGTGGCTCCGTGCAACTCCAAAATCACGCCTACAGCAGGACCGGAAGGCACCTACCAGAGCGTGCGGTCTTTCCCGGTCACCAGGGCCACGCCTGGCTGGTCCATCTTCTACCTTTAGTGATTTCCAACTTTCCTTAGCAAACATATATGGTTTTTTTTTCTTTAAAGTCATTTGAAGTTTCTTTATTGGAAGCTGTCTTCCTCAACTTTCAAAGACTCCCAACACTAACCGGATCAAGTCCAGGGGCCCCCACCCAGCACGCAGGGCCAGCCACTGCCGCTCAGGCCCCTCCCCGCCCCCTGCACTCCTCCAACGCCGGTCACCGGGCTACCCTGTGCTGTCACGTCAGCCTGAAGTGGTCCCCTCACCTCCCCCATCCAGATCCAACCTGTATATCAAGGGTATATCATCTCCTTCCCTAAATCCAATCCACACCCATCACACCCCGTCTGTGGCCACCTGCCTGTCACAGCCACCTCCTCCGGAAGGACAGGTGAGCCTGCCAGACCCCCCACAACTACTTTACCCTGCAATGCCTCGCTTCGCACCCACAGCTGCTCAGACGCTGGAGGGTGTGACATCGACTGACTGGGACGGAACCGACCTGAACAGCCCTGGCCTGGCTTGGCTTGGTTCCGTAATCAGATCCCTTCGATCAAAGTTTTGGTAAATTTGGCACATTAAGCAGCCAGCAGCCAGGCGCTGTGTGCGCTGCGGGTTGGAAAACTGGCCATGTGCTCACATTTGGGCGACGGCCTCTAGTCTAACTTGACTTTGGGGAGCTGGCTTCTGGTAAGGTGATCCCTCTGCTGGGTGGCTTGTGATTTTTGGTAAACTGGCCGGAAGCAGAAGGTAAGCGGCAGCGGGGGGTGTGAGAAGTGGCCCCAGAAGCCCACTGAGCATGGGGGAAGCTCCAGCCAGAACCATCCATCACATTTCAGACCCTCCAAGACAGCCCCACCCACGAGAGCTGGGGAAAGCCGGGGTCGCCCACCCCAGAAGAGTTTTCTGGGGCACTGTCACTACAAGCACCCAGGAAACCAGCAGCCCAGTCTGGGCCTTCCACCCTGAGTTCAGGCCTGCTCCCCACTACACCCCCAGCAGGGAGTGAAGGTGCAACAGGCCGGCCTCCCTGCACCCCACCCTGACCCCTCCTGCCCTTCCCCCAACCCACAGCACAAGTGTGACTAAGGCTCAGCGTCTTTGCTTTTATAAATCTCTGCCTTTTAATGATGGCTTCAAGGCTGAGGGGAAGAAGGACCATTAAACTCACTGAATAAGTTAATGGGGCAGAGAGAATCTATTTCGGAGTCACCCCAGGCTATTTTCCTCTGGAGCTAAGGTCTGAATAAGCAAAAAGAAAAAATTAAAACCGGGGCGTGCGTTGCCAATAAATAATCCCCAATGTAATCGCTCAGCACCCAGCACTTTGTCCCAGCAACTGAGGATGCCGGGTGCTTGCGGTCTGGCTTCAGAGCTCCAGCCGCAGTGCCAGGGTCCTGTCACCTGCCCAGTGCCCACCCCACCGCCAACAGACACACAGGGCAGAGGGCGGCTCCTCTCTGGGCCGTGCCCACCCTGGGCTGTCACGGTGAGAAGCGGGGTCCCGCACACACGAGTACAGAAAACAGGCATCCTTGCTGGGGGAACCTGGAGACCCTCCAATCGCCCGACGGTGAAGACTTCTTCAAAGACTGTCTTGTTGTCACTGCAGCCCGGTCCCGCTGTCCAGAAACCGGAAACCCATCTGTCCGCGCAAACAGAATACCAGAATACAGTATCTTGGTTCCTTTGGCCTGGACAGCTCCAGGGCTTCAGAAAATATCTCTAGGCCTCCTCCTCTTCCTCTTCCTCCTCCCCTGCCCCTACCATGCTGCTCCTCCCTGGCTTCCCCAACTGTCCTTGGCCCGTGGCTCTGCCCTCCCCTGGGCCTCCTCAGAGCAAAGCCGGGAGCCGAGCTCTTCGGGCCTGGAAAGCACAAATAATTAAATAAGTCACAACTCCTGTTGGTAAATGTTGAGTCCCACTAGACACGTGTTGTTTACTCTTTTAATATTTAAACATGGTAATTAAATCTCTGAATAAACAGATACGTTTCCGCAAGTGGCGTTCCCAAGTCGCCGTGGCGTTCTGCCGGCACGCACCACGGGGCCTTTCGGGGGACACCATGCTGGCCCCGCGGGCCCCTGACGTTAGACAAACCAGGCCCAGGGTCGCTGCCTCTCCCGGAGCTGTCAGGGCAGGCCGCACGGACTTCTGGGCAAGGGGTGATGGAGTCCATCACTTCACCCCCGTCCAACCACATCGGCCGCTCTCAGGACCCCAGGCTCCCTCGTGGCCCCCGAGCTTCCATCTGGGCCCCCCATTCACCTGCTCGCTCACTCACGTGCTGGCCCAGCACCTGGGCAGCCAGGCGGATGCTGAGCCCCGAGAAGACAGATACACAGGATTCAACACCCCGTCTTCAACCAGCTCACGTCCAACCTCAGCAGGAGCCCAGCTCCCAGGGCCTGGCGTGGTCTGCCCCTCCCTGCTTCCCCGGCCGGAATGACCTTCCTCCCAGGTCCTCTTGCTTCCCCCCATGCCGCCCCTTCCACCTGCACAGAACCAGCCCACACTCTCCCTACCCTGCTTATTGTAACAAGACCCAGAGCAAAGCCCATGGGTCACACTTAGGAAGCCTTAACTGTGGCTCCCAAGCAATCAGAGGACCAGAGCCTGAACGGCGGAGCACTTGCAGAACCAAGTGGCCCGCTGTCCAGGAAGCGCTGGCGCTGAAGCCCTTTACATCTCGCCGGGAACCCGGGATCCGGGAGATCTGAGCCTCGCCTCCGGCTCCTTGCTGGCTGACCTGGCCACAGAAGCTTTTTTCTTTCCTCGAAGGCAGGTCCGCAGCATCGGCGCCCATGCGTGGCGGGCAGCCAGCCCTTGCTCCCTCCACCGCCCGTGCCCCGCGGGGCGGATGCCTGCTCGTCCTTCAGGTTCCAGCAGGGCTGCCCGGTCCCCTGGGAACCCGCCCTAAGTGCCTCCCACGGAATCCCACAAGTCTCTGCTTTCTGGAACGCATTTATTGCGCCCATCGCTTAAGATGCAAATTCAATCATGTCCTGCTTAAGAGGAAAAACCTTCCAGGCCTCCTATTTCACCGGAGTTAGAATCTAAACCCCTTGCCGTGGCCTGCAAGGCCTGCCGACCTCTCCCACCCTCCCCCTCCCCTTCCCCACTCCACTCCATCCCCCGACCCCCTCCTGCCGCCCATCCATCCCTACAAAATACTCCCGGTCCATTCCCACCTCAGAGTGCTGTGCTGGCTGGAAACTTCCACCCCAGGTCTTCTGAAACCCGGCCCAGTTCTCACTGTGCAGTTGAGGGCTGGACTGCCCTCCGAGGGCCCCATTTCACTGGAAGCAGCACCCAGTCGGCCTCACAGCCCACACTGCTCAGGGCTTCAGAGGACGCAGGGCACCTACACACCTGAGTCATACACAGACACCCACAGCCTCTGCCCCAGGAACTCCAGGCCAGAGTGGTACCTGTCGGAGCATCACGACACCACCCGCAGGAAAAATGAAGCCTGTGTGCATTCTCCATGTGTCCGCACGCTGCGCTCAGCACAGCCTCAGCCTGTGTGACTGGGGCCTCCCACACCTCATGTCTGAGCACTGGGCCAGCAGGAGGGAGCTAGGGACCTGCGGTGTTGTCTGGCATCTGTCTGTCTGCTGCACACGGGACCCAGCCCTAGGCCTGAGGGCACCTGCCCAGAGCCCCACTCATGCCCACCTCCCCTGGCCACCGGTGCTAAGAGAACAAGGGTGACCCAAGAGGACCTGGAATGCCCTTGGCTGGGGACACCAGCAGGTGCTCCTGAGAAGTCAGCCACCTGCGTTCCCGCCTGCATCAGCCCTGCCTCTGCCAGACGCAGCCTGTCTCCAAGGAGACCCCAAGGGCTCTGCCACCTCCCAGCTGGGTGACCTTGAGCAAGGATGCCACCCCTCTGCCCCTCAATTTCTTCACCTGCAAGAAAGGTACACTCGAACCTGCTTTGATCAATCATGGGCATGGGTCTACCCTAATCCAGGTTAATCCAAACAAGTCCCATTGTATAAACTGACACAACCACTTTGGGAAAAAAAAAAAAAGATCTGACAGCATTCTTGATGACATCAACTAACTACAAGCGTATCGTACAACCCAGAAATTCCAGGCCTGGGACAAACGAAAGCAGGTGTTCGCTGAAAGGCCTGTGCAAGAACACGTGTAACAGATGCACCTGGAAGAGCCCAAAACCAGGAGCAGCCAGGGTTGCCAACACCCAGGCACAGGTTTCTGTAAAGTGAAACCGTGCTGAGCAAGAAGAGACAGACCCCTGTCAAACCTCAAAAACCATGCTGCGCAACACGCAGTGTATGATTCCATTCACTTGAAGCTGCCGATCAGACAAAATGATCTATCGTCACAAGGGGGAAAAACTGCACAGTGGCTACACTGGGGCGGGGAGGAGGGGACATGGGCGAACTTTCTAGGGGGACACCAATGCTCTGGGCCCTACTGGATTTGGAAACCATTTGTCAAAACTCAAGAGAGTGTAGAGGTGAGATTTACGTATTTCCTTTGACTATAAACACTACTTCCACAGGAACGACGAAAACACTTGAACGATATTGGGACCGAAGAACTTAGGGGGTCCGTCCAAACACCTACAGTTTACGTCATGATGCACCAGAGGAACAGGGCAGGTACCAGTGCGCAGGGAAACGGACAGATGGGTAGGTAGACCAAGTAAGTGATGGAGCAAGTACAGCGAATGCTACCTGCAGAATCCAGGTGGCGGGTATGGATGGTCGATGGGAAATGTTCCAGATTTTTGCATTTGCTTGAAATTTTTCATAATCCGATGATGGAACAGGGGGACTCCTACTTAAGGACATGCCCCCCCAAAAGGAGGCACTGGCACAGCCCCCTTTTGCAGCCCATTCTTTGGAAAGCTCTTCCTGACAGCCCACCACATCCCGCAGCCTCTGGTCCCCGCGCACTGTGGCTCGTGAAGGAGTGGGATGACTGACTTCATGGCTGGGGCAAGCACATTAATTAATAAAAGAGGCCAGGGCAGTGCATTGGGTGTGTGTGGTTTTGCTATTTCCCCCTGAATTTCCAAAATATCCAACAGTCAGAGGTCCACCCCAGACTCTGCAACTGACTCCGTGTGTCCTTCCCCCACCCACTGGTCTCCCTACGAACGTGCAACCCCTTCCACAGGGCGCCTGTGCTCCCAGGCCAACCCGGCCACCGGTCTGCGGCACTAGGTGCTACAGGCACCAAACATGAGAAACACTTGCTCTGTGGAGCTTCTGTGGGTGTCTGCCTCCAGAATGTCTAAGGAAGACCCGGATTTCAGCAGACATGCAAATGCTGTTGTCTGATCACTATTACGAGCAGATACGTATCTTTCCCCACTCCCCAAGATTTCTATGTTGAAGTTCTAAACCCCAGGGCCCAGGAATGGGGCCTGTATCTATGTGTGGAAATAAGGTCTTGAAAGAGGTGACTACGGTAAAATGGGGTCCATCGGGCGGGCCTAGGCCAGGGGGACTGGTGTCTCAATCAGAACTGATCAGGACACAGGCACACCCCGAGGGACGGCCACGTGAAGACGGGCAGAAGGCAGCCGTCTGCAAGCCACGCAGAGAGGCCTTCAGAAGAAACCAACCCTGTCCGCTCCTTGACCTTGGCCTTCCAGCCTCGAGGACTGGGAGAAAACATTTCTGTTGTGGCCTCTGCCCATTCCGGGTACCTTGTTAGGGTAACCCTGGCGAACTCACACAATGGTTTGACATTGTTTTCCTTTCTTTTTTTTTTTTTTTTTAATGGCATGTCTGGCAGGTAGGATCATCTTTTCACTGCTGAAGGCCTTTTAATAGAGAAAATATAAGGGTTATATATTGAACACCTTGGTTACCCCTCACCTGGAATGAATACATTATGTCCATGCTATCGCATGCTAGGATCTCAAAAAAAGAGGGAGGAGAAGACCACGGATCAAGTTCACAGCCCTGTGTTTATTCCCGATGCCCCTCCCCCTTCCCCAGGCTATTGTGAAATGGGTTTGTGTTGAGACCACAGTTTTATCTCTTTTCTATATATCTGTGTCCATAAGCCATCCGTTATACCTGTCATTATGCTCTTAAAATTACACACATGCTGTATCATTCTGTAACTTGCTTTTCCTTGATCGGCGTCATGTTTCCAAAATGAAGCCCCCACGTCAACCCGTGCCGTTCCCTGACCTCTCCCCCTGCTGATGGCACGAGGCTGCCCTACTTGGTGGCCTTGCACCTGGGCGCAGGCACTGCTGCGATGGCCGCGGGACGGGCGGGGGAGTCGGTCAGCCTGGGTTTGAATCCTACCCGGGCCTTGTACACAGTAGCATGGGGCAGCTTTCAGGCTCAGTGTCCTCATCTGTGAAATGAGAGCCACCCTCCACTCATGTGGCCGAGTTAAGTGAGGTGTCACATAAACTTCCCGGGCCCCAGAACGTGCTCCACAAACAAGCAGCTGTTCCCAGAGACCGGGAAGTAAGAATAATCATTGCACACCGTTTGGATCACCAAGACCACCTCGAAGGTGCGACATGAGTGATAGGCAAAGCCCAGGTGGGCAAAATGAAGGCCGGAGGGCTTCTGGGCATGGGGCGGCAGTCTGACCAAGATGAAGGGTGGAAACTCCAGGGAAGGTTTCCGTCTGTCTGGGCAGAGGGTTCCCACCGGGAAGCCCTGGGGGCCCTAGGGTCCAAGCTAGGTCCCTGAGTTTCGGTTATGGAATGCCTTCCCTGCCTCAGAAACAGTTCTTAAAATTCAACTCTAAGTCTAGAAGGGCATTGTAAAAGCCGTAATTATGCTCTGTTTTCTCAAGTACGTATTGGGTCACGTAGGTCAGAGGATCAAGTCCAGCCCCCTGGGGAAAGGCGAGAGAGGAGGCCAAGGTCAGGAGGGAGCCGGGCACCATCCCTGGGGTGCAGGGAGAACAGGTGACAGGGGGACGGAGAAGCCAGCCCCGCCGGAGTGCGCCTGGGCGCCCACAGTCTTCTCCTGCCAGGGGGCATTCAGAGGTTCTGCAGCCTGGGTAACTCCTCGGACCTCCTAGAGTCTGCAGGCAGCAGAGGTGCCCAGAGTGATGCCTGGACCACCAGGATCCGCATCCCGGGGGCCCACCTCAGGAATGGAATCCTCAAGCCCCACCACAGATCCACAGATCAGAACCCCACACTCTGGGCAGGGCCCTGCTGTCTGTGCTTCCGCAAGTCCTCCGGCAGATGGCAGATGGGGATTCTCTCTAGTAGGAGGACCGCCAGGGTCTGTCCCCACACTATCCCTCCCCCGGGAGCGGCCCCTCACACAACCCCCCTGCCGCTTCAGTGCCCCCAACCTTCCAAACATCAGAGCCGGAAAGGCCCTCTAAAATCACCAGAGATGGCTGGTGCCTTGCCCGGACCCACCCAGTAGTTTGGTGGCAGCCACAGGATGAGGGAGGTCCCTCCATTCTGCCCCAGGGATCTCACCCAGAGCACATTCACTGAGGATGTGGCCAACGTCACCTGCGCCCATGAAATTCAGGGACACGTGTGCACGTCACCCAGCTGGGATCTGATGTCGGCACCTCCTCAGTGCGGGGTGCAGGGGACACAGGGCCAAACAAAGCACACTGCCTGCTCCCCACGCCCACAGCACCATGGGGCACGGAGCTGATGTCACACGGGCACATGGGCAGAACTCCAGAGGGTTCTCAGCTGGACTAAGACAGTGACTCCGCCACCCTCTTCTGTCCAGTGATGCAGGTGAGGGCAGCCACCAGGAGGCCCAGGGCAAAGCCCAAAGACAGGGCGCCCCTGACCAGAGTCCAGGCAGCTCTGAGTGAGCGAGGAACAGAGGAGGGCAGGTAGACCAGCAAGTCACTGGGATGGGACACAGCCTGAGGACTGCGGGAGGTGGATGCAGAGGCAGGAGGGACCAGTCATTTCCACAGAGACAAGCCATGGCCCTGGACAGAAGTCAGGGCAGGAGAAGACCCCTCTTCCCACACGGCGGCTACCCTCGGGGCCCTGCTCGCAGAGGGGCCTGCCGCTCCTGGCCAGAGCTGGGGGCAGGCCGGCCACTGGCTGGGCAGGAGGTCGGGTGGACCCAGGCCTGACCCTACGCCATGGTATAGAGCCAACCTGGCTGTCACCCTGTCCCAGGCTCTCTTCTACCCACCACATGGCTGACCCCCCAAATCACCTCTGATGGAACTTCCTCCCCAGAACATGCCTGGGGACGGAGGGAATCTGGCTGCCCCGTCAGCACACCTGGCCCTCTCCCCCACCGCCTGGAGGTGGACTCCCCCAGGCCAGGGCCAGGTGCCAAGAGAAAGGGTCTTGACCTTACAGGACGGGGGAGTGCGTCAGCCCTCATCTGTCTGGCTTCCCGACGTTTTCCCACCTCCCTAAAGGGCCGGCCCATCAGAGGTCCTCAACCGAACACGCTGAGGAAACACAGGGAGAGAGCTCTGAGCACCTGGGGCAGCACTGGGCTGCCGGCGCTGAACACGCTGTTCCCTGGCTCCCCGCCCTTGCCTGTCCCGCCGCCCCTCCCCCAGGCTGCCTGCGCTCACCCCCCACACAGCCGCCCTGCCCCACATCCTTATCCCAGGCAGGCAGTGGGAAAGGGGCGAGGAGAAACACCTCCAAAGACGCCTCTCCGTCTTGCTTGTCTCCTACACCGAGGGCCTCTGGGCAACCGCAAGACCAATCAATCACCGTGTCGGCCAGGGGCCACACGCTGACAGGTAACTCCACTGAGGTGAACAGGAGGTGGACCGGGATCAGGTGAGTCTGGACTTTTTAAATCTCAACTCAGAAAACGTGCCCTCCCTCCACTGGAAGGAAGCCACATTTCCATACACACAACCACACACACACATATTCTTCTTTCAACTTTCCACGAGGTGCGTTTGCTGCAATTCGGCCCCTGCTTCTCCTGAGACAGCCCTTTCGGCACCAGGTCCTTTGGTCCAAGGCCCACCACCGCAACTTGACGCGAAACTCTAAAAGGGAAGGACCCCCACCATTAACATGCTCAGCGTTGTGTGCCTGGCACATGGACGGGGCCGTGGGCTGCATGACAGAGGCCTGGCTGCCCCTCTGCAGACGGATGGGCCGGTCAGCCCGGCTAGTCCCTCTGCTTGATACCCCACAGCTGGGTGGGCCTTGGCGGGCAGTGAGGCAGGTGGCCACACACCTGGGTCCAGGCGCGGCCCAGTACCCACATGCCACCAACCCCTGGCCCCATCAGCTGTCTGCTTGGAAGACAGTCCTTTGAAAAATGAAACATGGGGCCTCCCCTCCAGCACCTGCCCCAGGGACAGGCGCCAGACAACCCCAAGGGACACAGAGCCCTCCCTGGAGGAGGGAAAGCTGCCGCCATAGGCCACCACCCTGCCATTCAGGCCTTTCCACCCTGCCCCTGCCCCCAGCCAGGGCCCACGCCCACATCCCTTCCTCACTCCCCGCACCTCTGAGAAGAGGCTCCTGCCAAGGGAATCGGGGGCACCTTCCCACGTGCCCCTGCCCCTCCCGCTCCTGCTGCTGTTTCCCGCTTGGTGTCTTATCGCCACATTTGTGAAAGTGACTGCCACTTCAGAGGTGGCACAGAGTCAGAAACTCAATCTGGAGCAAAGCTGATGTTAAGTAACATCCTGAGCCTGGTCCCAGGTGGGTAACGAAGAGGCTGCGCGAGACGGGCAGCCTCGGACACCCGGTCCCAGCCCCAGGGACGCCACCCCCCCAGGGACGGCCCCTCCCTTCTCCGGGCTGCCGTTTCGGTACCAGCAAGGCCTGAACCTTGGTAGCCCTCACTACCTCCACTTCCCACGGGACCCCACGCCCCACACGCTGAGCAAAGCGAAGGAAACAAAGTCCAACACTCCAGGACAAACTGGGAGAGCCCTCCCGGTTGACCAGCCCTCCCCCCCTCCCCCTTCTCCCACATAAACATCCTGAGGTTCAGAGACCTTGAGCCCCTCGGCTATGGCCAACCTGGCAGCTGACGGACTGCCTCACCGAGAGCTGCACCACGACGGGGCAGCTGTTAGATGGCGGGGCAGGTAGGCTACAGCCAAGTCAGCTGTTGGTACAGAAAAATGTCCTGCAGCTGTGACCTCAGACCAGGTCCAGGCAACCAACGTCCCTGATGGCCACTGTCACACTGATGCCCTCACCAGAACAAGGGGAGAGTCTGGCTGACAAATCCTCTGAAGCCAATATCCCCTGACACAGATTGAGCCTCATCTGCCTCCAACAAAGCCCACGGGAGCCACCCCACCAGGTCCAAAGGCAGTGCTGTTCTCCATTCTGGCCATGAGGGGTCACTGCTGCCCTCAGTGAACTGGAACCAAACACTGTTTACACGGGAGTGAAGTGAGCCCACCGCACCAACAGGATCCTGTACATGTGCGGAAACGTCACCCTTCTTCCAAGAAAAACCAGATGGCCAGTCATGGGCCACCCATCACATCCCAGACCTGCCCCACACACCATGTCATGTAACCTGCACACCGGCAGTACCCAACAGCACCTCCCAGCGCAGGTGAAGAAAGGGAGTCCCAGGGTAACCAAAGAACGTACTCCAAGTTCAGAAAAACAAGCAAGCCGGAGGGCGAGGATTGGAACCCAGTTTGATGCCAAATTCCATGACCTTGCTGGACCAGCTGAACTCCAAGCTATGGGCTCTGATCACAGGTCCAGTCGCAGGGAGACAGGCCAAGCAGCACCGCCCTCCCGGCGGAGGCCATGGTCTAGTGCCCTCTTGTGGCTTAACAAGGAACTGGAACGAATGTGTGTGGGAGGCTCCCACCGTGGACTGGAGGGACCTATGGTCACTGGATTCCTAAACTCTTTGTCCCGTGGCTGGCCCTGGGGCCCCATCTGCAGCTCATAGGCCAGTTACTACAGCCAGAAGGGAATCCGCTACAGGAGAGGAAGCTGACTAGGGCAACAGGAGCAGTAAAACCCCAGGGACAACATCTATAAGGGGAGGTGGCTGCTACTGAGTTTTCCTGCAGGGGAATTCCAGCACCCCAGCCCCTGGGGCTGGGGCTGGGGCTGGTGGGCAGGAGGCAGGCTCTGCCTGGGACACTGCCACTTGGGACCCCAGCTCCATCAAACGGCGGGAACCATAGCAACCTCCCTGTTCTTTCAGCGGACCCGTGTCTCAGCTACTGTGTGACCTTGTTCAAACATGCACCATCTTGGTCCCTCTGTCAAGTCCCCAGCCTTGGCTCAGGTGCTGGTTCTGTTCACAGAACTACCTCCCACTAAACCCACTCTCCAAGGACCCAGAAAGGTCACTGCCCATCACCTCTGAGAGCCTCCCACTGGCCCACTGGGCCCTTGCCACTTGGGCCTCATGCTTATACCAGGTACCCACCATAACCCCACACAGCCCTCCCAACCTCTCTACGAAGATGGATATAGGCAGCCTGACCGTTCGGATGAAGAAACTGACGCTCAGAGAAGTTAAATAACTTGCCTAAACTCACACAAGGGCGGAGCCAGGGTTTAACCTGAAGGCTGTTTGGCCAAAGAAGCCGCTGCTATTACCACTATGCGGAGCTGCCTCTTGGACAAAAGGACCGTGGAAACACAAGGGGACAGGAATTGTTCTGATGGGAGACCCCAGATCTGAAGCTTAATCTGTCTGGGGGTGTGAGGCGAGCTGGACAGCGGAGAGACCGGATGGAGGCAGGAAGGACAGAAGAGGGCCGTATAAAGTACCTATGCTGGTGTGATGTTCTAGGGTAACGGGACAAGGGGAGAACACACACACACACAGGTTCTCACCAAAGTCTGACAATAACCCTCTTGTTAGCACCATCTCCACTTTTGAGATGAGGAAACAGGACCAAGAAAAGGTACCGCCAGCTCGGGGACCCAGCTGGTTAGAGGGATGGTTGTGTGATCTCACACTTTATTTAGTAGCTGCCCTCAATAAGCCAAGTTAAACATGCAGATGATGTCTGGCGCAGGAGGAGGGCTGGAAACGTGAGCTTCACCCCCTGCCGTTTAGGGTACCAGCCTCAGAAATAAGCGGGTGGGGAAAGACACCACAACCAAGAGTGCCCCGCTGTCAGCCCAGGTCCAGCAGCCGTGGCACAGCCCTCAGGACAGAATCGAGGGTCCCAGGCCTGTAAGCTCAACCCCACCACAAAGGCAGAAGATCCCGTCTCCAGAGCCAGTAACAGCGTTGGTGGAACAGAGCTCTTTCATGGACAGAGAGCACAGAACAAGACGACAACCTGCTCAGACGTGGTGGTGCCTGGAAATGGCAGAGAAGAGCCAAAGCACTCACAGAAAGGACACAGCCCAAAGCAGCCAGGCCAGGCAGGGCCCACGCCCCTGGCTGGCACCTTCACACCATCCCCTCCGAGAGCAGAGGCAGGGGTCTAGCGAGGTCAGGAGACAGCAGCAAGTTCTCATGTCTGCTGAGTATCAGGACCTGGTATTTGCTCAACAGCAGCTACTAAGTAGCTAATAATTCCCCAGCTTGGCGTGGCAGGGGGCGCCGGCAAGGAGACATGACAGACGCCCCCCTACCTGGGCTGGCACATCAAACATGGCCCGAGGTCATTGACAAAGCTCGCTTCTTCCAGGACACGAGCTCCACCGTGTTCCTACCAGGGCTGACCTTCCTGGGCAGCAACTGCGTCCCGGTCGTTCACCTCCATTGCCCCCTGTGGAACACGGATCCCTCGGGCTGCTGCTGGGACCCACCAGACCGGGACAGGGCACTGCACTGGGCCAACCTCCATCCACCCCCGGACACTCCCAGCCTCCTCCTGGGAAGCTGGAGCCTGGAAGGACCACATCCCTAGGCTGCAGGCATGATGGAGGCCGGGCTAGCTCAGCTGAGGCAGGACCCGCTGGCGGGAAGAGCGGACCTCCCTGCTCAGCCCTGGCCCAGAGGGAGGTCTGGAAGCCGGTTGGCGTCTCCTGGGGCTGGAGTCACGTCCAGGCTCCAGCCCGGGAGACCAGCCACCAGCCTCGGCCCGTCTCACGCACAGCACTGCCCTCTGGTGGCCGCTGAGGGTCTCGGTGCAGATAAACTTGGCAAGCAAGAAGCCAGAGACTTGAGGGCTGGTTCGCAAGACGTGATGTGCACAGAATAGAAGAGCCTCATTTGGGGGTGCACAAAGACACCCCCAAGATGTTCACACAGCTCAGCATATACCATGGGAGGCAGAGGAATAGCACCGAGGATCCATGATTGTTCCCTTCATTCTCTCTCCCCGTAGGAGGCTGAGCTCCTTTCCTGCCCCTGTAAGAACCCAGATCCCTCAGCGTCAGAGCAGAGGCCGGGCGGGTGGCGGGGGAGACCCACCCGGGCCGGGAGCCAGGCCTGGGGGCGGGCCTGCCCGGTGCCCCGACCTCGCTGGGTGACTGAGTCAAGTCCTCTCACCTCTCTTGAGCCTCACGTTTCTCCCGTGGAAACCTGGGTTTGGCTCGAACTATTTCTGAGTCCCTTTCCAAATTGGATGATTTATGGTCCAAAGTCATGATTTTCTTCCTAACTCAAAAACATTCCCAGACATCTAGAAATGGAAATAACCAACGTGGGGCCTGACGGCTCAGAGAGCGGAGGGAGAAATCGCCACGCTGATCTGACGGTGACCTGGGGGCCAGGCAGACCCCGACGCCCAGAAGGGGAAACCGAGGCCAGTGAGGCTCTAGGATGTGACGAGATCACGCAAGCCAGGCAGCAGCTGAAGGGGGGGTGTGCCCGCAAGTGCTGTCCTGCAATCTTAGCCTTTTGTGGGTCCTCCAGCTCCCCCCATGATGACAGCCGAGTGCTCACATGAGCCAGACTGTGGGGTGGGGGGCTAGACAGATGGGACCCAGGGGAGTCAAAGCTGCTCACTGGTGGAGGAAGCAAGAGAATAGCCAGAAAGAACTAAATTCACCCTTATGGAAAGATGTTCTAAACACCAGCTTCCAGCAATTCAGGCCTTCCCCTCCTGCTCTGCACCCAGACCCCCAAACTCCCCCTGGGAGACGCCGGCCAGCCCTCTACTCCCCAACCCCTCTCGCCCTGGCCGTGCACGGTCAGGGACACCACCCTGCTGACCAGGACACAGTCACCAGCCTCAGCTGGCCCCCAGTCTCCTGGGGCGCAGACCTGACCTCAGAGGCCAGGATGCAAGGGGTTGGTCAAGCAGGCCTGGTAAGAGGCTTGGATGACACATGACCTTGGGTGGGAGGAGTATAGGTCAGCAGGAGAGCCTCAGAGTGCCCGTGTACACACACACTCGAGCACACACACACACTCATACACACAGCGTTGGAAGCCTGCTTTGTGAAGCCAACACCACCACCATCATTTTATTTGCCTTCCGCTCCAACCCCAGCCAGGGCGGTTCTCACCTGCCGAACTGAAATGTTCCCAAATGAAGAATCCGCCTGGACCTTCATGCCCACCCCTTTGCTTTATTACATATCATGACGGTCATATATCTACAAACATGTGTGTGGGTGGCTATACCAGTGTGCATTACTATGCATCCAGCAATTTAGCTTAACGTTAGAGGTCAGACTGCCCTGCCATTTACTGGCTGTGTAAATTTATATGGCAAACATCTCTGGACTCTGTTTTCCCCTCTGTAAAATGGAACTACTAGCTGTGCTTGCAGAGTGGGGAAGGGATCTGTCTACATACAGCTGGGGAGAGGCCTGGCCCAGAGGAACTGCTGAGGAAACTGTGCTGGATGATGTTTGCCTTGGGGAGGAATCCTGAGTCTCCCACCACCCAGACCCCAGGGAACTTTTGCTGGGACAAACCAGATGTGGGAGGGTAGGGGTGAGGGGAGCAGGGTGAGGCTACAGAGGAGGGACAGGCGCCCCACCCTGGATGTAAATAGAGTTCAGCAGAAGCCTGGTTGAGTGGATTTCTAATTGGTGTGGGCTGTGGCTGCAAGGAGCCCTGGGGCTGCCAGCCTCACATAGTTGCTGCCTCCGGGGACCCTGGATTTGGAAACATCTCCCCAGAAGGAGACACAGTCGCGGGCGCGGCTCTGGCTTTGACAGAGTGCCCAGAACGGGCACCAGGGCAGAGTAGGACAAGGCAGCGCCCGCCCCTGGGAAACACCATCTCCCGGCATGGCACCCAGCAGATCCCTAGAAAAGTCCCAGGCCCCCCTGGGCCTCTCATGGGACCCCCATGGGAAACACAAGGGAGGTGGGAACTGCAGCCGCACCTTCCAGCCCTGCATTCCAGTGAACCTTGCCTTCGGGGGCAGTAGGCAGAAATCTGAGGGTCCTCCTTGGGGTTCGCAAGTTCCACTGGAGCCCTTCCTCTTGCTGATAGAGCCCATGGAGGGGGAGCAGCAACCTGGCCCCAAGCAGAGGCGAGGCCGGCTCAGGGGGTGGCAGATGACTTGAGCCAATGACTCACTGGCCACCAGCAGATCTGGGAGACTGCGGCCAGCCACCGCTCTGGCCACACTTAGACCTCAGTGCCAGACACGAAGCCATCCCCCACAGGCCCCTCACAGCAGGCGACTCCCATCCTGCTGCCCCTTAGGAGGAAAAGCCACAGTCAGAGGGCACGTGGAATGGACAGAACCGGAAGGTCCTGAGCGGGGCCCAGAGGAGAAGCCTTCCAGGTCCCCCTTCCTGGGCCATGCCCCTCGGGCACTGGGACCCAAATCCTGTGCCTTGGTTGGTTTGTTAATCGGCAAAATGGGACGAATAATCCCTGCTTACGTCCCTCAAGTCCCTGTCGCAGAAATAAACTCAACAACTGCACACGGGGAAGCGTGGTAGAAGCGGGTGCCAGGGTGTCTCAGGGGTGGGCAGCCTGCTCCTGGGGTCCGCAGGCTGTGAGAGCTGCCCGCCCCAGGGCGAGGGCTGTAGAAATCCTGATGGGCGGCTGAGACCCACTACGTTACCCAGCCTGAGCCTCCGCACGGCACCCCTAACCTCTCCTCGGAACAGAGTCAAGAAGGGGAGCCGGGGTTGAGGATGGTCTCGCCCACCTGCCTCTCAAGCTCAGGGTCTTCCAAGCACGACGGTGGGTACCCAGCTTTTTTTTGATTAAGCATGCTTTCGCAATGAAAAATTTATCTTATAACTCCCAAACACTCGTATTTATTAAATTACAGGCTTCAATCCATACATTAAACGTTCCCTTTTCTAGAGAAGCATCATTTGCAATAAGAGTCCTGACGTTTTCTTCTCACGCCCAGCAGGGAACCCCACTTGGCGATGAACTGAGTTCTACCTGGGGCTGAGGGTGAAGGGGGGGCAGGAAGCCGGGGGTCCTGCCTCTCTCCAGGGGCTGCGGGCCCCAGCACCGCCCAGGGTTTTCGGGAGATGGCCAGCAGCCCGTGGCCAGGGAGGGAGTGTCACAAGGGCCAGCACCAATCCTAAAGGGGGGTGCTTACAGAGCCTCCCCAGGGATATTCCTTGGGCCCTGGGATAGCCAGTGTCTGAGATGGAAGGGACGCTGTCCTGTGGCCTCAGTTCCCAGCTGAAGGGACAAGCTCAGGAAGGCCACCTACACAGCAGGCCACAGGCAGAATCAGGTGTGCACCTCATGTGGCCCATCCCTTTCCCGAACCCAAACTGCCACTAAGCAACTGGAGTCCCGAGGGGATCCCGGAACAAGCCATTCCATGGAGACTTGAGATGGGGTCCCAGGAGGCAGTGGAAATGCCCCACAACTGGCAGGGCCATCAGGCTGCGCTGGAGTTGCTCCACGCTGTCATGGGCTCAGGTCCCCTGGGGCTGCTGAGGTGACGCCCCAGGACCCCCAGAGGACTGACTGGCTTTCAGGGCCCGAAGGCTTGGGCTCCAGGGGGGCTCTCTGAGGGAGGCCTGGAGCCCACCACCCACCTCAACCTGGCCTCCAGACAAAACCCCAGGGCCTCAACTTCCATCCAGGAAGTTCTTCTTCCCCCGGGGCCCTAGCCACTGCGAGTCCCTCGCACCCTCCCTTACCCCAACCCTGGGGATCTTGACTAGGTCCGCAATGCCAACGGGGCCTGGCCCACACCTGGCTGCCTCCCAACTCTGACTGGGGACTATCCTGACCCCTGGATCCTTAGAAAGTCTGAGAACCAAGGAGCCGGTCAGGCAGCCATGCTGGGGGTGATCTCCACCCAGCCAGGCGCAGGCCTGCAGGGAGGGCTGGCGGGCGGCACACACCAGGGACCCTGCGGTGGCCGGTGCGGGGCCAGCTGGGGGCATCTGCTCTTAGCCGGAGCCCACCGTCTGCGAAGCCTGGGCAGCCCAACCCAAGAACATGAAGCCCAGCGACGCCATCTTCTCCCCCTCCATCTCCTTTCTGGAAGTCAACGGATGCACCATTCCAGCCCAGCTCCAAGTGGGCCTGGCCTACATGGCCCAGCCACCTCCCAGCCACCACCCTCCTGCCTTTGTGACGTCAGAGCCTGGGCAGGGCGCGGCTGCGCACGGACCCTCCTAGGGAAGGTGACTGCGTGTCAGAAGGGCCAGTGGCAAAGGGACTGGCCTCCTGAACACAAAGAGGCCAAAAGGGAGGGCCCGGGGGAGCAGCCTGGCTCTGGGAGGGGCGGAGGTGAGACCCAAGCTCCCATCCTGACGCCTGGCAGCTGACTTCCTCCTGACACTCGAGGGAGGCAGTGCGCCATCAGAGGTGCCCTGGGCCAGCCTCCCAGGGGGACATGGGAGCCATGCCGCACCCTACCCCTGAGAGGAAGGGAACACAGTCCCAAGAGCACAGCGGCTACTTGTGGAGGGCACCCCCAGGTTCCCTGAGCTTCAGCCCAGCCTCTTTGTCATGGCCAGAAGTCACCCAAACCCCCTCCGCTAGGCACACCCCAGCACCTGAGTGTGGGGCTGACAGGAGGCTGAGGGAACCTTGGCTCTATCTCTGACAGCCTCACACTCCTCTCCAGCTAAGTCCAGGCTTCAGCCAAAGCCCCTGCCAGTCCCACAAAAGCAAGGCCCCCTCCGCAGCCCAGAGGACTCCTTCCAGCCTATTCCCAAGGGCAGCTCCCCGGAGTTGGGGGCCTGGGGCCAGCTGCCTAAGCCTGGTTCACCACTGGGGCTGTGTGCCCCAGGGAAAGTGGCCTTGCCACCCTGAGCCTCCATCCCCTCGGGGTCAAGCATCGATGGTGACAGCTGCTTCCCAAGACAGGCAATGACTCCCCTCCCTCTCTTCACTCATCCGCCTCCACCTCGGGGCTTGAAGGCAGGGCCCTGCCCGGACTTCAGTCGATACCAGCCATAGAGCTAACAGGGCACTGGGGAGAAGATGGGGTGAGGAAGGGTCATCTGACCCACGACCTGTGACCCTCCCCACCTGCCAATGGGCAGAGCTCCTATGAGAAGCCAGCTCCCTGGCCCTTAGGGGCTGGGGTAGACTTAAGGGAAGGAGTCCCGACTTCCTGCCACAGAGTCCTAGTCCTGAGCCAAGGATGGGGACACACACAGAGGGGCTCTCCATGTACTCCCAGCTCACTGTCCCCCAAAATGCCCTTCTGGGGTCTCCAGTGGCAAGGGGAACAAGAGGCTGCCCCATCACCAACCTTCCCGGCATCCCCATCCTGGACCTCCTGCCTGGAAAGACCACCAAACTGTCCCCCACCAGACTTCACCCCCAGCACTCTTTTCAGAGGAGCGGCACGGCTGTGGCAGCTGGGAGCCGATGTGGCGTGGCTGCCCCTGCTTCCCTGCTGGCTTGCCTCCGAGGCACACATCCCAGCATGGAGCAGGAGCAGTGAGGAGGCTCGAGGGCTCCAACCCTGGCCCCCTCAACC
The DNA here is from genome assembly GCA_004026585.1 of Noctilio leporinus. Lineage (NCBI taxonomy): Eukaryota > Metazoa > Chordata > Mammalia > Chiroptera > Noctilionidae > Noctilio > Noctilio leporinus. The sequence goes on from PVIW01001797.1 coordinate 159,626, forward strand.
CCCGAGAAAGCCCTAGGTCCAGCTCCTGCACCTGTGGACCCACTACAAGGCTCCCCCCACTTCCCCGCCCCCACCCCAACACACACACACACACACACACACACACACCCTTGATAGTGCACTTCCAATTCAGAGTTTCCCCAACCATCTTCCTCCAGACTCTTTCCTCTGCATCCTTGGGGTACTGGCAATGCTGTGGCCTGCAGGATGGGGGAGGCACAGTTGGGCCCCTTCTTTTTCCCTGCCCTCCCCCCGCCTCAACCCCAGGGTTGAAGGGGTGAGGGGTAAATGGCACAGTCAAGATATGGCTGGTCTCCTGGGCCGAGAGTCAGCAGCATCTCCTTGGGGGCACACTCCCCTCAAATTGTGAAGCTGTTAAGAATGCTGGCAGAGCCTCCATGAGGCCAGGAGGGCTGGCGGGCTTTGAAGGAGCAGAGCTGCAATTCCTGCGGGCTTTGCAGCCCTCACTCTGGGGCCAAGGCGGAGAGTCAGGGCCGGCTGGAGCCTGGAGGGCCGCGCCAAAGGCAGACCCCCTCCTCCTGAGTCCCCCCAAATGCCTTCCTCAAACCCTCGCCAGGACTTGGGCAAAAACCCTTCTCAGCATCCCACCCACTTCGGGAGTCCCCGAGGGGTGGGACTTCAGAGGTAGATGGGGGAGAGCTACCCTCTGAGCCATCCCAGTGCCATCCCCACCCGTCTCCGGGTGGCAGGGAGGGAGGGGGCCACCTGGCTGAGGTCAGTGGAAGAAAACATGGGCAGACTCCCCGGACCTGACGCTCTTCCCTCCCCTCCCATGCTTCTGCCTCCTTCCCTGCCAAGGAAACAACCAGGAACCAGCAGGCGACCACAGGCCTCACTTATGCGGGGCAGCAGCACGCAAATGCCAGGCAGAGTTCAATTTTCCAAATACACAGGTCCGCACGACCCCATCAGAGCCCCCATCTGCCAAACAAGGCAAGCCCTCTCTCCCCTTCGCCCCCCCATCCCAATTCCCCCAGCAGTTCTCCAAGCCCAAAAGGGGATGATCCCTAGGCGCCCAGATGCAGAGGAGTATGAAAAAATAAATAAAACGGGGGGGGGGGGTCTTGGAAATGCCAAAAGCGGGGCTGGAGAGGGCAGGCAAAGAAGTGAAGGGGTGGGCGTCCTTGTGCAAAGTCTCCCCCCTAGCAGCAACGGGGCTCTCCAAGCCTGTTTACTCGTCAGCGTGTTTTGCTGTTTGCTAAAGGAAATAGTTAACCATCTCCGCCGGAGCCCTGCCGGATGGGCGAGCAGCCCCTGTCACCTTCCCTCCGGGCTGAGCCTGGTGCTGGCGCCTTGCCCCGGCTGCCAGGGACTCGAACCTCACCGACTTTATTCTACTTGAGCATGGCCAAACTGTTGCTATTTAGTGAGGGGGAAAGAACCGGATGGGCACCCTGGGAACAAGCTGCAGCGGGTGGGAGCGGGGGCGGGAGCGGGGACACCCCCCTCCCCATGCCCTCGCAGCCGGCAGGGGGTCCTCTCCCGGGGGAGGCACACAGGCTGCCGGCTGATCGCGCCCGGACTGGGCCGGAGTCACCTGCACACACAGCCCGCAGCATCTCCCGAGCCAGAGCGAGCCTGCTGCGCGCCGGGCGGCGGGCGGCGCAGGGCCGGGAGCTCCGGCGGGCGGGCGCAGGGCCCGCGCCGGCCCCAGGCTGACGAGCGAGCGAGCGAGCAAGCGAGATCGAGCCGCAGCCGGCGGAGGGGAGGCGGCGGGGAGCGGCCGCCCGACTCACATGGAAGTGATGTTCCTTGAGATGTCGGTGATGTTGATGCTGGCATTCCCCGTGCTGTTGCCCGAATCCTGCCCTTCCAGGAGGGGGAAGAGGTTCCCATCGTCCGGCCGCCGGCAAGTGATCTCAGTCTTGCTGCAGACACAATTTGCAGGGCAAGCCAGCACGGAGCCCACATAGTCCAGCCAGACGCTTCCCAGCAAGAAAATCCGCCAGAAACTACACTTGGCTGGGCAGAGAGAGACATCCATCTCCGATCGCTGCTTCTAAAAAAGAGGAGGAGGAGAGGAGAGGGGGTTGGGGTGGGGGGAGTGGGGAGAGCTGGGGTGGGGGGGAAGGAAACAAAGACGGCGAGGGAGGGGGGAGGGGAGGGGGCCTCTGCCTTTGAAACGCCGTGCGATCAGATGCAAAATCCTTCAGCGTCTGAAACCATCGCCGCCGGTGGGAGCCGCGGGGAGCGCCTAGTGCCGCGGTCTGCCTGGCATGGTGGCCGGCGCGGCGTTCGCAGGCTCGCCGGTCCGGGGCTCGAGCACCGAGCGAGCCGCGCTGGCCGACTCGGAGACTTTGCAGGGTTGCAACAGACGGTGGGGAGGCAAAGGGGGGGAGGAAAAAATGGTGCTAAAGTCACCAAGTCCCACCTCCTGGGCAGAATTAAAACGGACACACCTGCAAAACACACACACACTCACACTCACACACACACACGCCCGAGCCCGGAGGGGGGAGGAGGACGAGGACGAGGAGGAGGAGGACGAGGACGAGGAGGAGGAGGAGGAGGAGGAGGAGGAGGAAGATGCAGCCGAGCTGCAGCAGCCGCGGAGAACGGCTCGCCGTGCGCCTGCAGAAATGTCCAAGTGCGCCGAGCCTTACGAAACGGCACGGGTTCTCGGAGCGTCTTCCTCGGAGCCCTCCCTCTCCCCTCCCTCTCCCCTCCCCACCCGGCCTCCTCCCCCGCCCCCGCCCGGGCTGGGAGCGGCAGGAGCGCGGAATCTCCCCCTCCCTTCCCCGCCCGTCCTCTCCCCTCCTCCCTCCCCACCCACCCACCCACTCGGCCGCTCGCGGCTCCCGTCCGCACCGCCACCCCGCCACCCGCAGCCGCGCGCGCGCCCTCCCGGCCGCTCCACGCCCGGCGGCTCGGTGTCGGCTCCCGCAGCCCAGGGGAAAGCCAGACGGAAGAGAAAAAGTTGCAGTTGGGATTGCGAGGGTCTGGATTGGGGAGGCGGAGTTGGCGAGCCGGCTGCGCGACGCGGAGAGGCGCCCTCCTTTCCACTTTTTGGCCCTCGCGCTGCCCGGTTTTGCTGCAATCCGGCCCGCGGGAGGAAGGGATGTGAACGCGGCAGAGGTGACCAGGGAGCGCTCCCCGAGCCCGGGTGCGGGGCGCAGGCTCGCCGGCAGCAACGGGAACGCACTGGAGCCCCGGATAGGCACCCAGAGCCGTGGAGGGGGACTGACAGCGGGGACGCGCGGTCCTCTAGCTAACGGACACTCATCTCAGTAACCAGGAGCCCTGGAGCTGGGCTCGGTGGAAGGGGGCTGTGGGGTACAGGCGGTGGGTGCCCCCCGCCCCGCGTGCGCGCCCCGCACGCTTTCGGGGGTGGGTTTTGCTTTTGGCCTTGAGCAAGGCAGGGAACAAGCTCAGAAGGGGCTGGACGGAAGAGCCCAGGTGGCCCCCGGACGAGCCTTGCCTTCAAGAGGCACAGCAGGGAAATTGGGATGCGAGGGGCATTTTTGGGCCGGCACCATCAGAGGCAGGTTTCTAGGGCTCGCTCGGTGCGCTGCTCTGGCTGCCGGGTGAGGGGGCGGGCGGGCTGCTTTCCCCCGATTCGGGCGCGCACGACCTCCTTCCTTCCCTCCCACCCAAGCACCCCTTCCTGGTAGGGGCGCCCGGCAGGTGCAGCCAGCCTTGGCCGAGAGCTCAGGTCCCGTCGGGAGAGGAAGGACGAGTCCCTACTTTTTGCCTTGCTAGGGATTTTTTTTTTTTTTTTTTAATAAAAACATGCCAGGTGTGAGCTGTTGGCTGAGAAACCCGGAGCGTTCGCCGTGGCACAGGAGCAGAAAGGGTTAGGGGAGTCCGAGTAGGCAGACACTACAGCATTCATTCACACGGAGAAGAAAGCAGGGTTCTGCTTACTCCCGGAGCTGGGGTGAGGGCAGGCGGGAAGCGGGGACGCGGAATTCAACCGCATTCAGCCTCTGAAAGGGTCCTCCCCCGCCCCGGGCGGATTCCGATGCAGGTCATGCAACTTGCAGGCGAGATGGGGGGAAGGGGCGCGCGCGCGGCCGCCTGCGGGCCCCGGCGCAGCCCCACGCGAGCCGGGCGCCTGCGAGTGACCCTGTCGCCGCCGGTCAACTTGGGGGAAGGAAAGAGAAAGAAAGGAAGGAAGGAAGGAAAGAAAGAACATGTCTATAAAAGGCAGTTTTCCCGACTCCCCTTCCATTCCCCCTGGGCTTGGCCGCAGGGAGACTCACCCTTGGCCAGCCGGGCCTTGTCCCCAGCCTGGCATTCTGCCCTCCCACCAGCAGGAGGGGACAGAGAGTGGAAACCTCCTTAGACACGCAAATGAGTTTCTACTGGCGTTAGGCCAACCCCTGATACCCTTGCTTGGCCGGGAACCTCCCTGCCACTTCTACGGTTCAAGGCAGGGAAACCGAGGCAAGGTCAGAGCTCTAGTATGGCCTCTCAGGAGGTGGCAGGTGGCAGCAGAGTCGCACAAGGAACCTTTCTCAGCCCGAGACGGTGGCAGGGGAGCTGCCAATAGGCAGCGAGAGCCAAGTGCATTTTGCCCAGCATCAGGCCTCCATCCAGCCTGGATGCCTAGCACACTTTTTTTTTAAAAGAGAGAAATGACTTTTAACATTTCCAGCAGAGAAGGGGAGGTGTCCGTAAGTCAGAACAAATAAAACCTTTTTTAAAAAAAAAAAAAAAAAAAAAAAAAAACCGTGGAGATGGTAAGAATGCAGGCGGCGAAGCAAGGGGGCCTGGTGGAACAAGAAGTCTTTCATCCTGACAGGAAAATGGGAGTAAGACGGGAGGTTTACGCTGGAGCTGGGTCCTGAGCAGGAAATGGCGGCTGACAAGCAGGACGGGGTCTTTCAAGCAGAGGGTGGCCTGGGAGTGGGACCGCTGAGTCCAATTCCTAACCGGTGGCAAATCACCGAAGCCTTCTAGGCCTCCACGTCTGTCAAATGACCGCATTGACCCTCTCTGCCCAGCAGCATCCGTATCCCTGGGGAGCTTGCGAGAAACGCAGCCCCAGCCAGACGTACCCAACCAGGATGTCCATTTTAACACGCTCCCGGGTGACTCGGTAGCATGTTCCAGGTTGAGGGGTGCTGAGAATACCCGCAAAGTCCCTTCCAGCGGCCCAGTCTCTGATTCCACGTGGACCTTGGCTGGGGACACGAGAAAAGAAGAAAGGTGCATGGTGTGGGTTCTCAGACACTGTTGGGTTGGGGTGGAAAAAAAAAAAAAAACAGGGTGTCTCAGACACAAGCTGCCCTGTGAAGTTTCACCACACGTGCAAGGAGGGGCACACCCTGCCCAGGGATGGGTGCCTGGGCCTTGCTAGTCCTGAAAGAGGCCAGATTTGGGTGAAGAAACAAGAGCAAGTTACTGGCACAGACACCCTTTTCCTGGTCAGCAAGGGCCCATCTTCTTGGTGAGGATGCACCAGTGACTCCCAAGAATGTCTGTGACATCATGTGATTCCCAGTCTGCAGTTCCCTGGGTTCTAAACATGCTGTGACCCAGCTCAGCATGCCACCAACCAGGGGACAACACTCCCTCTTTGCGGCCAGCTGCCATCATAGAAACGGGAAAATGTATTAGTGCATCCCCTGTTGATGAATAAGAGGCAGGAACAGCAAAGTGTGTTGTTTGTTTAACAGAAAGTAAACCTTTTGCAGCTGAGCAGGTACCTTGTGGTACCAGGAGCTTGGAGAAGGTGGGAATGTTCCTGAGATTTAGAGGTGGTGTCCAGCCCCACAGGCCAGAGTGGACCAGAGGACAGCAGTTCAACCTTCCTGACCCTGACACAGAGAGAAACCGAACACGTGTCTCTTTCCCAAAGGGTATATTCCTCCTGTGTAAGCACCTGAGCTCACCCCTTTGATGGTATGATATTGAGTACCCTCAAAACCAGAATTCCTGCCATCCAGGAAAGATGAAGGGCGTAGAGACTCCAAGATATACCAACACAAGACGCGGACCTCCAGTGCCTCGCCAGGGCAGACCCGTTGGGCCTGGAGTCACATGTCTGCCTTTTGGATCCAGCCACACCGCCTTTCCCAAGGAACCCACGCCCTGAGTCAGGGGGCAGGCTCCTGGGATGCAGGCCAGGTCCAAGGTTCCAGATTCACCCACCACGCCCTGTGTCCACTGCGTCAGCTTAATCCAGGCTGTGCTACATGACAGACTTCCCAGTATGAGCAGATAGGGTGCACACTGCCCTCTCTGTGACCCAGCAAAGGAACTGTGGTCCTGGGTAGCGACTGGGGAACACGGAGGAAACTGGGGCCTGAAGAACTTGCTGTTTGTAGCTGGTAGGCTTGGATGTGGTCAAAGAAAGAGACCTGTTTCCCTCATGTCTTGGCCTGGAAGCCCTCACCAGCTGGGGAAGAAGACATGGCTGGAGGCTAGACACAGGTAGTGGTATCCAGAAGGCCCGGAGCCAACGAGGCACTTTGACCATATGTGGAGAGTGAAAGCCCACCCAGGAAGAATAGTCAAGCACCAAGCAGGTCCCCAAACGCAAGACAATCCAACCACCTAAGGCCCCAGCTCAGGAGCCCGACTCAGGTCCCAAGATCTGAGACACACACCTGCCAGAAGGTTGGAGCACCCTGCCAGGGAATGGCGCCCACTCCCAACGGACCCTCTGTCACCGACACAGCCTCACCTCTCTCCAGATGAGCTCCCCCAGTCACTGACATCACCCCTGCTTTACCTAGTTAGTGACCAGAGGATGACCAGGGGCTACGGCCCTCACTGGGCATGTGGGTGCCTTCCCAGCTCCCAAGGGAAGCATCTTCCTGTTACTAACTTTTAAAGTGTAAGTCCCTTGAGGATAAGGCTCTAACCTCTTCCCTGCCTGGTTCTCCACCCTTTGAACAGCATGGAGAACAAAGGAACACGCTCCTTAACATCTCTGATCCTTCCTGTCCTCCGCGGCATGGGGGCCCAAGGCCCTCCGCAGTCAAATAGGGTGTTAGGCATTTAAAACGCCTTGTGCTTGTGCAACATGGCACCAACGACAGCCACTGGTTCCTGCTGACCAGGCAGCAGACACCAGGGCCTTCGCACAGGGCCACCGGCATTTCCGCCCAACCCACCTGCCATGGTCGGCCCCCAGGGGCTTGCAGGGCAGAGCAGGATGCCAAGATGGCAGCCTCCATCCACACCACACACCACATCCTCTCCTCCCAAGGGCAGGTCTGGGTCAGGCCCCAGCCCCAGCGCCTGCCAGTGGGACAGCTGGGCTCATCATCTCACCCGAGCCTTAGGCTTTGGGAAAGCAGCCACAAAATGTGCGCAATGCGCTTAGCCCAGGTTCGGCGTGCAGTCGGTTCCCTTCTTTCTCTTTCTTCCTAGTCTTCCTGAGGGGCCCCCTTCAGCAGGTGGTTCAGGCCCTGTATCAGGATGCTCACAAGCTCTGCACCCCCTGATTGCTAGAGACCAGCCTGGCTTCTGTTTCTTTTTACAGCACATACCTCCTACAGCCCAGAGGGCTGGGCCTGCGGTACCCAAGTCCTCACTCAGGCTTGGAGAAGGGAAGACGGCCAACAGACCTGGGGCTCAAAGCGAGAGATGGCCCTGTCTGCTCCTTTCCGCCGGTGCTGACAGTGACTGGGAACAGCACTCACGCACACGTTTAAGTGAGTATGAAGAGCAAGTGGACACCCCCCCATTAGTCTTATTTGCCAAGACACCATGTGGGGGGATTTGGGAGAAGCGTTAAGCTGGGGTGAACGCAGGAGGAGCCTCTCCCCTTTGGAGCTAAGAGACAGCTCCCTCCCACAGCTTTCTGCCATGTCCTCCGCCCCCTCCCCAGCCCACAGCACCAGCTGCACTGCCTGGGAACCAGGGAACAAAAGCCCAGCCTAGGGAGTTCTGAAAGGGGGTGGGATGCAGACCAAGGTGGCAGCTGGGGAAGGTGCAAACCAGCCCCGAGAGTCCTGGCCCAAGCGTAGGTCAGACCCCAGAGCTAAGAGGGGAGGTGCTGTGTGGGGAGGGTCCCAGGCACCTGGCCTGCAGCCACACCTGAGCAACACCATGGGTCCATCCCACTGGTGGGAACCAGGTGAGCCTCACAAGGCAGGGATGTGTGGTCTTCCCCTTGGGTACCCTCTTCCTGGTGTCAAGTTCTACAGCCATCCTTAGGACTCCAAGAAAGAGAGCCCGGGACCCCACCCTCAGGCACGGGTGGCTGCAGCCCCTTCCCAGAGCTCTGGAAGCTGTGCTTTCCTGGGACACGGTGATAACTACACAGAGCATACACCTGGAAACAAGCCCCTTGCAAACCAGGATCCCAGGGCTCATGCCTCCAGAAGCTGCCCCCACCCATTTAAAGAGGGGCTTCCCCCTGGGCCACTGCAGACCATCTCCTACGTGCACAGAATGATGATGACAGAGGTGGGAGAGACAGCTGTACCCGTGACGCACTGACTTCCGTGGGCAGCATCTTTCCACCCTCTTTACATGCAGGAGCCCTGTGAATCCCCACCAACGCCCTGTTTTACAGATGAGGAAACAGAAGAGAGAGGTTACCTCCCTGCTGCACCATCACTCAGCAGCGCTGTGGCCCGGGCCAGGCTGTAACCCTGACCTACCCTGAACCTCCTACATGGTAGGGCCTCCCAGTGCGGTGGTGAGGACAGTGAAGCTGCCACCTCTGCAGCAGGCAGGGGATGCCCCTGTCCTCTTGCACCCCAACTCCTGGAACAGGGACGAGAGGGAGGAAGACCCTGTTGTGATCACTAGGCTGGGCCTGGGCAGGTGCGACCCCGTTGGGAGAGGCTCACGCAGCAGCCAGCCCAGTGAGCAGGCTTCCTGACACCACAAGCAGGCCACTGCCTCTGCCCCTCGGGGTGCAGCGTAAAGAGCCTGGAGGTCGGCCCCCGGCACAGCGGCCGCACTGAATGTCCTGCCCCAGTGTCTGTAATAAACAAATCAATAACTAAGAGAGGATGCGCATTCGCCTTTGAACAGGTTCCAGAGGGGAGTTTATTTTTGCTTGTACAAGAGGTCAACAAGTGGGTGCTCGCAGCCTGGGGGAGGCGTGGGCAGCGGCAGAGAGGGACAAACGTGGATGTACCGCGGTGGCGGGCACCTCAGCCCACGGGGAGGTCCGAGCAGGTGAGCAGGGGTGCGGGGGGGGTGGGTACGTGGGCATTCAGCGTGCGGGCGCAGGTGCGTGCAGGTGGGGAGCCAGCGGCCGAGGGTGCCCGGCTGGTGCTGTGTGGGGGTGACCTCCAGGCCCAGGGTGCAAGAAACTACTTCGTAATAAGTGTACAGGGGGCCGCAGAGGGGGTCTCCTGTCCCTTGTGCCAGATTGAGTTAGATCGAAGCTGTGCTTTTCATCTGCGAGCTCTCGATACAAAGATTGCAGAATAGAACATTTTAAATATCAACCCCGTTTCCTGACTCCCACTTGCTCTCCCTTCTTCTCCCTGCTGGCGAGGAAGTCCGTCTCCCTTTCCCTTCAACTCCACGCCTGCTGGAAGCTTCCAGCCCTGGGGCTTCAGGGAGAGGAGAAAAGATACCTGCCCCTCTGTCTCTAAGCTCAGTTTTATCAAGAACTCCCAGGCCCCACACACACGTACCAACAATAATAACCAGAACAACATAGCAGACGGTATGATTACAGATTGTTAGCCTTTGAAGAGAAAGGGGCTGAAAGATTAAACAGCCCAGCGTTTCTCATGCTTTCCCAACCAGAACCCCCAGCCCAGAAGGGAATGGACCCCGCTCCTGGGTGAGGGGGCGGGGAAGGGGGCAGACAGTGGCAGCAGCAACACCTCCTTGCAGTCTCCGTGTTATTTTTAAAATGTGTGCCAGTGTGCCGTGCTGCCGCGCACCACGCCTGCGTGTATGCTGGTGTAAATAAGTGCCAAAAATGCTAACCGTGGAGAGAGCCGGGTGCTCCCGGAAGACAGGCGCCGCCTCTGTTACCCCTGTGCCCTCAAAGACCCGGGGGGGTTGACACAAAACCCTCCATGGTAACGTCCCCTGTAAGCAGCCCACATTTAGTCCAAACCCCCTCCTTCCCCACCCCCGACACTTCATAGGTAGAAAAGTTAGGCCCTTACGTCCCCAAGGCCACATGGCTAGTTAGGACCCGAGCCAAAGGGACTTCCTGGCTAGAGCTCTCGGGACCTTGTGTCCCCAACACAGCTGGCCCCTGCTGGACCGCAGATGCCCCCTCAATGGGCAGCCACCTCATGAGCATGGCAGCCCTTGCCTGACCCATTTTTGTGACACCGTCACAAAAGCATCTTTCTCTGAAGAACACGGAGTTCCCCAACACCCCCTCACGTAGACCCTAGCACCATCTTCCGGAATTTAGCCGAGCACAGCAATTGTGAGTGTTTACTGGATTCCTATTTACCCAGCCTCCTTCCCAAAATAGATGTGCAGATAATACAATGCCCTCTCCGTTGGACAGATGGGAATAACGTAGGGACTTGCCTTTGTCAGGCTCACAGGGTAGACTTTGGGCAGTGAAGTGGATGGGGGCCCAGGCTCATCTTAGGCAGCCTAAGGTCAGCTTTGTCCTCCGGCCTCTGTGAACGCATCCATCAGCTTCCACTCGGAGGCAGTTGCCTGCCGGAGCCTGAGCAATGAAAGTAGGGCTGCAGTGGGCCTGGGGCCGGGCTGGGGCTGGGCTGGGGCCAGGTTGTGGCCAGGCTGGGGCTGCACTGACCAGCCAAAGGCTTAGGGGTGCCTCCTGCTGAGCTCAGAAACACGGACTTGAAAAGCTTCTAAAAATACCGAGCCTGGTTCTTGCAGGGGGCTGATTCAGCTGACCTTTCCTAAGGATGGCCAATTTGCTGACTCCGTGCTGGGGGCCCGTGGGCAGAAAGGCCTCCTGCTTCTCTCCAGCTGACTCCTGGGCTGCCGTGGGGCAGGATGGGAATATCCTCTCGCTCCCAGCATCCTTCACTCCTGATGGATCCAATGAGGATGGAGCATCTCACAGATTCCCAAGGCTGAACGATGACCACAGTCTGGACAAGATGGCAGGAAAAAAGTCTGGCTTGGACTAGGGGCTCACACGGCTCCTGGTCCAACAGACCTGCTAAGCAGAAAAGCAGGCTCATGGGGGACACTCAGCAGGCAGCAGGAGTGTGCCAGGGAGGGGCGGCTTCAGTGTTGAGCGCTGCTTACGCCGGTTTTCATTTGTTGGCTCCCGTTTGCTGGGCGCCAGCTCCGTGTGCACGAGGTCCTCCGGCAGGTGCTGGGTACGACCCTGGAAACGGAGTCTGGTCCTGCTCGGGATGCTGATTTCCTTGTCTGTACAATGGGTAGACTGAAAACGGGGGGATTTCAAATATGCTTCCTGGCGGGGATATTCCGTAGCCGGGTGCTGGTGGAAGTCGGGGCTCTCTTGCCCAAGTCTTGAGGTTCTCCGGTACCACGCCCGAGCAAAGCTATCTTCGCTGACTCGCCTAGAGTTAGCCTTGCTTCCGGCCCCTCACCCGCGAATCCAGAAGGAGCAAGAGAGGGCAGCTGCCCCGTGGAGGTCCCTCTGTCGGAGGCTTCTGGTAGAAGACATTCCCCACAGAGACAGCCTCTGGAAGGCAGCCTGGCATTCTGGGAGGGGATTCCAGTTTCCACCTGTCTGAGAGGCCTGGTTCCTGACCCTGCCTTCTAAGCAGCAGGACTGCAGGCGGTCAGGGGTCAGGAGGGGTAGGAGGAGGGCAAAGGGGGAGAAGTGAGGCCGGGGAGAGCGAGGAGACACAGGTGAAGAGAAGCCGGAGGAAGACAGGGGCAAATAAGAAGGAAGGAAGGTGGCCCCGGGTGACCTGTCTGCTGGATGGGAGGAGCCAGACCGAATGCTCTTCTTGGTGGCTCTGGAGAAACTGATTCTGTCCAGAACAGACATGCGGAGTGGACGTACAGACTAACTCCAGGCCTGGCCGAACCTCAAGCTGGCCTGGAAGCGGAGTGGAACCAACGGCCAAGGCCTCCTGCCGCCACGTGCAGAGAAAGAAGGGGCTGGCCCGGCTCCTCATTAAAGAGTGAAAAGGAACAGGCAGCAAGGGGTACAAGTCGCAGGGGGACTGACATTTGTGAAAAGGTGGCTGTATTTCTGGCTCTCCCACTTGAAAACCTTTGTGGGCCCCACTGCATACAGGACCTCAGGACCAAGCAGGCTCCACCGCCCAGCACCCCGCCCCCCCCACCCCCAATGTCTCAGACTCTGGCCCTCCCTTCCCTTTCAGCTCCCTGGGCCATCAGACTGCCCTGGCCCCTCCCTGCACTTCTGTCCCCTGGAGCCTCTGCTGGTCCAAGTCCTGCCCAGCTGTCAAAGCCCCAGGCACCCCCCTCCCGGCATGACTCCCCAGGTTCCCCTCCACTCTCTCTGCCCTCACGTGCACAGGGGGCCGGCCCGGCGTCTAGTGCAGCGCGAACCAGAGCCAGCCACGGCTTGGAGGTGGCCATTCTCATTTCTGCCTTCCTCCCTGGGTTCCAGGCCCCTTCAAACCACAGCTAATGTACTTGCGGAGCCCAGCGCCTGTATTGATCTGATGTCCCGTGAACTACGCTGGAAAATTAAACCAGAACATCATGCTCCCTGTTCTTCGCTTTCCTTCACCCTCCGCCCCAGTGGAATCTGTCCTTGGATCCCAGGGACAAAGGTGGCAAACTGAGCGGGGTGGTCTTTTAGAGAGTTTTAAGCTGAAGGCAGGTGGGGCTGGGTCCGCTGTCTTACTGGGTTTGAAGCTGGACATAGGGACTCAGTGGAGGGGGCCTCAGCCATGCGGGGTCCCATGTTCACTGGGAAGCTGTCCTTCTATTCCTGCAGGGCCTGTGGACAACTTGAAAGAAGTCAGCATATCTGAGGCCTGAACCAGCAACTGCCATGATTTCCTTGCTCCAAGGAGAGTCACGTGCTGAGCCCAACGTCAACTTTACCCAGGAGCGTTTGCAAGAACAAAACTTGGGCTCCTAGAGGCCACAAGGCCACCAAGGGCTACAGGAAGCAGAGGCTGACGTGCCCTGCAGGGGAATGTGCAGCTCCCTCCCCTGCCTCCGGCAGTGGACATCCCATCAGTTAAAGCCAGGCTCATGTGAACCTTCCTTGGACACCCCAGGGGAAGGGAGGTGGTTGGGCACAGCCTGGGGAGGGCACACCTGCCCCCAGCTCCTGAGTTCTGGGGCCGTCAAGCGCTGCTGGAGGCAGGGACAGAGCATCAGCATCACCATCTGCCCTGAGCTGTCCTCCAGGGAATCCCTGGCTGAGGGCGACAGCGCGGCGGACCAGGCGGCGGGAGAAGAGGGAGATGGACAGGCTCCAGCGCAGCTGCCGGTTTGGCCCGCTTTGCTCAACACTGAACAGGTTTTAGCCCCGAAAGTCCCGCAGCCCACGAACCCCTGCATCCGGGGCAAACCAGGCCGCGCACACGGGGTTGGGCCAGGATGCAACAGCCTGCCTACGGGTGCCTCACACTCCAGTGGGGGGCAGAGGGGGTCCCAGCCCAGCAGGCACCCGCGCTGGGGCTCAGAGAGGTCACCGGACTTGGCTGGGATCACGGAGCTGGATTTGAACCCTGGCTCCTTGCCGGAAGGGGGACAGGAGGGGAGCAGCAGACACCCTGGCACCTTCGGTCTCCCTCCCTCTTCTTTGCTTGGAGAGATGCACGTGGCATGCTGCCGTCACGCAATACACGTTCATTGGCTTCTTCAACCGTGTGGCGTCCTGAGCTAGGGGGAAGCTTCCAGGGGGGCTTCAGGGCATCCTGCTTATTGTTAGTTCTAAATCCCCTAGACAGAGAGGCACCTGCATTCCTACAGCTGTCCAAGGGGGACAGGCCACCCTTCTGGCAGGTGTGCCGTGCCCCGATGGGGTCAGGCTTGCTGAGGGCACCACGGGAGAGGGCACCTGCCCTGCCAGGGTGGTGGGGGCACGTGGACAGCAGCAGAGGCCAGTCCTCATGTCCCTGGGGGAAAAGGCGAGGCAGATGCTGTCTTCAACTCAGGCCCGGTTCCTAGAGGGGAGAACTGCGTCTAGGGCCAGAGGGCTTCGTGACTGCATCTCCCAGCCCTTCCTGTGTCCTGAATGAGTCCTCGAGTCACCGCATTTGCACCCCACCCGAAGGGCTGCTTGGCAGGCAGGGCCCTTTCCTGGAAGGAGGCCGGTGGTTTGTTCCTCCGGGGCCCGGCGGGGCCTTGGCTGGCATCTGGCACCACCTACTGGCCACAAGGGGAACAGCGAAGGCTGAGCTGCCACCTCTCCCCGGGGTGGCCTGTCCTGGCGGCCACACCCATTCACACCCTACCGACCCTGTGCCCCACCCTTCACCCAAGGTCATAGGCGAACCCCAAAGGAGAAGGGGACACTCTGAAGCAAACAGGCCACCGAGCCAGCTGCTGCTGTCAGACCCACGGAGCCCCAGAGACAGAGGGTAGGGCAGGACAGGAGCTGGGGGAGCGGACCAGAAGGAGAGCAGGCAGATGACCGAGGGTGGGGAGCCAGCCACAGAGACGCAGCTGGAGGGCTGTGCGGAGTCTCCCCACGAGGGAGGGACTGAGCTGCTGATGATTCTGAGGTCTAAGGAAGGGGTCCCATTCCAGCCACTGCAGGCCAGGGGCCTTCAGGGGTCCCCACGCTGGACCATGCCACTCCTCTTGCACCCAGAGGCTCTGGGCAGCTCCCCCCAGCCTCTAACCTCAGGGGGGCCGCCCCTTGCCTATGCCGCTTGCTAGGACCCCAGCCCGGGCTCCTCTTAGTTGGGAGAGAGCCACAAAGATGGGGCAGGGCCGGAGGGCCAAGGACAGGGGTGAGGCTTCGCTGTGACCTGATATTCAACCAATCACAACGTTATATTAAACCAATCACAATGTTTGCTAGGTACGGTTCCACGGCAGTGAAGCATCCTTCGATGTTCACCTCTGGCCCAGGGATTTCTGCTCAGAGACAGCTTCCTGGTTGCTGGCCGCCGCCTGCACCCCTGCTGGTTAGCATTCTTCCTGGGGCTCCAGGGGGGGCTCCACTCCTGCTGCCTGGGGAGGAGTGTAGGGGCTGCAGGCTAAAGCTTGAGCTTTGGAGTCTGACAGACTAGATGCTGGTCGCGGGCCAGTCCCGTCACTGCTCTAGGCTTTGGGCTTTTCATCTAAGAAGCAGGGATGCAGGCTGCAGGATGCTAAAGGGGAAGAAGCACCACGAACCACTTAACCGTGTCTGGAAGATGGCTCAGTGAACGTTGGCTAGGGGAAAAAAAAAAAAAAGAGAGAGAGAGAGAGCCACGGCCGTGGCCGCTACGTCACTGAGCACCCTGCCACCACAGGGAGAAAAGGCCAGTGCGGAGGAGGACTGCTCCTGGCGGGTGACAGACGGGCGCCCCACCCACGGGGGACCACGCCCAGCGAGCGGACGGAAAAGCCGGCCCCCCCTCTCTGCCGCGTTCATTATTCAGAACTTCCCACGGCCCAGCGCCCACTGTGGGGGTGCATGAGGAGCCTGCCAAGGCCCAGCTTGCCTTCTCCGCCTCAGGGGTGGGCCGCAAACCCGGCGCAGAGACCGGAAGGTGGGTGGGTGCCGTCTTTTGGAGCCCTGCTCCCCGGCTCCTTGGGACGGGGCGGCAGCCATCAGGGACGAGCTGGGGCTTCCCACGGAACTGGCTCTGGATGAGGGCTCCCTAAACCTCACTGTGTATGCACCCTGGAGGGCGGGTGACCACCCAGACAGCCGGGCCCCACCCCAGAGGTCCTGAGCCAGGACGGGGTGTGGGGGGTGAGGCCCAGGCTCTGCATCTCTATCAAGTCCCCAGGTGCCGTTGCTGCTGCCGCTCTGGAACTGCGTGCGTTCAATTTAAGTCCGTTTCAAGTTAACTTGTGAGATACAGTCGTTCGGTTCCCCCGGACAACACTTCTGGGGTGTCGTGGCCACATGCCTCAGACAGGGCAGGTACGGAACTTCCCCACCTTCGCAGACGGCGCAGAAGAACAATGCTGCTCTAGGACGCCTGTCCTGGGACACGGGGTGTCACAGGGGACACGGGCTAGCAGGAAAGGGAGGTGGGGGCTTTTGGGAGCTTGAAGACCCCAGAGCGGGGAGACAGACCCCCTCGAAGCCTGCGCAGAGGGTTGGGGTGCTGCGAGATGCCAGGTGGTAAGGTGCAAAGCCCACCGCAGCGGAGGGGCTTCTTCCACAGCCAGCCTGGGGACAGGATGGAGGCGAGGTGTAAGCTAAGCTCTGAAGGGTTGGATGAGTGGGGGACCAGCCTTCCAGTATTTTTTGCTCAACTGTGAGCTGTTCGCCCACGGGCCTGCCAGTATCCATGTCACCCGGGACGTGGGCAAGTGGCTGGGTTCTGTCGTGTGGGGCAGGGACAGCCGTGAGGGACGGAGCCTTTGCCGGGCACGGAGCCTGAAGAATGTGCTTCCTGCTCCAAGGACGCGCGTACACCCGCGTTCTGAACAGATGGCCCAGCAAAAGGGGTTACGTGAAGACAGTGCTGCAAGGAGTCTTGTCACTAGCATTTGAGTGGAGACCCAGGAGGAACAGACTTTCGGTGGGTCCGAAATAGCAAGTGCCAGGGAGGAGCGCAGGCCGCCTTCCCCGCCCCACGCCCACCTCCCCTGCCTCTGCCAGTCTTCCCCCGGGGACAGGAAGGGGCTTCCAACACCTCGCCAAGCGCATGGAGGGCAGCTCCAGCTGGGTGCCTTTGTCTCACAGGAAAACGGCTCCATCCCTGACGCGCAGGAATCCGCTGGGGGCACAAGGCCTGCAGGCTGCACCCCTGACTGTGCTCGGACCTCCCCCTGACCCCTCAAGAAGCCATCCTCAAGCTCTAGGTCGGCCCTGACAGTCACAAAGCCACCTTCCCTGCCTCTCTGTCTCTGGCCCCACAAGTCCCGGGACCCACCTCCCCTCCATCTGCTTTTGCAGAGGCCCTGTCCACCTGCACCCCTCCCCAAACTCCTCGCCTCTTCTGACCACCCCTTCCTGGAAATCCCCGCCCGCAGAATCAACAGCTCGTTCCAGGTTTTCTGCCCCGTTTCCCTGCGCTCGTGACCCCTGACCCCAAGCAAGTAACCCAGATCCTGGTCCCACCACCCTTTCCCCCTGTCTAGCCGTCATCCTGTTCCCATTCATAAGACTCGCTGCCACAGCGGATAACATTTTTGGTCTGTAAGGAAGGCAGATGTTAGGGATGCCTTAAAAATAAAACATTGCATTTTGTGTGGGAAGGACTGCAAAGGGCGAAAAGAAATCCATTGCCCACCAACTCAAATTCAGTAAATTCCAGGAACTCTGCCTGCCTGGCTGGCCTTCCTTCTAGAACAGGGAGAAAAAAACTCGTCACCACCTTGAGGTGAGGGCCGGACGTCACTGCGATAGGGAGAGGAAAAGTGCACAGTGTTTCCAGAAACCTCCTGTGCAGGCCCATTTCCTGTGGGGAGCCTGCACCGGGGTGTGTGCACCTTGGCACTACTGGCATTTGGAGCTGGACCGTTCTTTTCAGGGGGCTGGCCATTCACTGTAGCACATTTAGCAGCATGCGTGGGCTCTATCCAGCCACATACCTGCCGAGCTGTGATAAGGAAAAATGTCTCTGTCCCCTGGGTGAGCGGGATCGCCCCTTACTGAGAACCACTGATGACAGGTAGATTCTCCTCATGTGACGGAGGAGATGGATGGCTCAGGACAACCTTCTGAAGCCCTGGGAAAGGGGCAGAACCCTGCAGGCTCAAGGGGGTCACTGCCCAGCCTAACCCTTGGGCACTTGGCCCAAGAACAATGACAAAGGCCCGTGCATATTGAGCTCCAACATGTTGCAGGCACGGAGCTGCCACGTGTACCCCCACATTATACGCCCCATCTCCTGCACACAGTCTCACCCCTCCAGCGGGGAGGGGAGACCTGGGAATGCTGAGAGGCCAATTTCTCTCTTAATTGTACTGCATGTTTGGGCGTCTGTCCCTTATCCCCTTGGTTAGCTCTTCCTGCCGATGAGAGGAGGCGAAGAAAGTACGAAGCTCATGCTACACGCTCCATGGAAGCAGTATCTTTGCAAACGTTAGTTCTGATGCTCTACAGAATTTCCGGTGGTGAGGAAATTCTTGCCCCCACTGGCAGGAACGAAATCTCAGTCCCTCCTGGGGGTTTCCTGCTCACCATCTCCTTGGGGTGGGGGCAGGATTTCTGGGTTGCAGCCAGGCCAAGAGGTGACGGAGCAGAGGAATGCTGCCAGCCACCTGTGCAGTCAGGTGAGCACTGTCCCTCTCTCTGCACCCGTGTGGGCCTGGCAGCTCACCAGCTATTCTGCTTGGGACAGGGACACTTTCCCAAGGCTGCAGACGGCCCCATGTGTCAGGCTGCATTTCCTAGTGAGGACCCCACATTCTTACAATATGACTCCGAAACCCTTCTGTGAAAGCGGGGCAGGGTCATGTGGCTATGGCAGAAGTGACTTCACGGGAGCCTAAGGGAAGGTACGGGTCTGTCTGGTTCTCTGCAGATGCTAGTCCTTAGACCCTAGACCACCAGGCTACGAGGAAGCCCAGAAAGAAGACAGGAGGGGTGTTCCAGCTGACAGGCCAGCAGAGAGCCCCACCCACAGCCGCATGACCACCGCCAGGCATGCAGCTGATCAAGCTTTCAGATGGTGACAGCTGGATCCAAGAGGAACCCACCAAATGCATCCACAGGCAGATGCACCTGTCTGGGGGCTTGCCTCCCCCCAGGGGCGCTGCCGTGGACAGGTATGAGTCTCCGCACACCTCACCTCTCCTCTCCCCCACCAGGATGGACAGTCCTGTTTTCCTTTCTGCTTCTCAAAGGCCCTCTGCCTACACCCAAGTGTCTGGCCCTCCTTCCTCCCGGCTCCTCTAACTCATCTAACTTGCCCAGTGGTTTAGGGGCTTGAAGCCCAGCAGCCCAGGAGCCAGGCTTTTCACGCGGGCCACCTCCCCTCCCCCAGGGGAAGGAGCACGAAGCCAGGGACTCACTTCCATGAAAGAAAGGAGAGGGAAAAACCACCCCCTGGGAGGGCGAAAATAGTGCCTATTTTTAACAGCTGTATGGAGAAGTAATTCACGCGGCCTACAAGTCACCCACTTAAAGTACACACAGCACGGGGGCTCTTGCTATAGCTACAAGCGCTGCAGTCGGCACCGCAGTCCATTCCGGAACATTTCACCACCGCCGAGGCGCCCACACCCCGTCGCGTCACCGGCGGTCCGCCCGTGCCTCCCTGTGCCTGGCAGCCACCGGTCCTTCTGCCTCTGTAGGTTTGCCTGCTCTGGACAAGTCACGTGAGTGGATTCGTGTCCCGCATGGTCCTTGGTGTCTGGCTCCTTTCCCTGACCACCGTTTCCAAGGTGCACCCATGTGTAGTGGACGCGCGGATTCACAAGGTACCATCAGGCCAGGGACATCCTTTTAGCTTCCAAACTGTGGGGCACGTTCTTTGCATGTAGAAAGGGTGTCTCGGCATTACACACTTAGTCCACATATGACCTTTGCTGTGGGATCGGCAACTGGGCCCCCAGGCTGAAGTGAAATGATGATGGAGCCCCCGACAGACCCCTCCCTGGCCTCCTTCCCCAGGTGACCAAGTGAAGGCTTCCTGGGTGTCTTGAGTGAACTCCTGACCCCACTGGACCTCACAATCTGCCATGTGGACCTGTCTTGTCCCATGGCCATGAGCTCAGACAGAGGCAGGGATGTGAGAGGAGGGCCACAGGGCCCTGAGGTCAGCCAAGGGTCCCCAGAACACAGGGCCTGGGGCTCCAGGCCTCAGGGTGGCGGGCATGCAGGGCTGTGAGCAAGAAGGGTCTAGGACCCAGCAACGAGCCTGAGCGGCGGTGGGGGCTGCCAGCAGAGGGCTTGTGGCTCACCTAAGAAACCGATGAAGAATGGGCTGGAGAGGAGCATGACCATCAATGAACCACAAAGCCTTTTAGCATCCATTTGCGACTGCTGCTGAACAAACAACTGCAAACACGCCGGTCACTAGCTGGGGCCTGGGTCTCCTGGGACAGCCTTGAACTCCAGCCCGAGCCCCATCCCCACACAAAGGAGAGAGCAGGAGCCTCCACCGCCCCACCCCTGGCCTCCGCAGACAGGCAGGCCCGCAGCACCACACCCCTCCAGCCGGGCGCCTCTGCCCAGGGCCTGGTCCTCCGTCAGCCGTGATCTCAACCTCAGTGAGCCATGCTCATCCACACACAGAGGTGAGTCGCTGCCATCTTAGGAGTCAGCTTTCAGAACCAGATCCTAATTCGCTGGCTGCTCTCGGTTCCCTCGTTGGAGGAAGTCGTGGTGCCTGCGCACTAAGGGTTACACAACAGGACTCACTTCCCCGAAACAAAGAACAGGAGGTGTGAGGGGACCGTGCTGTGGGTAGCAGAAGCAGGCGGTCACTTCAGCGGTCCCCTTCCGTCCCCCATTCACTCCGTGGGGTGCCAGATCCAAAAGTCTGGGCAAGTGGGCACGGTGTGAGGGTCACACACAGTCCCCAGGGTCTCATTAAGTGGCCATGAACTCCTTGGGAGGAACAAGAGGTAAGGCCCACCCCGCTGCTGACCCAGCGCCCGCTGTGATCTCAGACACCTCACAGACTCAGGGGCAGGGTCACGTCTCCATGCTCGGGGCACAGAGGGCCACTGGGGCGCACGGCGCCCAGGGACCTCACAGCCTGCTGGCTGCTTCCGTGAGGGAGCAGACGCCCATCACAGACCAGGACGCAGATGTTCAGTAAGGTCTTGCTTACTCCACATTTATCAACTCTCCACACTCTTTAAGGCTCCCGGGCCCAGGAGGGCAAAAGGTGTCCCGTGCTTCGGGAAAGGGCTTAACACAAAACTCAGCTGGGGCGGGCTGGGCGGGGGGAGCACCCCGTCCCCAGGCTCCTGTCCCCAAAGCCTGCCACCAGGCGGGCGGCACTACCAGGAGGCCACGGAGCTCTGTGCCCCTCCCTGCACCCGCCGCCCGCCCCCTCCCCTCCCCAGTGACGTCCGGCTGCCTGTTTATTTGCTGAGCTCCTGGTTTAACAATGCGCTGTTTTTATGAGTTGTTCTGTAGTTCTTGGTAAAGCACTTTAATCCATTTTAATGCCCCTTCGCTGCTGCTCCGTGACAGGCTGGTGGTCCCGCTAATGCATCCCTCTCACCTCAGGGTTACTAATGAGGTCAGAGGGAACGCAATATCCCAACTGAATAATTCACTCATCAGATGCTGCAGACTCCAGTGGTAAAATTTATTTCTGACACCTCGACAGCAAATGGGTTTGTGGACACACTCCCTCTCTCTCATCTCCAGAGCGACTTCTGTTAAGTGGGAGGCTGCCGTGGGGGCTTCAGGAAAGGGCTCTGGTCTGGCCACACGGATCTATCTCATCAACGAGGCCTTGCGTGGCGGCAGGGGTGGAGGGGGCGGCCATGGCTCAGGCGCGCCCTGTGCTGGGCTCTGCTAGTGTCACCGGATGCTTTGCCATGCCAGTTTCTCCGCTAGACAGGAGTAGCCAGAGGCCTCTCGGCTCCATGCCCACTCGAGGAGTCTCTGCACCCCAAGCAAAGCCCCAAGGCCCAGTTCTTTCCCCACCAGCCCCACCCAGAGAGATGCCCAGAGATACAGGCTCTTAGGGAACAGGGGATGGATGCCTGGAGGGCCCCTCAGCCCCCCAACACACCTCCCTCAGGGGCTGGAAAGACACACAGCCAGCTTCAGACTCCATCCGCAGAAAGGTCCCTGCCCTCCAGCACATACAAGGCTGCAGTTTGAACCCCAGCCAAAGCTTCCCCAGGAACCAGAGCAACAACCCCCAGTTCTGGAACCTTCCAGGCTCCCGTGGATCATGCCAGGTTCTTTTTACCCCCTCAAGTGGCCACTGCCAGGTGTGCCCACAGTCCACCGTGGGCCTGTGCGTTGGGTTCAGGGTCTGAGTTATAAAGGAACCTGGGAGGCCCTCTTCCAGGACCCGGCCTAGCACAGCACAGATGTACCAGGCTTAGGCTTCCATGAATGTCCTTCAAAGCTGACTGCCCAGAAATAATAACACTTAATAAATGCACATGTGTACTAAAGCGGTAAACCTGGACATCCCTCAAAAGACAGACTATAGCCTTGGCTGGTGGTACAGTGGATAAAGCGTCAGCCTGTGAGCCCAAAGCCTGCCACAGGTCACTGGTTTGATTCCCAGCCAGGGCACATGACCGGGTTGCAAGCCAGGTCTCCAGCCAGGTCCGTAGCTGGAGGCAGGTGAAAGGCAACCATACATGGATGTCTCTCTCCCTCTCGGTCCCTCTCCCTTCCCCCCTCTCTAAAAATAAATAAAATCTTTAAAAAAACAAAAGTAAAAAAGACTATAAACCAAAATTATCTTCAATGCTTAAGCAGGCCCTACTGACGGACACCCTTGGTCATGGAATTAAAGGAGAACTTTTGGGCTCCCTTTCCTTTCTCAGCCCATGCGTCACTCACAGGGCCTGGGGCACCCCCACCCCACCCCAGTGCCTCAGGCTGCGGCCCAAGGGATGGAGAAGGGGACTGACTTGGGCTGGTGCCTGGAGTCCAGCCAGAGCTGTCCCCGGCGTGGGCAGGGGAGCTGGCGAGAGGCCCTGGTGAGAACCGGAAGTCTGCTGGAGGGGACTGACACAGCGCTTCTCTGTGCCTTCGAGTTTCTGTGAATCAGCTCCCACTTCTCCCGAGGCTGGTCTTCCATCCACCTCCCAAGGCCACGTCAAGGTGCTGTAAACTCAGCGGCTCAGCGGCTGGTGAGGGGCCCTCTCCTGGGGGTGGGAGGTGGGGAGGCCGGGTATCCACATCCTCCTAGTCCTGGGCTGGCAGTGCAGGTGGCCTCACCGCTGGCCCCTAACCCAGCCTGTCCCTGCCCCTCCTCCTCCACCCAGCCCTTCTCTCCCATCGCAAGCAGCTAAATGGCCCTCAGCTCCGTGCCCCAGGGACACTACAGGCAGGACCCTCTGCTGAGTCATGTGTGCCCCCTTGGGCCACAGGCCTCCAGTCTGCTGTCTGTCCAGGGACAAGGCAGCTGCTCCCCACCTGCCAGTCTGAGCTGCCCTGTGATGCTGGCCTGAAGCAGTTCCCCACTTGACCCAGCTCGGCATTCTGAGTCTAACTTAGGAAGCCTCCTTCTCATGGGGGGCCTGAGCCCCTCTGGACCCGAGTCCTGAGCTGGCGGATTAACACCTCAGCTGCTGGATCAGAGCCGGGCTGGGCATGCAGACCGTGACCAGCAGTTCCCCACCCAGGACCCCTCTGGCTCCCGGGCCAGGCCACGCTCACTGCTGCTGACTTTCCGAGAATCCACGTCTTCACGCCTCCTCCCCTCAGGGCTCAACCCCAGCCCTGAAACTTTCAGTGTCCTTTGACTCCAGGAGGAGACTGTCATTGGCCTGAGACCCACCGCCCCCAGGTCCCGGCCTCTTGGGAAAGTGAAAAGAACATTTGCTGAGGTTCTTCCACATCCCGAGCTCTTCCAAGGAGGAGCAGGTTGCAAGTGGGACATCTGGATTCCATACCCAGTGGCTTCAACTGGCCCTGAGGCGCGACTTTCAGCTCTAAAACTGGACACAAGTCTCCTCCCTAAGAGAACCCATCTAAACCCAATTTAAGAGGGATTACAGTGAGAAGAAACTCAAAAGCAGATTCTCTATGGGAACATCATCTATGACTCCAAGGTTGGAATTTCGGGGCCCCCACAATCCCAAATCCTTGGGATGTTCTCACCACCTCTGATTCAGCTTCTCCCTTCAGGCTGTCTGAACAGGGGGTGCGCGCAGGATGGTGGGCGTCCCCTTCATGTGGACTCGTTCACCGGTTCCTCCATTCATCTTCATTCCATCCACCCATTCACAAACTCCTTCATCCCTTTCACTGGGTTAATTCACTCAAGACACTCACCTACCCATCCACCTATGTATCCATTCACCCCACACCCACCCCTCTCCCCACCTAGTGACCTATTCACGCATTCACTCTCCCTCCATTTATCCTCCCACCCATTCATCGGACCACACGCCCGTCCACTCAGCCACTCATTGACTTGGTTGTACTTTTCATCCATCCTCCCACTGAGACACACACTGTCCCACACAGCCATCCATTTACCAACCTGCTCATTCCTCCATCTCTTCATCCACTTACTCACCCATCTGTCTACCCACCTGACCAGTACCTCTCCATTCATCCATTCATTTATCTGCTCTCACATCCATTCATCAAACCGCATACCTACTCATCCGGCTGTTTGTTAATCTATTCCTAAATCCCACCCATCCATCCTTCTACCCACCGATTCACCTCCATGCGACTACCCTCCCACCCACTTACTACAGATGTATCCAGCCAGCCAGCCTTTCACACGTTCTCATGTCCATCCATTCACTCAATGCATGTTGACCACATGCTATATTCCAGACTCCATATTATGTGCTGAAGATAAAGAGGAGAATAACTCACAGGTTCCGCCTCTGAAGAAGTCAAATTACAGTGGATAAGGAGGGACAACACCGCAGGAAGCGTGGAGAGATGTGCAATTTTGAGGCAGGGCCTGGTGGGCATCAGAATGGGGATCAGAGGTCTTTTGGGAACCAACACCTGGCCCGGGCTTCAAAAGGTGATCAGGGGTCAGATGGGTGAACAAGGACGTCAGTACCAGGCAGAAAGAACCGCATGGGAAAGGGCCACAGACATGACAGAAAGCAAAGCTCTAAAGCAGATATTCTCAAGTGGCATTGATTTTGCCTTTAAGGGGATATCTGGCAATCACCTGGAGATGTTTTTGGTTGTTACAACATGGGGGTGCCCCTGGCACCCAAGGAGTAGAAACCAGGTGCTACTAAAACATCTTAAGGTGCACAGAGCAGCCTCCATCCCAAACAGAATTACCCAGCCCCACACGTCAACAGTCCTAAGGTGGAGAAGCTGAGAAGCCTGCTCTGAAGGACAGTGGACAGTTCAGGGGAACAGAGGAAGCTGTGAGAGAAAATCCCAGGAGGAGCAAGATCCAAGACTTCATACCACATTCACAGAACACTCACTGTCTCCGTCAGCTCAGGCTGCTCCAGCATGTTGTCATAACCAGGCAGCTCCTATGACAAATGCTTACTTCTCATCATTCGGGACTAGGGGGGTCTCAGCCCCAGAGCCTGGTAAGGACCATTCATAGAGCCCTCTGGGTAGGCAGCAGGGGAAGAATCTCTTTTACAAGGGCACTAATCTCATTGATCAGGGCTCCACCCTCATGACCTAATCTCCTCCCAAAGCCCCATCCTCCAATACATCACATTGGGGGTTAAGACTTTCACATGTGGAAGGTCACTAGTTCAATTCCCAGCCAGGGCACATATCTAGGTTGAAGCCAGGTCTCCAAACAGGTCTGTAGCTGGAGGCAGGTGAAAGGCAACCATACATGGATGTCTCTCTCCCTCTCTGCCTCTCTCCCTGCCCCTCTCTCTATAAATAATAAATAAAATCTTAAAAAAAAAAAAGACTTCCACATATGAACTTGTGGGGAACAAAGATTCAGTCCATGACACACACTCTCTACTGAGTTTCATGCTGGGCACTGGGCACTGAGAGAAAGCAGGGCCCCGCCACTGCGTCAGAGAAAGGCTGCATGTCCACGGAGGGAAAGGGACCCTTCCAGGGGCCAGTCTCTGCTCTAGGCTCTTCACGCACATTTCTTCATGGGCTTCTTACACTAATTCTATGAGACAGTCCTTTTATTTCCACTTTGCAGGTGAGAAAGCTAAGGCTCAGAACAGTAAACGCAGCCTCAACACCAGCAACTGGCTCCACCCCACCTGGGAGTAAATGATCAGGCACTGAAGCCCACCCACACTGCCCAGCCTGACCGTTCCGGGTGGCAGACTAGGGGGACCTGGGGAGAGTGGGCCCACAGTAGCCACACGCCTGGACCAGGCCTTGGCTGAAGAGACGAACCGACAGGCGGGAAGCAGGAGGATGGAGGATGAAAGGGACACTGAACGAGGACGGGGCAGCTCTGGAAACCATGGGGGCTGCAGAACAGAGAGAAGAGGGACAGGGGCCTGTGGGGAGCCCACCGTGGCCAGGGCCCCTGTAAGATGCTTGTGGCCAGGAGAACAGAAAGGACATCAATGGCTCAGGCATCAGAAACTCCCATCAGCAACCCCTGAGGGACAGAGAGGGGGAAGGAGCTGAGGGGAATTTCACATTCTGAGCCTGAGCTGTACCTAGAATCCACCGAGTGTGGCCTCTGAGACAGACGTGTCCTCGGCCGGCTGCTTCGGATCCCAGGGACCCGGCAGTCCTCACAGGTGAGCACCCTAGAGATGCCACTGCTCCATCCTGCCCTGGGCAGTCCTGCAGGGACAGAACCACTGTCCCCTCCTTCGATTCCTTCTGACCTGCCATATACATCATCATATCACACTCACACTCACACACAGAGCCCAGGTCGGAGGGTCTCTGCTCATCAGATGGGGAGACAGTTCGCTAAGGAAAATGTCCACTGGCCCCACGGCCCTGAGCGGCGCAGGCTGAGACACTTTTTAAAGAGAATCAATTGCAGCGGGTCATCTGAAAGGAGACGGGGAGGCGAGGGAGGGGCTGGATTCCACAGTAGCCAGCCCAGGCCAGAGAAAAATCTTTGCAAATTGAGTTTCTGCCTCTGCAGGGAGACAAGCCGAGCAGGGTAGAGGCCTGACCTCGGTGCGGGGGAGCCAGTGCTCAGGGTCAAAGGGCTGCCGCCCGCCTCCTGGACAGGCAGGTGCGGAGAGCAGGCTTCGCACGCCCTCCGTTTCTCCTTCAGCCCCTGTGTCTCAGTACCCTTGCTGCGGGACTGAGGGGAAAGGGAGCTGCCCAGAGGCTCTGCCTCCACAGGAAGGCCTTAGAGGCAGGAGGTCCAGGCCCAGGCGAGGAGGAGGAGACAGGCTGCAACAGGGTGCGGAGGTACTGAGGAGGCTGCGGCCCAGGCCCTGCTCACTGTTCTGGACCTGAAGGGAATCCCCTTCAGTCAGCAGAGTTCCCCAGGTGCCACCAGCACAGACCAGCACCCCCACAGCCCCGTGCTAGGCCTGCTGCCTTCCCTCCTTCCTCCCCCTGCCTCTCAGCCAGGTCCTAAGCAGCCCCAGGGACACCCTCTTCTGGCCCAAGGTGCCAGTGCCAGCCCTCCAATGTGGGGCCCAGGTAGAACCCCTGCCCCCGACCAGAGCCGCCCCAGTCACTGCAGAAGGGGCTCTGCCGATTGCGGGAGCTCATTATTTATTGCAGGCCGTACCCGCACCTCTGGAGGTGTCTGCACAGAGCAGAGTGAAGGTAACAGACCAACACACCCAGCCACAAATGCCACACATCAGAACAGGGACCCGGCAAGTGAGGAAAGTAACGTGGACGGGGAAAGAAGGTCAGGGCTCAAGTCTTGGCAGGACAAGGAAGGTGAGACTGAGGTCTCCAGAGGTGAGTTCCCCAAAACTAGGGCACCGTCCCTGCAGCCCCGTGATTGACGCCCCTCCCACAGCCTGCAGCCTGGACTCGGGCAACATGTGGATGCAGACATCAGACACCAGAGGGAAGGTCAGTTATGGGCCAAACAGGGTCACCCAGCCCCTGGGCTACAGAGAGCAAGGAACACAGGCAAAGGCCAACATGGGTCAGAGAAACTGGGGGAGACCCTGGCTGCAGGAGAGAGGGCAGAAGTGGGTGGACGTGAGCTGGCAGCTTCTCAAGCCAGTCTCCTACGGGTCACGGTGGGCTTCGAAAGGTGTGTCTGTTGTCACCACCCAACCCTTATCCCCTCCCTGTTCTTGTAACAGTACCCACCTCGCCTACACCCTCCAGGGCCAACCCCTCCCGCATGCTCAGCTCTCTACTAGGGGGAGGGGTATGCTGGCCCCACCCTCTGGCTTCACAGGTGGGTGAGTGACCCAGGCCTGGCCAGTTAGACTGGTGCACCCCCAGTCAGGACAACAGCGCAGGGGTGTTAAGAGCCAATCCTGTTGAGAAAAAGAAACTCACCAAGAGACTGAGCCCAAAGCTGAAGTATCGGGTAGTAGGTACGCCCACAAAACACTTCGAAAGCTGCGTTGCAAGGATGAGACCCTTTGGGTCTTCCAGTCAATGTCTGGGAGCCATATAGAAGGACAGTTGTCATGTCAAGCCATGAGCATTCCTGGGTCTCTGGGACAGACCATCAGGCTTTAACCCAATTGGTGCCACCTACACCAACAGGACAACTTCTGCCTAACCTGGGGGGGTTCCCTGGATGCTGGAAAAATTCCTCCAGCCTTGACCCCCAGGACACCCCCAAGTTGGCAGGACTACGCCCATTCACTCCTCAGGAGGAACTGAGGCCGGTGAGGGAGGGGCTGACACACACACTATCCCCCAAGAAGACAGCCATCTTGCAACACCCGGGAGTACCGGCTGGGAGGAAAAGCTACCTGACAGACTGAAAGATAAAAATATGAAACGTTTAAAAAAGAAAGAAAGGGAAACTCTCACTGGATCGCTGAGGGGCCTCCGGCTCCAGCCCCAGCCCTGGAGCCCAGAGCTCTCTCGCCATCTGCCTGAGGTGGGTCAGGCTCTGCGGCCAGCGGAAGGGAACATAGTTCACACTGCCCAGATTTATAAATGTAAGTGTGGTGGCACCACCGCACTGCCTGTGAAGATGCAGGCAGGTTGCGATGAGAGGTGAGCTGGTGGCTGATTGTGGGTTAATTAGCTCCGCTAATAAACCGCCCGTAGCTTCACTTAAGAAAAAGAACATATTTCATCTTAGGTAGGACAATTACGGTGCATGTAAAATAGGTATTTTTGCCTAATGAGCATTAGAAAGGCTTTCTTTGGAGAAAACACACACGGAGACACACCAATCTTTTCTTAAAAAAAAAAAAAAAGGAAAAATTACAATCCTACACACACACACACACACACCCGGGTTACAGTGAACATGGACTTCAAAGGGGTCCAAGCACATCCCCAGCCCAGAAGCTGGTCCTCGGCTGACAGCCACCAGCAGCCCCGTCTCACTGAAACCAGAGTCAGCTCCCAGTGGAACCTGAGCTTTGCGGGTGAAGAGCCACTCGAGTTACTCAACCACACCGTCAGGAGAAACACCTTAGTGAGCAGGAAGAGGGGCGCTTGTGATGGGCACCCCCAGGAGCCAGCGAAGGTGGCAGCGAGGCAAGAGCCCGTGAAAGAGCAATGGCAATGGTAAGAAGTGGGCCCAGAGCAGTGGGACAGGAATAGGACTCCAGGCACAAGATCAGGGGACCCTGGGACCCTGGGTCTGCACCAACCTGTGATCAGCACCGGTCCTAGAAACCGGGGCTGGACAAGTCCTCCAAAGACATCAGATGCTGGGATGGCAGGCACCTAGCACACGCACAGGCACTGGGAATTGGTTGGAACGTGTTGGGCCTGATCTTTGCCACCTGTGATAGGACCTCACTTTTGTTTCAAGGTAAGGAAAGGGAGATCCAAGTTCAATTCGCGAGGTTGAGTGTTCTAAGTGACTTTCACAAAGGCCTTGACTCTTTCCACTATAAACCATGTCCAGGAGACTTCTGGATATCCATAGTTCTTGGTCTCATCAAGGGTATTCTCAAGTGAGTCCAGAATCCATAAAAAGAGTCCCATGGAATGCAGGCAGAGAAAGGGACGTTCTTTCCCAAGAGTCACCTTTGGATGAAGCTAGAGGCAGAGGCATAGCCTGGCCGCTGGGTATGACGTCAGAGCCGTTAAGACTGCCCACCAACAATGAACTTCCTTCACCCCTGCTGAGCCAAGTGACATGGTCTAGTCATCCTGTTCCAGTCAGGGTATCTCAGTTGCTAGAGTTACAAAATACCACAAAGTACCACAAAGTACCACAGCCGGAGCACCTGAGTGACAGACCTTTACTTCTCACGGGCCTAGAGGCTGGCAGTCCAAAGTGGAGGCATCGGCGGGGTTGGTTTCTTCTGAGACCCTGGATTGCAGACACCACCTTCTCTGTGTCCTCGTATGGCCTTTGCTGAGTGTTTCCACATCCCTGCTGTCTCCTCCTCTTCTTGTAAGGATGCCAGTCCTACTGGATTAGGACCCTAATCCCCTCTTTGGAAGCCCTATCTCCAAATACCATCACAGTGGGGTCAGGTCTTTGACACAGAAACTTGGGGAGATACACTTCAACCCATAGCACAGAACTCTCAACCACTGCCCTTGGAGCTGGGGGCTCTCCAAGGTCACTAGCTCCCAGGCCTGCCACGCGGGACTGTCTGGGACATGGGCGTGCTTGTCCAGCCTCTGCCCCAACAGTGGCAATGACTCTGCATCCACGCAAGCACAGGTGCATGGGGGAGGGTTGAGCGATGCTGCCAAAGGCAGGTAATCTATCCACCAAAGATATCCAATCCTAATCCCAGGAACCTGGGAGCCCGTGAAGTTAATGACAAAAGGGAAGTAAGGTTGTAGAGGAAGTAACAGCTGTCAATCAGCTGACCTTAACCTATGGACAATCCTGGACTATCCAGGGGGGCCCAGCGTAATCACAGGGACCCTTCAGTGGGGAAAGGGAGGCAGAAGAGGGAGTCAGGGGGAGATGGGACTATGGCAGGCAGGCACAGAGATGCCATGTTGCCAGCTTTGCAGGTGGAGGAAGGGGCTGTAAGCCAAGGAGTGAGGGCGGCCTCCAGGCAGGGAAACAGCATCACCCCAGGAGCCTCCAGAAAGGAACGCAGCCCCGCCAACCCCCAGATTTCAGCCCAGCGAAACCCGTGTCAGATTCTGACCTACAGGGCGGTAAGATGGTAAGTCTGTGCTGTTTCATGTGCCACCACATTTGTGGTGATTTCTCACAGGGCGTGAGTACAAAGTGGATGAAGTTCAAATGCTGACACAGGGGAAAGGCCAGCAGCCCTGGCCGCGGAGCTGGCAGAAGGATCGGAAAAGGAGAGCTGCCAGGGCCCACACGGGCCAGCAGAACCACCGCCCGCACCGATGGAGCGTTTCACACACGTCCTCACTTTGCTGAGGCTGGTGAGCTGGGGCCGCGCTCAGCACTGACGCAGAGTCAAGGCCAATACCCCCCTCACAGGGCTTCGCAGGCCTCCCGACCACCACCCCCTCAGGCTGCCTTACAGGGGGGCCGCCCCCTAACACTATCAGCATTTCACACAGGCTACATGGTGAATTCTGGAGTAAAATGGGTCCTCGAAAAACGATTTGAAAGGAAAGGCAGTTTGGAATCGTGTTTGCCCATATGGATGTCAGCACCTGTCCGAGTCCCACAGTGCTGCATCTTCTTCCTGAGCCACTGCAGTTCCTGGTGGTGGTTTAACCTTTTGAATGGTGGGCATTCACCTCTCTGAACAGCCTCCGTCCGTCACCTCCCGGGGCCGTGGCACACAAGTCAGAGAGCGAGGAGAGAGGGAAGGAACATAGGAGGGTGGGGGCCCCCTGGGAGCCATGCTTTCTGCCAGACCCAGGGAGCCCCAGGAGGGCTCTACCCGGGCCCAGAGAGCCTGGCAGATAACTGCCACCAATTTTCCCTCCCTCCCTGAGCCCAGAACCCAGGGATGTGTGCAAGGCACGTCTGGGCTTTGGGGTAAAAATAAACCCGGGGCTGTCAAGCCCCAGCATATTAATGACGATTAATGATTTGCTCTCATCCTCCCCAGCTCTCCGTGGGCATCTGTGACAAGCTTTGGATCGGACACCCCCCACCCCCTCCACCTCCTGCAGGTGCGTCCATATGCTGAGCCGCCCAGGGGTGGCGGGAGAGTGGCGCCCCCTCCCCCAGGCAGGCTCTCCCACCTGCAGTTCCCTGCGACCTGCTATCAGAGCCCTGGACCAAGGGAGCAAGGCCTCCAACGTGTGTCCCCGGCATCAGCTGCTGGCATTTCAGGTGCTCAAAGAGGCATCCCTTTACCCCGCTGCTGACTAGCGCCCCCTCCTCCAGCTCAGCTTCCCAGGCCCCTAAATGGGGTGGCAGCTGCTTCCAGCCCCAGAAAGCCGTCCTCCTTACCCTCTTTCCTGGGCTAGAGGTACCTCAGAGACGATGCACCCCCTTAGATTTCCCCTCTTGACTGTAACATGGGGGTGCAGCAACCACAGCTTCATGCTCCCCATTCGGTCCCGACCACCTGGCCTGGTGCCAGACGTGTCACCCAAAAAGCTGGCGTGGGCCTGGCCAACTGGCCACATACAGGAAGTGCTTAAAAGTGAAGCACACAGGTGCCGGGGGCACCTCAGGGGACCACGCTTACTCCTGCACCTCGACAGTTCCAGTCATTCCTCCCACCACCCCATGCCTCAGGCGCTCTTACTACCCTCCCCCTACCCCCATTCTCTAGAGGAAGAAAATGCAGTTCCTGATGCTTCAAGGACTTGTTCTCAGTCCCGCAGTTCATGGGCGAGAGCATCAAGGTCAGCCTTAGCCTAGGCCTACCCTGTCCCATCACGGTTGCCGCTTCCAGCCCCAGAAAGCCTTCCTCCTTAACCGTCCTCCTTAGCGGGACCCAGCTTCGTGGGCAGACCCGGGGTTCAGGGGGAACGTTTGCAGAGATGATGACCCCCCACGTTTCTGACTGGTCCACGCTGAGAATCGGGCACAGAGGCTGCCAAAGGTATATCTGAGACCTGGACCCAGGGTCCGGGCTCCGCTCTGCGGGGTTAGAGGCCGGGAGAGCAACTGCTGCAGCCAGGGGCGGAAATGACATGTGGGGCCCGTCAGGGGGCCAGCATTTCTCTGAAAATCTAGACGTAGGTACCTGGGTGGCTCCTGCCCAACCCACGCATTTGCAACCCACTCACGCGGGCAGGGAGAGAAACGCTGGAGGCTCCACCAGCTTCTCTGGGCTGTGATGAGCGAGTAGGAGATAAACTACCTAGATTACACACAGCCTCTCCCCGCCGGTTGCATGTGGGATAAAACCGTCGTGAGGAAAAAAAAGGAACACTGAATCAAAAAAGCCCCGGAAAAACCAAGTACCTTGAAGACTCGCCCTGCTTTGAAACCTCTCTCGTTGGGCACTTATCTGGGGGGGGTGAGAATGCAGCCTCGCTGAGACGTTAGAGAAACACACACAGCGAGGGAACTGCCACCTTCAGTGCCCTGTACGGACGTCCACTGTCCCCTCGGGAAGCCGCACTGGGTGTCCCGGGGGCAATAGAAATCTCAGCCGCCAAGTCTCCAGCTGGCCTTGGGGGAGAGAACCCGGCCGCTGTCCTAGACTCAGCTCAGGCCTGGTGGCGGCCCCCGTGGGCCCCCACAATGAGAAGCCCCTTTACTGTTCATCCTAGCTCTTCCTCAACCCCCTCATGCTCCCGTAACACAGAATCGCAAGACGTTCATCCCAGCAGCAAGCAGCCTGTTTCAGAAGAAGTCACAGCACCCAGCTCTTCTCCTAAGTGGGCAGCGCATTCCTCGTGGAGAGGGCACGTGTGACATCCGCCCCACCCCAACCTGTCCACAGAGCCAGACGCCAGGCGCGTCTGAGCGGGCACAGACCGGACACAGAGACACATTTGATGAGCTGTTAGACCAAACCCTGCATTAGGGTCTTTAATGACTAACCCCTCCCCCCCACCTCCCCTACACACACACACACACACACACACACAGCCTCTCCCATTGTCTGTGACAGCTTACCGGTCCTGGCCTCTCGCCAGACGATTGCAATAGCTTCCATCACATCTCACACCATTCGCCTCTCCCTCCCGATCCAACCCTGCACACTTTTCAGAGGCCAGCTATGCCCATATTTATCTCAGACCCCCTCAGTGGCCCCCCCACCCCCAAAATAGAGGTGACCCCTTTAGCCTGGCATTCAAGACCTTGCCTAACCTGGCCCCAGCAAACCCTTCCAGCTGTCCTCATGGGACCCACACATCCTCCGGCCAACTGGTCTACCCCCGTCTCCTGCACACACACACCCATCCCTCCTTCCTGAGCTTGCTCAGCCTACAGCCTCTGCCAGACTGTCCTCCCCTCCATCTCTACCTGTCTCACCTTGCCTTCAAAGCCCAGCCCAGGCATCACCTCCCACACAAAGCTGCCCACACGTATCACGGTACGCGGCAGAAGCAGGACATTTTCATATCACCAGCCTGACACAATCCCTGCTATGTGACTGGTTCGGGTCAGCCATGCCCCTATTTAAAAGCCCTGAGGACTAGCTCATCCTCATTCCTAGCACGCCCATGTTGCTCACCCTAGAGGATGGGGTTTGGGGCTGCAGAGACGAAGTCTGGTTTATACATTTCTTTGAAGACAGCCGGGAGTATGAAGACTTGGCTTTGCACGCATCACAATCTGCTGGTCTCTGCCTGCCCTGTGGTAGGTCTTCCGTTTGCTTGCTGAATAAGTGACCGACCCCGGCCACTCCATTGTGCAGACACTGCAGACGTGGTGCCCAGCCTCCCAATTGTCACCTGTGCCTCCCTGCAGCCCCTTCTTAACCCGTCCTCATCCTGCCAGGCCCTGGGCAGCCCTCCCCAGCCTCTGATTTCCCAAACTCTTTCTACCATGTTTGCCAAATCCATGTACTACTTCTATTACCATTTACTTAATTAATACCTTTCCTTAAATGAACTCCTTTTGCATATAAATAAACGTATTGACTAAGGGCGCCTTCCATGGAATGCTAGTACGCCTTTGCTGCACCAGTCAGGGTTCTCCAGGGAAAGAGACCCAATATAGATGTAGATATAAATACGGCTAGAGATACAAATACAGATATAGATATGGGTAGAGATACAAAGATTTATTATAAGGAACTGGCTCACACAGTTATGGAGACAGATAAGTCCCCAGATCTGCCGCGGACAAGGCTGTGGACCGGCGTAGTTCCCGTCCAAAGGCCTGCAGGCCCCTGACCCCGGGGGAGCTGATACTTCAAGTCCAAAGGCAGAAAAAAATAGAAATCAATGTCTTAGCTCAGACTATCCGACAGGGGGAAATTCCCTCTTACAACTGAGAGGGTTGGTCTACGTGTAGTTGTTCAGACCTTCGGCTGGCTGGAGGGGCTGGCTGCCACTCTCAGTCTACGACTCAAATGTCCATTTCACCCAGAAACAGCCTCGCCAACACTCACCGGATCCCAGGCCCCGGGCGGCCCAGTCAGGCTGACACATAAAACCAGCCATCACACTTGCCACACAGAGGAGGTCACGACAATGAAAACCTAACAATAAGGTTGAAGTCCCGCTCCATTCTGTGGCCCATGTCCAGCTCAGGGCCCGTGGCTTCCTGTTTGTTCTCTATGTGAAAGGAAAATTAGCAAGTGCTGGGAGGTGTTAAAAGTGAGTGATAGCGCCTGGGGGCTGGCACCTGAATATAATTGCGAGGAGCGTCCACCAGCGACCCACACCCACCCGGGGGGCCACTACCCGAGACCATGGGCCTGACAGCAAAGACCATGTGCTAATGACAGCCACGTCTCTCCTGGTGATTCAGCCATAGCAGCCACTTAATTAAAATATGGCGGATGAGGGACGCGTGGCAGGGCACATTCTCTGACCTAGCGGTTTCTGTCAGAAGCAGAGCATCACGGGCAAGGAGGAGGGTGGGGCAAGAATGCCCAACCACACTAAAGGCGGCACCCGGCCGAAAGCGACTGCGGCACTTGGGGGTAGGGCTGTGTCTGAAGGAATTAAAACATTCAGTAGCCCCAGGGCCAGGCTAAGACATTCTGAGGCTCGAAACTCGGTCCCATGTCATCCAAAACACCAGGATGTGCTTTCACGGAAAGAACATCGAACATTTATATCTAAACACGGATTAAAGTTGCATGTATACAAAAACACAGCATATTAAGAGAGCAGGAAAGCGGGGGGAGAGAAAGGGAAGCAGGAAGAAAGAAGGCAACAAAGAACTGGAAAATGGGGCAAAGAAGACGTGAGGAGGAAAGAAAAAGTAAAAGGGTCCATCGGAAATCAGGTCATGGCTCTTCCCGGCATTGGCTTTCCCCTCCGAAACAGGAGTAAGTCTGAGATCCTTTCTGGAAACCCAGAGCTTTACACCACTTACATCTACATGTAGCCCCCAAAGACCACCCTGAGTCTGCAGATCCCCATCAGAAGAGCCGAAATGAGCATGGGAACATGTGTAGCAGTCAGGGACCCTGTGGGCTGGGAGAATCCTCAACCACAGAGAGAGAGAGCTGGGAACTATTTTCACATTTCCAAAAAAGCCTCACAGGGATCCCATATTCTTCTGCAACAAGACCTACTAAACTACTTGCCATCCCATAGCGGGGTCCTTATTCTCCCCTCTAAGGCCACATCTCACTTTTCCACCTCTCCCCGCAGAGGAGTAGGAGTTTCCTGCAGCTGGAAATCATGCATCTGTGTGATGACACTTTCAAATATGTGTGTGTGTGTGTGTAATACACATATCTATATATATTATATATGTGTGTGCATATACATGCACATGTATGTGTGTATATGTACATATACACACACACATATATATCAGTGCTTGGCATATAAGGAGCCTTAACAGATGTCATGTCTGTAAAGGCATGACTGAAACACAGGTGATGCTACACTGTTTTAACTCCATCCTTCATTATATGTACCTTGGAGTAATCAAAATGGGGAGGCAAATCTATCAGTAGTAAATGTGTTCAATAGATTATTTGGAAGAAAAAGATCACTCAAAACAAGGAAAAAAAAAAAAAAACTATGAAAGGGGTGCCAGGCAACAAAGAGGTCGGAAGCCTCTGACGGGGTGCGTCACATCTGTCCCCACGCACGCACGCACGCACAGGGCCTGAGAAACCCTGGAGACTCAGCTGCTAGAATTTCTCCAAGGGAGGCCTGGGGGCCACCAGTATCCGAATCCATGGGAAAGGTGTTGAAACGCAGATCCCTAGGTCCCACCCAGGCCGAGAGTGTAGCCTATTTGAGACTAGGACCTTGACTCCTCACTTCTGGGAAGCTCTTTCGGTCATTCTGAAGCACACTCAGGTTTAAGTGTCCCCACCCCAGGGGTTCCCGGGCAAATACCTGCTGCACCTGCTGCCCAGAGCTGGGGAGGAGCTCAGAGCGGCTGGCCCTTCCCCGTGCTCCACTCTGAAGGCCCACGCCTCACCTGGGACCCATAAACGCCGTACTGCAGAGCAGATGAATGATGTGTGAATGATGAAGGGGTGTGAATGATGCTCCCCTGCCCCTCTCCCACCCCTGCCTTCCCCTAAGGAAGGCCCCGGCCTCAGGGACTGCTCACTGGGTCTTTCAATAAACTCCAACCGGCCCTTTATCAGATGGTCCAGTCAATTAGAACTTCATCAGGAATCAATTTGTAAGGCCCAGCTGAGATGTAACTATAGATCAGGGCCATGGCAGCAGATTATCCCGCTAATGGAATATTCCATTGATTAATTGAGTATTTAAATCTTTCAGAGCGTGGTCATGCTTGCTGCCATTGTCGCTGGATGAAAGGGTATGAAGAGAAGAAATGATGGTTCTCCCTTCATTTCCCAGCTCTCAGCAAAAGAGTAGGTCTCGCTTGGGTTCTCAGAGAGCTGCAGCGTGGCAAGGTATTCAGCACGACGCAGGCACCTCCCACCTGCTGACCGGGCCAACCTGGGGACAATGGTTTAAATTCTCCCTTTCCCTGCAAGGCTGTGAGGTGTGTCCCAAAGAAACACCCATCCTCTGCTTCACCTCTCATGCTCCTGAATAACCTGGGGACTCTTCAAGCACAGGTGACTATCTGGTTCAGCAGGCAGGGGGCCTGAGAATCTGCATTCCTAGCAGGGTCCCCACCCCCACCCCCCATCCTACCCCAGTGCAGCTGGGACCACGTTTGAGTGGTACATATCTCTCATTTATAAACGTGCAGTTTAACAAGCCGTGGTGAGAGCAAACATTATCTGAGGCCTATCCGAGTTATTGCTGCAGCCTGAAATTTTAAATACAGGCCTACGTAGCCCGGACCACTGTTGAACTGGTGATACGCATACATGCTACGTGGTGCCGTGTGGGTGGGCACTGCGCGTTGCCCAGGGAGGGACCCTCCATGGAGACTAAGATGCTTGCGGCTTACGTCCCAGTTCCAGTTCTTAGCTGTGTGCCTCTGGTAGAGCAGCCTGGCTTCTCCGGGCCTGGGTTTCCCTGTCCCGGGGCTGCCCGCTCCTGCAGGAATCAACAGGCTCAAGGTAAGGAAGCACAAGAAGCACCTAACACGATGCTTTCGGCGCATGGTGAAAAGGCAGTTGTTGGAAGCTGTTGCTATTATTACTCTGAGGCCCAACACTTACACACATCTCAGAAGTCAGGTTCCCTCTGGAGAAAAGAGGGATACGAATGCTCTTTGCCGAGAAGCAGATGTGT
The DNA here is from genome assembly GCA_004026585.1 of Noctilio leporinus. Taxonomy (NCBI): domain Eukaryota; kingdom Metazoa; phylum Chordata; class Mammalia; order Chiroptera; family Noctilionidae; genus Noctilio; species Noctilio leporinus. The sequence goes on from PVIW01001797.1 coordinate 197,877, forward strand.
CCCCTGAAGGGGTGGGAAAGGAAGGGCAAGCCCCTTGCTCCTGCATCTTCCCCAGGGCCGCACTGCGTCTTTACCACATACTGTGAAGTTCATACCTGGGACCTTCCCAGGGGCATAACCAAATTTCCCTGAGTGGCTGACACACTGTGAGGGGAAAGGAAAGAAGGAAGGAAATTGGCATTACTGAGGCCCTGCTATATGCCATGCTTTATTTTTTCATACATGATCGCATTTCATCTTTACCAAACCCTGGAGGGGTTGACAGGATTATCCCCATTTTCCAGGTGGAGACACTGAGCCCCGGAGAAGGAGTGACATCTGCCCGAGACAGTCCATGGGTGGCCTGGAACTGGAGCCCAGGTTCACGTCCTTCCCTCCACACCACCCCGTGCCCCAGTTCCGGGTGTCTGCACAGGTAGAGGTGTCAGCTGGTGGGTGGTGCTGAGTTGTCATGAGTTGCACGACCGTGTGGAGGTGTCTGCATGCCGCACAGGCAGATGTAGGCCATCTGCAGTCAGAGCATGCTGGGGTAAGCTATTCTAGTCACTCTGCTTTCAACCTATCCCCTGGAGGACTTTTTCACACCAGGGTCTGCTCTCTCCCTGACAAATACGGATGGCTTCTCGGGTCCTTAAATTTTCATTTGAGTGACCTACAAAGCGCAGAGAATGACAGCAGTTCTTGAATTATTTTAGTCTGTAAACCACTTCAACAGGGGGAAAGATCCCATCACCTGCCTATCTGTGCAGCTCCCGCAAAGGAAAACCATCAGCAGAATTCATGGGAAGACGGCCCTGCTTTTGATAAAACACCAGTGAGTGATGTCTGATTTCTAAGAAATATCAGAGGGCAACGATTCGTCCGGTCACACCAAGTGAGACCCGTCGCTACCTTGGGAGAATTCATCTGAGAAGAGATGAGGCAACATTTGAGGCCCCGCATGCACGTGTCTGACAACCCCAGGTTGCTGTCTTTCTCCCAGTGACGGAAGCCCACACCTTGGAAAGTAACAAAAAGTCTAGAGCATAAGATACTTAGAAAAATCTGCCTGCCCTCAGCCCCAGGTTTCATGAACACACTTCCCCATGTCTTTATTTCTGCTGTTTTGGGCACCCATGAAGTATGATCCATGAACTGGTCCCACTAACCAGCTGGCGATATGAGAGAAGGGTCTACCCCTACTGGGGCCTCAGGGTCCGCCGTTGTAGCATTCTGTGATTCCAAGAGATATTCTCCACTTGGCAGATGGGATTTTAAGGGTCCTGCCTTGGCCACAGAGGATCTTGCTCACAACAAAGATTTTTCCTCGCAGGGTAAGTTGATCCTGAGCAGACAAGTATGGCAGAGATAACCTTCCCATAACGAGCCTGAGGGAAGGCAGGGACCACATGAAAGATCAAAAAGCAAAGACCAAGCCCTGGCTGGTGGCACAGTGGATAAGGCACAGACCTACGAACCCTAAGGCCGCTGGTTCGATTCCCAGCCAGGGCACATAACCAGGTTGCAAGCCAGGTCTCCAGCCAGGTCCTTAGCTGGAGGCAGGTGAAAGGCAACCATACATTAATCTTTCTCTCCCTCTCTTTCTTCCTCCATTCCCTTCTCTCTAAAAATAAATAACACCTTTGGAAAAAAACAAAACAAAAGCAACGACCAGAGTTTAGCCAATGGCCTCAGACACCCTTGCTGGGGCTTTTCAGACTCCCCCTGTCCTGTACAGGTCCTGAACCCCTACAATTGTAGGTTCATCCAGCCAATCCTTGAGTCCGGAAGGGCCAGCACAGGGCTCTGCTCCACTCACCTGAGGACTGTTGAAGATGGTTGAGGACTTAAATGCCATCTTACAGGTGGGTGTGGGGTCAGAGGAGCTACCTGGGAAGTTCCGAGACAGTTACACCCTCTCTCTGCCCAGCACAATGGTCACACTGTGCCTGGTTCTTGAACCCACTCCAGTTTTCATCAAGAACTGCAGTCTAGATTGACCCTCTAAGCTGTGCAACTTTTTTTTTTTTTTAACAATTCCTGACTCACCACAAGAAGGTGCTAAAAGAGCTGAAATTAATACCTAGACTCCTAACCCAGTATTCCTTTCCCTCACCATACAGCTCCACACGGTGGTAGATGGAGGATGAATATATATCAATTATAATGCATTTTGCTGCATGTAATGAAACACCCAATGAACAGTAATTAAGAAGGGCATTTAACTACCTAATCTAACAAATTATAGGAGCATGAAAGCTCAAAGGTCTATCTAGTGCTTTAACAATATCACAAAGAAGCACGCCCCTTTCTTTGCTTCTACTCTCCCATTAGCAACCATTTCTTCTGGCTCATTTCCTCATGGTCCCAAAATGACTGCTGTGGTTCCAGGCATCACCTCCTCACACAACCATATTCGTAATAAAAGGAGGGAGGGGTATTTTCTCCTTTTATGTCTCTTTTTATCAGGGAGGAAAACATCTCTCTGAAACCTCCCTGCACATTTCCTCATGGGTCCCACTGTTCAAGATTAAATCCCATTGTCTGTACCCTTAATGCAAGGAAGCCTGGAAAAATGAGCCTATGACAGTGACCCTTAACATGAAAGACTAACTCTACCATCAAAGAAAAATTGGGGATGCAGAGCTGTCTGTTAGCTGGGCCACCGACACTGTCTGCCCAACCAGTAAGATGACAATTATCTGGGTAAAGTTGAAATTCCTTCCTGAATGAGTTTGGAGTTCTACGGTGACAGAAATATTAAAGAGCAAGCGAGAGGAAAGCCTGTTCCCGGCACACAGCTTAACCACACGGCAGGAAGCAACGGCGGGCGCACAGAGGACACAGCGATGGTGCCCAGGGAGGAAGCACATGCTGGGAAAGAGACCTGAGGAAGAAAGGCCTGTTCAGCAGAGGCTACAGCTGAGCCTTCAACACTGCCCGGGTCTCTGAGACTATCACCCCCTGGGGCCTCGGCTCCCCAACCCAAAGGATCCCCTAACTGTCACCTCTCTTTCTAGCCAGGGGATGAAAATGACTCTGAACCCAATCCATCAGGCCTCATGGATAAGCTCTAGTGACCAAGGAGAATCAGTGGTTTTTCACATCCTTCTCCCTGACTCCATCCTTCCACCTTTGGTCCCATCGGGGCAGAGCCCAGAGAGGAGCAGGACACAGAGGAACATGGATCAACTGGAGCGAAACGGAGGGTGTGGGCTCTCCAGGGAGGCCGTCCCTCCTCATATCAAAGTCTGCAGGAGCCCAAGAAAGAAGCCACGGGCTTGGCCAGGGACGGCTCACTGGCCCCTGTGGAGCCAGGTCTGTGCTACACAGGAGCGAGTGTTGGTTCACACATAGTGGTGTGACCACGAGGCCCCAGCACGGAATCTAAGGCGAGCCACCTTCTTCATGGTTTCCCCCTGCAAAGGATACAAAGATGTTCCTTCCTTTCTCCCTCAGGAAGTGGAGGTGGGTTTGGAAAAGCAACATGTAGCTCTGAGTGTGGGGATGGGGCTGAGGGCAGATGGTATGCTCTGTGTGTGTGTGTGTGTGTGTGTGTGTGTGTGTATCTGTCTGCCTCAACAGAAAACTGAGTTGGACACCTCGGGCCGTGCACTGTCCATTGCTTCAAGGTTGTCACCAGAGTTGCCCGAAGCAGCTGCTAAATCACTTGGGGTGTGAGCTGAGCTTACAGCCCCTCCTGCACCCCCTGATTTGGCTTGATTCTCTCCAGGCACCAGCCCTGGGCCCCAGCAACCCGCCCTGCACACACTCCCTGGGAGGGAGTCCACCTGGGGTCTGCACAGCCATGGACCCCGTACAAGCCAGCAGCTACGCGGGGATTGACGCCTGAGGTTCCCGTCATCCTCTGAACACCTTGTGGCAGGAGCCGTCCCTTCCGTTCTTCCAGGGAGACCTCAAGTGACCCCCCCAAGGCCACAGAGCCAATACGTGGCTGACCTTGGATTTGATGTCTGATCTTTCTGACTGAAAAGCTCTTCCATGGGGCGAGGGCCCCATTTGCCTGGGATAGGAAGGAGGTCCTCAGGGCACCCGCGGGTAACAGAAGACAGCTGCTTTGCCCACCACATATGCCTGGTACATTTTTGTAGCGTGAGAGGTTCTCTTCTGCCATAGCAACCACTTAGGGGTTCTGGCAGCTGACCTCGTCCACCAGGACAGCAGCAGTCTAGGCTGGACCACACTCCACACTCCACTCCCACCTCTCTGTTCATAAGCCCTGGGTCCCACTCATTTCTTCCCAACTTCTTGTTTATTTTTCCAAAGAGCCCAAGAACCACAATTGATTTTAAAATAAAAACCTCCGGCTTATGCACAGAGGCATTATTCAGAAAGGTTGAAAGTGATGAGGAGGCATTATTTCCCATTACCCTTAGGCTGTGACCTTGCAGCTGAAACACCGCAAGACGGGACTGACCTCCCCTGACGTGCCTGTGTGGGCAGCGCGGTTCCAGGTGGGTCATGCACACTGAGCGTCCTGTCGTCCTTGGCACAGGGCAGACGCACCGCAAAGGCCAAGGACTTCCAAGTCAGCAGAGCTGGAAGCGGTCTCTGCACTCCCCGGTCCAACCCCTTCCCTGGCCAGCTGGGAGTGAGGGTAGCTCCATCCAGAGGAAAGAAACCTTGGGAACTGGGGAGTCAGGGAGCAAAGACCTACAGGATATCTAGAGAAAATTCATCAGCAAAAGGCAACCTGGCCTCCCTGCTGGGAGGAAGCAGTATTTTCTGCATCAAAATGCCCTGCTAGGAATTAAGCTTACATTTTCCCTTATTTTCTGGTGAATGGCAGGGTGGAGAGACATCCTGAGGGAACAGGAAGTCAACCCTGGAAGCATGAATGACGCTTGTCACGAAAGGGGGTGTGGGACCCAACAAGGCAGGAGGGGTGGGCAACGGTGGGCTTCTGCCCTGAGGAAGCTGAAGACAGGCTAAGGGAGGAGAACATGACCGGGTCCCAGGTCCCAGGCAGCACACGTCAGACCCAATTCTGCCCCTGCACGGCTGTACAGGTGGCAGGCAGGTCCAGCGAGGCTGTCCCAGGATGCAAGTCTGCTGGACCTGGAATGAGGTCCCCTGAAAGGGGTCCCGGAAGATGAGATGCAGGGCTGGGGGACCCCCAGTTATGATGCAGACAGTCATTATCATCCCTCCTGCTCAGGGCTCCAATGACGGCACCCACTGCAACCCTAGCTGGCTTAGCACTGTCTTGACTCTCCCTTCACAAGATGAGCTCCTGGGGAAGCAGGGCTCATGGCCTGTCAGCACTCAGTGGCCAGCAGGCTCAGCCCGCTCCTGGGTCAGCAGGAGCAGCAGGGCTTGGCCTGGATACTGGGCAGCGGTCTTGCTCAGCCTACATTTGTGTGCATGTGTGTGTTGGGGGGTGGGGGTGGGGGTTGTTAGGAAGACCCAACAGGTCTCTGGCACAGCGGTTGGGAGATACCATTAAGGGTTAACCGGAAGCCAATGGGTCTCCCAGGCTACCTTTGGTACCAGTGAATGCACCAGAATCCAGGATAAGGGCTCAAACTGAGAGACTTAGAAACTAGCTGTGAGAGCACACAGAGTCAATCTGTCATTTGGAGATAAAAGACATCCACTACATCCTTCAGCTGTATATCCAAGCTGGACTCTAATTTATTACTTTACATTGAAAACCATGTAAACATGATGGCCATGCAGACTCTCACACCTAGACCCACGACCAGAGCCACCTCTGCTGGCTAAGATCCTTCCCGTCAATATTTGAACATGCTCACGTCTCTCTCATCCAAAAAAGGACGGCAAATACAATCTAACCCTCAGGACCCTGCTTCCTCCTCCCGATTCTGCCTTTGACCATAGCATGGCGCTATGGTCAGGTGTGGTGTGAAGACCAACCCTGCCCCACCGCTCCACATGACTAAGGCCACCAGTGGCTTCCACATGGCTCCATGCGGTAAGGACACTTGTCAGCCCTCACCTGGCTTGACCTCTCAGCTGCGCCTGCCGCTCTTGGCTACTCCCTTCTTCTGGAAAGACTCCTTTCTCTTATCGTCCTTGGCCTCAAACTTTCCTGAGTTTCTCTTACACTTTTGCCAAGTCTTTGTCCATCTCCTGTGCTGGCCCATCCCATTCCACCTGGCGGTTAAGTTTTGCAATTCCATTGCTTCTCCCTCAGCAACTGCACCCACATCTGTAAAATTTCAATTTACACACCGGGTAAGTCACATCCTACACCAGCAGCCTAGAACTTTCCTCTGAGCATCTGTTCTGAACACCTGAGTGTCTCAAAAGCACTTCAGGACAAAATCTTTTTGAAATGCGCATCTGCTCATGTACTGGCACCCAGAATATACATTTAAAAATTCTCAAAAGTTGATAACAAAAAAAAAAAAAAAAAACAAACCAGTTTTTACATGGGCAAAAGATTCGAACAGACACTTTAACGAGGATGGTAATACAGATGGCAAAAGAGCCCATGGAAAGAGGCTCACTGTCATGAGTCATTAGGGAAATGTAAAATAAAATCACTATGAACCTATTAGAATGGCTAAATTAGAAAATAATGCCAACACCCAGTGCTGGTGAGGATGCGGAGCAACTTGAATGCAATTGGCTCGCCCACTTGGGGAAACAGTTTGGCAGTTTCCCACCAAGTTAAACATACACTTAGCATTTGACCCGGCAACCCCCCTCTGTCCGTTATCACAATTTATTCACTGTTGCCAAGGGTCTTGGAAAGAGGCAGGAGGAAACTCTTTGGGGAGACAGGAAACAGGACCAACTATACAATGGGCGGAGCCCAGCGAGAAGTGAAAAATGAAGACAGTGAAAGGAAGGCATCATACGGAGCACAGGGCCCTTCCGAGCGCTGGGGCTTTTGCGACAATGCAGGTCACGTGCCTAGGAAGCCTGCCCTGGATGGAAACACTCTATTTATTTCTCGTGGTGGTGGTCACACAGTGCTTTGCCTTTGGCGAAACCTGTAGAACCACGCACTACAAAGGATCCATCTCATTGCACGTGAATTAAACCTCAGTAAGCCTGACATAAAAAATAAATAAGAAAAAAAAACAACAAAAAAGCCTTGCCATGGGTCAAGGTTACACTGCTGCAGGTTCAGGCTCACCCTGCAGTTGAAAGGCCTGAAAGTCAGGGGAGCATGGAGAAGGTTCCGGACGGGACAGATGGAAACAACGTCTGTGTGTGTTCCTGGGGCAGATCTTGGGCCAGGAAATGCCAAAGCCAAGGCTGAGCCCGGGGCTCAGGGCTCCCAACTGCTGTTCCTACACCCCTAGTTGCTTCAAACATGCTCATGGGGGTGGGGGTGGAGCTGTCCCACAGGAGAAGGGCTAGTTAAATAGCGTGAGGGGACCAGCCCAGGAGTCACGCTGCCCTGTGACAACTGCTGCTCCCGGCCCTTGGGAGACAGAAGCGTGGGGCCAGGCACCCAACCTGCTAACTTGGACTTTTCTCACCTGTATTCTTATGGGCCCCAATTCACTGGCTCCATTGTGGGAGGGATTAACGCAAAATTCATGCAAAGTAGGTAGCGTGGTATCTGGCATATAGAAAAAAATAGTAGGTAAATGTCACTTTTCTTCTTTACGACAGTAAGGACAATAAGGAGAGTGACATTAATGAAATATCACTGGCATCCTCAGGACTCCAGGAAGGGAGGGGGAACCCGGGCTGGGCTGCCATGGCTGTTAGTGGTGTAGGAAGAACACCGGAGATTCTCACATCTCAAGCCCTGGATTTATAATTTCCTCCCGACAACCTTGCTGGGACAATTAATTTATATCATCTCTGTTTCCTCTCGTTAATATCTCGCCCTCCCCTTAATCAGGCTCTCAAAACGGATTCATCTATTTTACTCCTCTTTTCAAGGAACAACCTTTGGGTTTTATTTATCCTTTCTAACGTAATCTGGGTTTTATTCCATTAACCTCTGCTTTTATCTCTGTTAATAATCTGCCCCCATTTTCTTTGCGTTTATTCAATTGTTCCTTTCTGATGTCTTAAAAGGATTACCTAATTCCACCTGCGTTTTTGTGGGGGAGGGGGGTCTTCCTTCATTAATAAGGAAGGCTATAAATTTTCCTCTGAAAACAGCTTTCACTGTGTCGGACAGACTTGATGACTTACATCCTCTCTAAGTAAAGATTGCTGAACACAAGTCAACTAAGCTTAAAAAACTGATCCCAAGCTGAAAGTTAACAAGAAGCACAGCTGACGGGTTAATACTTGACAGCGCGTCCCTGACACTGCGGTGTTCCTTCCCGGCCCGAGCCCAGCCGCCTGTATCCGGGCCAGCGTCCTCTCTCCTAGAACCTGCCCCCGAGCCCCTGGTCAGCTCCTGCCTCGGCTCCTTCTCCACAGCGTGGCTCTAGGAACTTCCCAACTTTCAAATACGGCCTCATGGTTCCTCTGCCCAAACCTGGTCAGAGCTTTCCCGCGACAGGATAGCTTTCAGCCCAGCAGACTGGACCCGTGTCTGCGTACCTCCAGCCCTGCCCCCCAGGCCAGCCCCCATCCTGCCTGGTCCAGCAGAACCACGCCCCACCTTGCCTCACACCTCATCCCTTTGCAGGTTGGCCTGCCTGCTGCGCCCACCACATCTACCCTGCCCACCCTGCTCCACTGGCTTCTGGAAACTTCCCTGGCACCCTCCCCGGCCCCTGGCAAAGTGCCTCCTGGCTCCCACGGCCACCTGGACACTGCAGCTGTTCCCTTTCCCTCACCACATTGCATGACAAAGATCTATTGGCTTGTTTACCCATCACTTTACTGTGGCCAAAGACAAGGTTTCCTTGAGCCCAAGTCCCCAGCCCCTCACTAAGGTGCTGAATTTGAACCCATCTGATCCTCAACTCTGAGCTGTTGGCCTTGAGGGCTTCCCTCTGGAGAATAAATGTGCACAGGCGCCAGGAGCAGATGCAGCGCCCTTCCTAACCCCAGGTGCTGCCTCCTCCACCAGGAAGGACAGCAGGGGGCCCTGTGGTCTCCACAAAAACACCCAGCCCCAGGGCTCAGTGAAAGGCAGGCCTTTGCCCTTGCCCTTCGGTGGGGACATATAAAGTTCCTTAATGGGCCTCATCATCTGTGGCAAGAACTCTGCATGGGGTGCCTCACTTAATCCTAAAAAGGTATTACCCCATTCCTCCGGTGACCCCGACACCGCTGTGCACCTCACCCTGAGCAGCGAAGGCTCAAAGAGCTGTGTGGAGGCAGCCTCTTCTCACCACACAATCTCCAGGTCAGCATTCACAGGACTTTCTACAAAGATGAAACTTCTGTACCCTGCCCGGGATGGCCACGTGGAGCGAGTGTGACTGAGAAGCTAGACTTGTTCATTTGTATTTCACTATAATTCACTTAAATTTGAATGTTAACAGCCGCCAATGGCCAGCGGTGGCTACCACACTGGGTCAGTGCGGCTGCAGACAGCTCTGAGGGCAGCATGGGGCTGAAGACCAGCCCTTCGCCCCGAGCGGTTGTGGGTGGGGCAGTCAGGAGCTCAGGCCTGAGGACTCCAGGTGGTGGGATTTCAGCCCAGGCGCAGGGGACCCCTGAGCTCCAAATCGACACATCGACAATTTTCCCTTGGTGCCGATGAGGCCCAGAGGCCCAGAAAGCTGCCTGAGGTCACACAGCTTGCGAGGGCCAGAGCTGGGACTCAAAGTCTGGAAGTCTGGCTCCAGAGCCTTCACTATTGACCACACGCTAACGCCAACTTGAAAATGAGAAAATGATGGCATTAAGAAGCGTCTAGGACCTCTGACTTCCCAGGGCGCACCTCTCACCAGGGTCCCCAGGGGCTCTTGTACCATTCGCTCTAGTGACACGGCAAGTCCTGGTGGGGACTAGCTCTCAGGACTGAGGCCATTATCACCATCATCATCCTCCTCTTAACCCCAGAAGCCTCCAGCCTCCAGCCTCACTGAGCTACCTGCCAGTGGCAAAGAGGGTCCCGGAAGAGAGGGGCGGGGAGCCAGAAGAGGTGGCATCCGTGGAGCAGAAGACCCCAGTTCTCGCCGGCAGGCCCCACAGAACAAGGGTCAGACAGAGGCTCTGCCCTGGCCTGCCTGGCCCTTTAAATGGACACAGCTCCCACCGGGCACTCTTAAAGCTCACTTCATTCATGAATTAAGTCCCTGACATCCCATATCTGCATGATCAATATGTTTGTTTATTAGCAGCAGCTGCTGTGTTTTAGCGAAGGTGGTGGGCCCCAGCGAGAGGGCCGCACGGTAACCACAGAGCGGGGCCTGGGACAAGGAGAAGAAAGGCCTCCCGCTGGCCGGTGGGAGCTGGGGCTGGATAGGGTTTCATGGTAATGGCCCTTTAATTGAAATCACTGCTTCGGTAGGACCGCGGGGTAGGGAGCTGTGCTGATGGCTCCACTCGGCCCCCCTTCAAGAGGTCCATTAACGGGTGGATGTGCTCCCAGCTCTGGGCTGGGAGAGGTGCAGCAGCTTGGATGGGGGCTGGGGCGAGGCCTCGGTGGGCAGCCCGGCAGCCTCGGCAGCTGCTGTGCAGAGCGTGGGGCTGGAGAACCAGCCGCTCTCGCCGGCGCTGCGCTCCCATGTCAGGCCTGCTGACTTGGCCTCCCTGGCCGGGTCCCAAACCCAAGCCCAGCCCCCTTGTCCCCCCCCGGGGTTCACTTCCCCTCAGTGACTCGGGAACCTCATTCCTCAGCTGACTTCTGGTGTTCCGGAAGGGGGAAAAGACGCATCATTTTCTGGTTTTGATATTGGATACCTGGTCCGGGTGGATGATCCAGGATCCGGCCTCTTGTCCATCTGTGGTGCTGGGGGTCTAGGGAGCAGCCCCGAAACCGCGACTTCATCTGCTCATCTGCGCATTTGGAAAGCATTCAATGAGCACCTTCTATATGCCAGGAACCGTGCTAGGTTCTACGAGGGCAAAGATGAAAATGCGCAGTCTTGCCCTGGAGAGGTTTAAAGCCTTATTCAGTAAAGCGTACAAAACACTGACAAAGCAAGAACTTAGTGGCTTTGCTGGGAATGCGTGATGTTCAGCGGGAGCACAGGAGATGTGGCCTCTCAGTCAGGAAGGTGGCGTTTGATCTGAGGGAACCTGTCCTAAGTTTTTAAATCAGTCAGTTTCCGGGCCCACGGGGCCCTTCCATTTCTCCCAGGCCCCCGCTGCAGTCTGGACGGGCTGGCCTGCCCTAGAATGTGCAACCTGGCAGGTGTGCAGTGGTCCCCAGCGGGAATTGCTTTGCCACCAGGGGAGTTGGGAAATGTCCGGAGACATCTGTGGTTGTCACGGCAGCAGGGCGGGTAGAGGCCAGGGATGCTGCTAAACATCCTGCAATGTAAAGGACAGTCCCCAACAACAAAAAGTGATCTGGTCCCAAGGCTGAGAAACTCTGGACTTGGTGCTGTCTCCATATTTAATTCAGAGGTGTGAACACAGGCATCATTACCATTTCTGCCTTAGTTCAGAATCCATCCGTCACACCCAATTCCCATATGCAGCCAGCTCTATCAATGGCTAGTCTCGCTGCCTGTCCCACCCTACATTGTCACCCTGGCCTTTGCGGTTTGAGGTTGGGTACCATTTGCTAGGACAGGACCCTGGCTATTTCCACTTCAACCTGTAATCTTGGGCCTGCCTCCTGAAAGGTGTTCTCCTGGGGTCACCCCTTTTCCCTAAACACACACTACAGCCTCTGCTCCTACCCTTCTCCTGCCTCCACCCCACATTCAGCTTGAAGTGTGGACACAGGCCCAGGACCACAGCACCCCAACTCTCTCACCAAAGTCCATCCTCCCAAAGGTCCATCCGTCATCAGCCCTACAACCCACTTGGGCACAAACACAGGCAGTCCCAGCACAGGAAAACATCAGGTGAAGAGGGGTCACCAGCTTACCACCCACACTTGCCAGCACCTGACTCAGAGCACTGACCCAAGACTGTGTCTTCACCCAGAAGTTCTGTCACTTTCAGGGTCCATCTCCCTAAGACATCATCAGGTCAAAGATGCTGAGAGAGCCCATCCTGATGATCACGTGAGGCCCAATAGAGAATCTTAGGTTATCAGCTAACTGCTCCCTGGCCAGCTTCTAGGAGCTTACAGAAAAATGACAATTGTTAGACTTGAAGCCTCTAAACCAGACGTGACAAGCCAGCCACCCCCAGCAATGTGCGGTAGCTGCTTATAGCCATGTGCTGGGAAGGGTCCTGGGGCAAAGGGGACCCGGGATGGCTCTTGGGGTTATTGATCATTTTATCCTCCATTCTTTAACCTAATTCAGCTTTGATCCCACACCCTCAACCCTGTTCCAACCAGGCAGCTGGTCCTAAGTCTCTCCTACTACAAACATTCTAGAACCTTAACTGTTTAAAGCCAAGGTTCAGGAAGAAAGAGAGGATGAATTAGTAGTGTTTTCAACCATGGGGGGAGGTGAGAGGAGGAGAGGCCCCTGTGCCAGATGTTGCCATTTGCATATCCAAATGGAAAACAACTTCTCCTACCTTCCCCATGCTGATTTATTACGAGGAGAGTATTGCAGTTTATGGTCAGTGTCTGGGTCTTCATGAGAGACCCAAATGAGTCCTGAGATGGATTACATTCTAAATGAAGTTGACACCGCCTTGCTGTTGGTTTTCGCCCATGGATTCGTGCACAAAATCTGTTTGGTGATATAATTAGTACATAAAATTGCCTTCGATCCAAAAATTTCAATGGCCCACTCGTGGGCGCAGTGCCACACCTGAGACTTTGTTCCCCTGGATGTCAGTATGCATACACTGCAGAGCATCCCAATAATCATGGATTTAGACAGTCCACAAGGATAGGCCAGCCGCTTGCCCAGTATTTGAATACATTCGCCATCATTCCTGCCAAGGTGCACTACCTTTTGTCTGAACAGATCCACAAACGAAGATGCACAGCCTTCTGCCTAGTGCAGCCCATCAGGACCGGACTCAGCCAGAAGCTCTGGTCATTTCAACATCGTCCTTAAAGGAAATGGACTCTACAGACCCGCTTCCATTCTCCAGCCCCACTTCTCCCTCTTGAGGGCGCTCTGAATAGCCCATTCTTCTTTTTTTTTTTAAAGATTTTATTTCATTATTTTTAGAAAGAGGGGAAGGGAGAGAGACAGAGAGGGAGAGATACATCAGTGTATGGTTGCTTTTTCACCTGCCTTCAGCCACAGACCTGGCTGGAGACCTGGTTTGCAACCTTGTTATGTGCCCTGGCTGGGGAATCAAACCTGCAACCTTTGGGTTCACAGGCCAGCTCCTTATCCACTGTGCTACCAGCCAGGGCAGCTAGTCTTCTTTTAGACACTCCTTCGGCCACCCCATGATGAGACCGTGCAGACGAGGGGTCAGCAACCTACAAGCGTAAATCTGGCCCTCCACCTGTTTTTATAAATAAAGTTTTATAGACATACAACCACACCCATTCACTCACCTACTGTATTATCTGTGGATGCTTTCGCACTTCAACAGCAGATCTAAGCAGCGGTGACAGACACCTCACGGCCTTCGAAGCCTGAATGTTTTCCTGCCGTGGCCCCTGACAGAAAAGCTTGCCAACTGCTGCTACTGACATGACTTGAGCACTGCACTGAACAGACCAGCTACTGACAGCGGTCACCATGGGGCACAGTTCCCCCTGACTTGTGCCCACTTTTTCAAAGAGCGGGACGGTGCTGCTGCAGGGGCTGGCCAAGACTCGCCCCCTTATTTTCTCTGAATAGCGAGCCCCTCTTTCGGGAAGGTCACATCTGCTTCCTCATGGGCAACAGCCACTGCTGAGTTGAGAGGTGTCCACTATAGACAACAAAATCGCACCTGGCTACTACCACTTACTGAGCACTGGCTATACACCAGGCTAGTGGTATTTGTTTTATATCATTGCTTCGATTGTGTCCATCCAACAGCCTACAAGGGAAATCCTATCATTATCCCTGTTTCATAACAGAAGAAACTGGGGGCTCAGGAAAGGTAAGTAAATACCCAACGTCACCTCTTCACAATGACATTTCAAACTCAGGCTCCCCTGGCCCCCCAAGTCCTCTTACTGCTTTCTCCTTCCTGGGTGCCAGGACCTGGGTGGGCTACATATGGTTATGGTTCTCGGGAAAGGAAATCTTGACTTTAACTTAACAATTGAGCTCATCCCATTCATTTATTCAACTACTTATTTACTCAGGAATGAGCCCACTGAGAAGCTCCATGTGCCAGGCTGCCCATGGAGCCCACCTTCCTGTGGAGAAGGAGGCAGGGGGAGAGGTGTAAACAAAGTAGATAAGGAAAAACGATCAGAAGCTGGGCCCCTGTTATTTTAAAAAATTAAGCGAGGAAGAACTAGCTTGCTGGAGCGGGGCAGGGTGATCATCTTAGGCAGGTGGTCAGAAGAGCCTGGCTGGGAAGGTCACCCGCAGGAGGTGAAGGGCTGAGCCCGAGGGCCCTGCGGGAAGAGTCTTCCTAGCAGAGGAGGACAGCAGCAAAGTCCCTGAGACAGGAGCATGGCTGGGAATTAGCAGGGGGACCAGTTGTCTGGAGCAAGACCCGGGGGACAGTGGGAGGCAATGTGAATGTAACTGACTAAATGCTTGTATCCCCCAAAATTCAGCTGTTGAAGCCTCAACCCCAAGTGATGGTGTTAGGGGTGGGGCTTCTGGGAAAAGATAAGGCCATGAGCCATGGGAGTGGGGCTCCCATGAATGGGATTAGCGTCCTTCATGGAAGAGGCCAGAAAGAGCTCCTTCGTCCCTCCCATATGCGAGGACACGGTGAGAAGACAGTGCTCTGTGGTCCACAAAGCAGGCGTCTTGCTCTCGGACTTCCCAGCCTCCGAACGGCAAGAAGTCCATCTCTGTTGTTTATAAGCCACACAGGCTAAGATATCTTGTTCCAGCAGCCTGAGTGGACTGAGTCGGAGAGAGAGGCAGCAAGGGGCCAGTCCTGCAGAGCCTGAGGTTTGGTATGGCTTTCTGGGGAAGCCAGAAGCAGAGCCACTGCAGGGACCCGAGCAAAGGAGAGACGTCACCTGAGGTGTGCCTGAAACAGCTCCCTCCGGGATGGGCTTGAAGGGACAAGAATGGGAGCAGACAGAGCAGTCAGGAAACTATCAAAGTCACCCTGGCAGTGATGTGGCCAGTGTCATCGCGCTAGATGTAGGGAGAGGTGCCTGGGTTTAGTTTGAAGGTAGAGTCACAGGTACCCCCCACGGGTGAAAGGTGTGGCACTGGAGAGGAGGAGTGGAGTCAAGGATGCCACCAAGATCTCTGGCCTGAGCAACGAAAGGACTGCGCTGGCCCTGAGCTGAGAGGCGGGTGTGGACAGACGAGGGTGAATTTGGACAATCAGCTGCAATGCCTATTAAACATCCAAGGGGGGGGGGGGGCCCTGAGTAACCAGTCGGCTGAGGGACACAAGTGGCAGGAGACTCTCGCTGTTCATTCAGCCCTTCGCGTATTCACAGCTATTTATCGAGTGCCTACTTCAGTCGCGCCAGTTGCAGAGGCATCGAAATGTTTCTGGGGAAGAAAATAAACTTGGGCTCGTGTTTAAGATCAATACTAAATGGCACGTCCTACTATCTTAGACTATTAACAGCCTTCGCTCCTCCAGCTGCAGCCTCAGCACACCGGTCTCTCTCTCTCTCTCTCTCACACACACACACACACCCCGGAGCACAAGCCACTCTGGGGAGAAGAGGAAGGGAGAAGATGCACCTTGAACCTAGGCCGAGTGCTCTCTGTCTGGGAGCTCGCGCTTCCGCCCCCTCCCTGTCTGGCACTCCGCCCCTCGCCTCCCAAATCTCCGGCCTGTGCCCCCCTCCACCTCCGGCCCTGGCTCCTGCGGCCCTGCCGCCTCCCCTGCGACATGACCCAGCAGCACCGCTGTGCAAGGAAGGTGCGTGGCCTCCTTCTGAAACAACAAGGCAAGGTCCCTATAGTCTTCAGCAATACCTCCCACCCCGGCTTTTCTCTTTTTTCCTGCTTAATTATGACTCTGGCAGAGCAGGCTCGGGGGGTGCAGGAACCCGCACCCCAGACCTGCCGGTTGCAGATTCCAGGCAGACAGACCTGGGGAGACTCTGCTCTTGGACTTCGGCTGGGAGAGGAAGACTTTTTAATTAGAAGTGGTTATTAATGGGAAATGCTGCAAATTAAAAGTAGGCCTCCTCCCTCTGCCTCCTTCCTTCCCCACTATATTTATCTCTGATCTCAATTAGAAAGTTCAGGGAGGCGCGGCTGCACTGTTTGCGGAGATGGAAGCGGCTGGAGCACCATGGGGGGGGGAGTCTGCAGCGGGAAACGCGGCCCTGAGCTCAGGGAGGCCCCAGGAAAGGCCTCCTCAGCCTTTTCTGTCCCTATCCCTGGTGACAAATGTCTCCACCCCTCTGCAGGGGAACAACTAGTCACCAGCCTACGATGTGACCTCAGAGGTGGCTACTGGAAGGGACTATGCTCAGGAAGAGTTAGTGACATCTTCGGTTTGGTTTGGCTTATCCATCTTCAGGTGAAAAATAACTTTATCACTCCCAATGGCAAAGGTAACATACGCTTGTTACTTTAAAAAATCCCCACATTACAGCTAAGGCTAACGTAGGAAAGAATAAAGTATAAATAATACGAAATCACACCGCCTAAAAAGATCCATACTGTTAATAGTTTTGAGTATCCTGCTTGCTATCCATCTCTGTCTCTCTTTCACAGTTTTATATCTTGGGGATAGTGCTATATATATCAAATGTCCTGAGGCATGCTTTTCCCTCGGCAAAATACACTGTGAGATATCTTTCTATATCAATCCACATAAATCTATGTCATAATTTTTAACGGCGACATGACATCCCATTCTGTGGGTGCGTTGTAATTCGTTTAACCGGCCCATCTTGGTGGGCATTTGGGTGCTTCCAGGCTCCATTCTTAGAAACCGCCGCGCGCCAGTTTCTTTCAGAGCTGAGGTGGGACGGGGCCGCGGGCTCCCTGTGTCCACCTGCAGCGAGGGGCTTCCCAGAGTCCAACAGCTCCACCTATGGGCTGGAAGACCCCAGAGCAATTGTGTCTCCTCAAGAGACCCCTTTGCTCCGAGTTGGAAGCCAGAGCGCCCCAGCCTGTAACCTCCAGCCTGGCTGCTTCACCTGTGGAAAGATGTGTGAACAGAGACTTTAGAACAAGTGAACCTCCCCTCGTGGGTTAAAATCTTAGGTGGACCCTCCAATGGACAATACCCCAAGCTCAGCACGCGCAGTCTGGTTTGCTATTTGTATGCTATCCAACCATGAGACGGCATTTGAAAGCATGACCATGATCATTAAATTTCACCAAAAGGAGACGAAGAATCAGGAGGAGGAGGAGGGGAGGAGGGGAAGAGAGACCTTCAGAACTGGCCGCCCAGGACAGCTCCGGAAACCTCGCGGCCAGCTGCAGCACAGAGGTCAAGGGGCCTTGGAGTCTCACTTCCTCCACTTGAAAATGACCATAATAATCCAGACTTGAGAATCAGAAATAATGTGTTGAGATTCTCCCCGCATGGCCAGTGTGGTGGTAGTCTTAATTACTATTACTACCATTGTTAATAATAACAAAATAACAACAAAGAATAACAAAACTCCCTCAGTCTTGCCTTCTGCTGGTCTTCCAGGGAAGAAGTACAAGATGTGGCCCTGCCCTCCAAGCAGGCAACTCTCCCAGGGAGCAGGTCCTTATATAGGCACAAGGTGGCTGTGGAGAATGAGGGAAGTCTCCCTGGAGGAGGTGGCACAGAGGAAAGAATGAAAGGGAGGAGTCGAATCCACACCCAGGAGGCAGCCCTTTCCCTCTGCCACCAGCTTAGAATTAGAAAATCCTCGTGCTCACAGCGGTTGGCTTTCCCAACTGTCAGGATGATTAAATGCAGACCTTAAAGGGGGAGAGAGATTGTGGAGTTGCAAATGGGAAGTGACCACAGCCGTGGGTGGCTTCGGCTATCACCTGTCAAAAGCAAGGACTGGTCCAGATGACCAGATGACCTCCTGGCCACACCGGCCTTAGGCCTCATGCTTTCCAGACATGTTGTCCACACTGTGTGTTTCCAACCCAGGCTGATGCTGAACTGCTGCTGAGAACCTTGGGGCATAGCCCAGGCAGCAGCGGGTGCGGTGGGCAGAACCAGGGCCTGGAACAAGGGTGTCCCCTTCTCTCCATCCGTGCCAACGTCCCAGTTCATACTCTTCTTGCCTCTTCTATAGGCTGCCATAGTGACAGCCTCTGTCTCCAACAGTCATCCGCTTTCCACCCCAGGCCTTTCCCCTACACCACTGCCCAGTGAATCCATCGACGGCGGCTCCTCCCCAGCTCAAAAACCATCCATGGCTCCCCGCTGCCTGCACAATGAGGTTCAAACTGTCCGCCCCGTGGGCAAAACTCCCCATTAACTGACCCCAACACTCCCCCGAGCTCCACCCTCCTTTCCAGACACGACTGTGTGATGTCTCCATGCACGACCCCGGCTTAGCAGTCTGTCCCCTCCGGAGTTCCACCTGTCCAAGTCCTGCACGTACACCAAGGGGACACCTTTGCTGGCTGCCCATTCAGAAAGTGTCCCTCTCTCCCTTGGCTTTCACTGTGTCTTGCGTATGGAGTCAGCCTTTGAAAGCTGTCATAGCTACTGACAATTCTCGAGCAGCAGCCTTAGACTCATCCTGAGGGGCCGGTGTGGTGGCACCGGCTCGCACTCCACCGCCCACCGTGACAATGACTTCAAAGTGATGAACGCTGAGGATGCCCCCCTGGGTCTTGGGATATCCTGACACCTGTCAACTCCTCAGCTAAGTCCCGATCAAAAGCCTTGGTTTTCTCATCTGTGGAGCCGGGCTGGTGGTCCCTTCCCGGAGTGACCTGTCAGTCCTACAGCTAATGAATGGGACTCTATACTCGGCGAGGAAATTGGTGGCCAAAGGCACAACCAAGGGAGAGGAAGCAGCAGAACAGGTGACCTGGGCTCCCTCCCCTGGAACTTGGGCCAAGTTTGCTGCCTTCCCCAAGGTGCTGTCCTGGAAGGGGGGCGGGGACCACGGGGAGACCGGAGCCTCCACTTGTCTCCATTCTGGAGATCCCAGTCCCCCTGCCTCCACAGCTGGAGGCCCCACCCAGGTCCCACTGCTGCCCCTGCTGCCCCTTCCCACCCAGGGTCCCAGGCCTGGAAGCCAAGGTGCTTCTCTTCCCCACCAAACAGACGAGACTCCGAGACTCCGCAATTACCCTCGGCTGCTAATTGCCCGCTGTTCTCTCCCCCTCCCGGTAGGAATATCATTGCTAGCAATTAGCACAAAGATCCTTTCCCACTCTAGTTAAGATCCCGAGCTGCAGTTAAATGCTCCCAGATCCCATTTAAATGATTTCAAATGCAATTCATTCTGGCTCATTAAATAATTCCAGGGCTGGCTCTCGTTGCTTTTACCCTCTTAGAAATCTCTTTCCAGAAAAAGAAGGAAGAAGAAAAAAAAAAGAAAAAGATAATGAAGGAGGGCTGATAAAGGAGGAACGATCCGGTCTGAGAGCGGCACGGCGAGCTGTTCTGCTCTGAACTCTCCAGAGCCTTGTTTTGCATTTCTCTCCCTCCCTCCGACTCCCACCCCGGCTCCCCCTCCAGTCTCTTCTCTCGGAAATGACTTCACCTGACAGCTATGGATTTAGAGCTTTTTTGCCAATTACTTATGCCCAGTGAGAAAATAGGTTTTTAATGTCTGTCCTTGTTCCGCCCAGCCTGGCTACCTCACCGTGAAGTGAGGCCACAGCACTCTTCCCCCCAGGAGCCTGTGTTCACTGCCCAAGTCACCGGGGGCTGGAGAGCCCACGGCAAGGAGAGAGCCCAGGGTGAGGGCAGCCATACGGGGTGGGGACCGTGCTCGGGAGACAGAGGCTCAATTCCAGGGGTGGGCACCTAGCTGCGGTGCTACAGAGGGTGGACCAGCCTGTTAAGAGCCGCATCTCCCCACAGCCCAGTTCATTCATTCTTCATGAATCACTGAGATTTACTGAGCACTTATTATACGCCAGGTACCAGGTGAGCATTTTACGAGTATTAATTTCCTAAATCCTTGAAACAACCCTGTAAGATAGATGCTATTCTTAAGGCAGTTTTACAGGGAGGAAAATTAAACCTCCGGAGAAGTGGAATAAATCACCCAAAATCACACGACGAGTAAATGCCTAACCTGGGACTTGAACTCAGACATATTGGTTCCTAGACACACATCACCGTTCTGGGGCACAGCCTCGCACCTGGTGATCCATCTGTGCAGGGCCCTGGCACACCTGTTGGGGGTGGAGGGTCCCCTGCCAAATCCAAAGGCCATTCCTGGGAGAGGGAACAGCAAAAACAGAAGTTCAGAGGCTTGAGAGGGCCTGGCAGGGTGAGGCAGCCCCACTCCTGGCAGGACACAAGCTGAGGGTAGCAGGGTACCTGGTGCACAAATAACCGTAAGGACAGTGGTTCTCACCCTGGGCTGATTTGCTCCACCCTTGTCCCCGTCCAGGGGAGGTTGAGCTCTGTCTGGAGACATTTATGTCCCGACTGGATGGGAAGATGCCACTGGCATCTCATGGGTAAAAGCCAGGAATGCTGCTCCACATTCTGCAACATGCAGGGCAGCCCCTTCATGAAGCCCCAAAGCTCAATACAGCCGAGACAGCAAAGCCCTGGTCCGGAGGGGTGACGGTGCCCTGCCACTCGGAGCAAAGCACAACCAACCTGGTTGAAGAAATCAAAAAAGCGTTCATGGAGAGGGACTTGGGGCAGCTCTCAAACATGGCTAGGGTGGACGCGTGGAGGTGGGGGCAGGCATTCCTGAGAGCCAGGGAGCCCTGGCAGGACCAGAAGGTGGAGGGTGAGGGGTGTGGTCAAGGAACTGTTGGGTCTGCTGGGCTCAGGGTTCATGAGGGGCAGGAAGAGAAAGAGCCAAAAACACCTGCGTCAGACTAGGTCTCCATGAGCCCGAAAGCAATCGGGAAGCGTTCCGTGGGGCAATGGGGAGCCATGGAAGGGTTCTGAGCACAGGACAGGGCTGATGTAGATCCACCGTAACCCATCAGGCCCTGAGGTGATAACCAGGACCTGCAGGTTGGGGCTGGAGGGAGGGAGGCCAGTGAGGAGGCCACTTCAGCGCTCCTGCAGGAGTTTCCGCAGACCTGACCTTGGATCGTGGCAGCCACAAGGAGGAGGAGAGGACAGTCCCATGAGACTCTGCAAGGAACGGGAGGGCTAGGAATGACAAGGACCCGGATGCTGACTACAGGAGAAGACAGATAAGTTGGAGGAGAGGAGGGGTTGGGGGGAATCTCCTGTCTGGGCAGCAGGAAGCAATGTAGGCCACTGTACGGCAGGAGGGAGGGAGCCTGGAAGGACCCTGTGCCTCTGGGCCAAGCTGGAGAGGGATCAACACTGGGTCCTTCCACTCCACCCCTTGCTCAGCTGCAGTGACAAGGGAGGTGCTCAGGGGCACCCAGGAGGGTGCGGCAGGAAAGACCAGCTTGAAAGGGCCCGAACAGCATCCCCTGGCAGGACAAAGCAGGGACGGAGCTTTAGGAGGCTCGGTGACCATGCGGATGGTGACAGCACAGTCACAGCAGCTACCGTGTGTGGGGAGCTGACCCTGGGCCAGGCCCGGTGCTAGAGGCCACAGCAGAGCCCACTGTACCCACCAGACCCGTGAGTTGCCTGGGAGACACAAAAACCAAGCGCCTGTCAGTCATTTTACAATGTAAATGTAATTTGATATTTCAGCCGGTTAAAACAGGCATGCGTTACTTTCGTGACTAAACATCTAAGAAATGTGTGCAGCGGAAACCAGGAGTTGTGCACAGGTGCACTCATGGGATGGCCAATGGTCCGGCCCGTCGGTGCTTCCCCATGACTTGGCAGGCCGGAACCCAACCACTGTGGTCTTTTCCAAAAGGTGAGTTTGCTTTCGAGGAGCTGGCACCCAGCAGCAGTTGAATGGCACGTTCTGAAAGAAGTACTGAGTTGGAGCCCAGTTAGACCAGAAAGGCTCGGAGGAGCACTGGGCCCCGGGTGTCAGAAGCAATGCCAGGTATGAATCTGAGCACCAGGTCCTGCTGGGCTTGTCTCGAAAATGAGTCACCCTGGGCGAAAAACGTGGGGCTACTGGCTCCTTCTGGCCGCAGGCCTGCTCTTGGCCAACACGCCCAGCCATTTGCTGAGCCGGGGCTCAAGAAGCCCGGATGGCCACGGCCTTTCTGTGGAAGGAATCCCAAACTCTCACAGCAACGGCCTGGAGGTACATATGCAGGAGAACTAGATCATCAATCATGCAGCCTCAGCCCGGGAACGGTGTGCAATTTCCTACCCTCGCACACCGAATATGCCTGGAGGGGCCCCGCTGCAAACTAAGAGGGCTCTTTGTGACCGGTGAAGGCTCCCTCCCGGGATCCCGAGTGGGACGCCAGGGGACCACTGGCCGACGACCTGGGAGCCTTGGGTCTCCCCGTGAAACTCCATTTCTTCTCGGCAGAACATCATTCTCTTACGGTTTCCGCCCTGCACCTCCCGTTTTCCCTCCCTCAGACCCTGCTTCTCACTGCACCCGGCGCGCTACAGAGCACCTGCCCTCGCCAGGAAAGCACTGCTTAAACTTGACTCTGCATTCCTGAACGGAGGGCTCATCGATCTCCTGAGACTCAGGAAGGGGTTCCTCGTGGCCACTAGGCTAGCAGCCTCTGCCCTGTGCTCCTCCTGGAGGGTTCCCGGCCTGCCTCCCACATGGACTCCACCAGGTTGTTGTCTGCTTTCTATCTTACCTCCCAATTATTTCTTAAACCCACACCTTCCCCTCTGCTCTGATGAGAGATGTGACCCCAACATCTCTCATCTGAAAATTCTCCCAACTGCGTTCCTTGACTCTGAATCTCCCCAGTCCACGCTCTTCCACGTTATCAGTGGTTCCTCCTAAAGTCCAAATAGGACTGTGCAAGTCTCCTGCCTACAACGCACCAAGGGTCCCCCCATTGGTGTCAGGATCAAGTCCAAAGTTGTTGGCAGGGCACGGAAGTGCACAATGGGCTGGTTCCGCCCATGAATCCAGCCGCATCTCTTCCAACAAGCACCATGGCCAACTGTGTGCAGTTCCCAGAATGCCACGCTCCCCTCTGCAAGGCGGCTCCTTTGACCCTCCTCCCAAACCTGTATTCCCCCTGGAAGGCTGAGCTTCAACATGACCTCCACCAGGAAGCATTCCTGGGCCCCAGGTTGGGAAGGTGCCCCTTCTCTGTGAGTTCCACCAGAACCAAAGACTTCCCTGCCATAGCGCCAACGAGGCTGGACTGTCCAATGGTTTATAAACATCATGTGAAGGGGAGGTTGCTGCCTCCCCCAGGCCTTAGAGCGTTAAGATACAAGAGCAGCTGTTCTGTAAACATTTGCGGAATGAATGAATAAATAATAGATGAATGGATGAAATGTTGGTTGTATCTCTTACCTGTCTGGTGATACGGAGTACATCCTGTCTCTCCTGTGGGTCTCAGTTTCCTCATCTGCAAAATGCAAATAGTAGCCTAGTATTGGTACTGAACACGGAATGATGGCCCGTTCACATAACTGAAAATTACATAGTCGAAAAAATGTGTAATAAGCCCTAGCTGGTGGCACAGTGGATAAAGTGCCGGCCTGTGAACCCAAAGGTTGCTGGTTCGATTCCTAGCCAGGGCACATAACCAGGTTGCAAGCCAGGTCTCCAGCTAGGTCTGTAGCTGGAGGCTGGTGAAAGGCAGCCATACATTGATTTATCTCTCCCTCTCTGCCTTTCTCCCCTCCCCTCTCTCCAAAAACTAATAAATAAAATTTTTAAAAAAGAAAATACCTTTTTTTAAATGCGTAACAAGACTATATAAAATGCATAAGATGTGAAAATGTGCTTGAAAAAAAGCAGGATAGGAAAGTAATGTAAACCATGTGACCATAATTTTATGAAAAAACTCACACGCACACGCAAATGTATCCACACACCCCAAAGACTAAAAAGACAGGTACCAACAAATATCCTTGCATATTGTGCCTATGGGTGATTCCTCCTTCACTTTCTATCCTATTATTGTCCATGTTTTCTTTAGAGAATGTGTAGTACTTTTATGATGAAAAATTACACCTTATTACCAAAAGAAAGAGGTTTCTAAGAAAAGAACCTGCTTCCTCTTCACTTGGCCATGGGCTGAGCTGCTTCCCAGTTTCCTTGTTCCTCACAGAGGCATGCAGACCTAACCCCATCCCTCCCTTGGGTGCCACCGGCAGCGCTGAGCACCCGGACACATACCGTGGGGACACCACTCTACACCATGGAATGAACTCCACCCCCTGCCTTGTGACAATGGGAGGGAGGGTAACACAGGGGAGACGAACATGGTTCTGAAATCTCCCTGAGTAAGAAGAACACCCTTCCGGAACCAGTTCCTTGGGACGGCCCTTTCTCAGTGCTGCAGCCATGCTCTCCCATCCCAGGAAAGGCGTCCCGTTCCGTGTCACTGAGAGCTGATGAACTGCTAAATCAGAGATGCTGTTCTAGCCGGCATCAGAGGGGCTTCTAGGAAACCCACATCTCCCCACCGCTGGTGAGAATGGAGAATGGTACAGTCCTCCCATTGAGCCACTCGGCAAGTTGTGTGTGACCCTGATTTCCACCTCTAAACATGCACGTGGGAATGCAGCAAGAGATAAAACTCAAAGAACTTCCCATGAAACACTGTTTATAATATTTAAAAATTGGAAACAATGATAATTCTAAAACAGGGTTGATTAAATAAACTATGGTAGAATCATTAAATGGGTTCCCATGCAACCATTAAAATAACAAGGTGGGGGCCCTGGCTGGTGGCACAGTGGATAAGGCACCGGCCTGCAAACCCTAAGGTCGCTGGTTCGATTCCCAGCCAGGGCACATAACCAGGTTGCAAGCCAGGTCTCCAGCCAGGTCCATAGCCGGAAGCAGGTGAAAGACAACCATATATGGATGCTTCTCTCCCTCTCTGCCTCTCTCTCTTCCCTTCTCTCTGGAAATAATAAATAAAATCCTTTCAAAAAAATAAAAACAACAAGGTAGGAAAAAGCTAATTACATGCAAAATGTTTGTGGGATATCATTCAGTCAAAAAAGCAGATTACAAGACAGTTTACACAGATGAGCCCGCTTTGCAGGGTGTATAAATGTATCTATAAGCATAGCAAAGAGACTGATAGGATAAACAAAAAACTGTGAGTGGTTATTTCTGAGTACTAACATTTCAAAAGGCTTTTCTTTTTTTGGCTCATTCCAATTCTTTATATTTACCGCAATTAGTTTGGATTGCTTTTGTAACATGAAAAAAAAAATTTTTTTTTAAGAATTATAGTGTTGACAATCTTCCAGTTCTCTGGAACTACCTTATTTCCCCCCAAGTCCTGTGCTACACGGTCCATCTTGAGTCCTACTCAGCTGCCTCTTCCTGAGGAGTAAGGGGGTATGCCTGAGTGTGACCAGCTTCACCCGCTCTGAGAGAGCAAGGTGACTGCCACAGGCGCTAGTCATTTCCTTTCTACCAGTTTCTCCTCATCAGTTCAAGGACTACAGTGATAGGACCCATGTGTTGTGCCTCCCAGTCTGCCAACGGATGAATCTGACACTAAGACAAATCAAGGCAGTGTCACACATCACTTGCAGTTAAATGGAATTTCTGGTTGGTGGCACTTCCCCCACCTCAGGTGTCCCCATTCTCGGTCACCGCCCAAGGCCCCCATCCAAGGGGCCCCGTGGAGAGGGCACCTCAGTCCTGGTTCTGCTCCACAGGCCTTGAAAATTCACAAGGCAATCATCCTCTGGCCCCCCTGGGGGCCTGCAGGGCTGAGTCTCATAGAAGGGGTGTTTTTCTAAACCACACAGAAACACTGTGGGGTAGCAGTGCCCTCCCCCAACGCAGCCTGCGTGCAGGAGCTGGCTGGTGTCCGCTTCCTCCCACCCCCTAGGTGCTGTCTGTCTGTAAGGTAGTCCTGGGAGGCAAGACAGAAATGCTCTCCCATGTGCTTCCACCCTGGATTCCCCTGGCCTCTCCTGCTGCAAGCAACGGCCTTACATCTCACCCCATGGTGGGGGCCAGTGGGGTCCTGTTAAGTTCCCCATCCCGGCTGCATCTTGGAATCCCCCCAGGGGGATCTGGGGGCCCAGAAACCTCAGCCATACCTCAGAGCAACTACCTCAGCACCATGGGGTGGGATCCAGCCAGGGTGGAGAACCGCTGGTTTATCACAAACTACCTGAAGCTTTATTTCGAGTGTCCGTCTTTTTTTAAGTCAGGGTTTAACACTCATTTCCTTGCCCTATTACCCCACAATCCTGGACAAGTTCCTTTACGCTTTTCCAGTCCAGTTCTTCTGTGAAACCATCAGATCATGTTTTCTCGTCCAAACTAGACTGTAAACCACGTTCAGTCACTGACCCAGAAAGAGAGCATGGAAGAGACCACCCCAATCACTGCGACTAAGAGGGTGGAGCTGGGGAAAGGGGAAAAGACACCACGTGCTAAAATCCTGGATCACCGAGCCATCAGACCGTGGCCGGGAACTGAAGGTCTGCATGTTCCCTGAGACATTTCTCCTCTCTTCACATTGGTATTCTGCACAGGTGAGCGAAGCTGGCAGGAAGACAAACCTCTCTGCTCCTGCCTGGCTCAGGGGGATGGTGAACTGCCTGAATATGAAGCCATTATTTTTCCAGATTCAGGTCACCAGGCTCAGAGAACTTGCTGTTATCACCACGCCCTCCTCACACCATCTTGAGTCCTCACTTCCCGTGAACCAGACTTTCGCCAACCAGCTGGCTCCACTGAGAGACATGCGGTCACCTGGCCAGAGAAGTGAAAGCTCTTCAAGGGTTTTAGCAAACCTCTTACCTTTTCCCACTTTTTCAGCCTCTTCGGCAAAGACAGGCCTCGTACCCCTCCCCGCCACCCGGAGAAGCTACCCCACAGGTGACCGGAAGCAGCAGCAAGAAGGCCAGTGACCCCGAAGCTGACTTGGGGTCAAGGCGGAGCTGCACCCCTTCTCACTGTGGGCCGAGCTGCCCTCCCCGAGCCTCAGTCTCCACCTCTGTAAAATGGGGTGACAACATCCGCCCTACTTTCCTCACAAGGGATTGTGAGTCTCCGTTGATGATGGCAACTGAGAGCAATGAATAAACTCTATTATTTTAGCCAAGATCCTTCTTAGGTCTCCCCAGCCCACATCCTCCCAGACTCCCGCGGTTTACAAGGGTGAACGGTGGCGCCCTGGCCACGCTCATTGGCTGGGGGGTGGTCACGTGACCGGCGCTGGCCAGCGAGCCTTTCGCTGGTTCTACTGGGAAAAAGAAGTTCTCTTCCTGCTACCAGCCATCCTGTCCCCGCAAGCAGGATGGAAACAACACAGAGAGAAACAGAGGGAAAGATGTTCAGAGGCAAACTTCGGATGATGTCCTCTGAGCACCGGTACCCATTCATTCATTCTTTCTTTCGTTCAGCAACTGTAAGAGCTGTCACGTTCCCAACAGTTATCACACATCCATTTCTGGACGCTGGGCATTACCTGACGAACAAAAGGAAAACAGCCCCCTCCTGGAGCCTGCATGCCAACGGGGACCCCAGCTGCTCCCCAAATACCATGCAGAGACAGAACATAACACCAGGCACGATGTAAGTGCTGTGAAGAGAAATTAAAGCGGGTTAGGGAGCGAAGCCTGAGGAGGGGTGTCATTTGCATAGAGCAATGGCATCCGGCTCTACCTCGGGCCTTTTAAGCTTCCCGGGCCAATCAAGTCTCCATGTGCTACACCGGCTTGAATTGGGTTCTATCCGTTGCCATCAAGCGTCCTGGTGCAGCTTTACAAATGCAGGGGTTGGTAATGATGTTAATGATGATGATTATACTAGCAACACAAAAGCCTCTTGAGAAGTAACTGGATCATGCCCCTGGGAATCCACGTCTAAGGTATTTATGACAATGGAACATCCCCAGGACAGGAAGTTAGCCAAACTATCCTCCACAGAATTAAACACACAGAAGGGTCATTCCTCTGGACCTACCCGCTGCATCGGTGTACTGGGGAGTCAGAAATTTAACCCTGAGAACCGTGTTTAGAAAGTTGACGATGGTGACATCAGTCAAACAAACCGTGAGGTTCGTGATCTTGGCCAGCGGGCTATGGCAGCACTGCCAGGACTGACACCTACCACAAGGGTGAACTTGGGCGAGACCAGGACAGCATTCAGGAGGATGCAGTGAAAGGCTGCCCACAGCCAGCACCCACTCAGCTGGCCTCCTGCTGCTCTGACGGCCACCGACTGGGACTTGCACGGCCAGCCCTCAGGAGCGAGAGTGCAGACGCCCCATAATAGCATCCTCCCCACAGAAGTTTGCTGAGTTTGGGTCCTTGCTGAGTTTTAGACTCCTAACACCCAGAAAATTCTTTCATGTTTATGACACCCCCACACACAGAACCTGCAGGATTCTCCACGTGATGGCCGGTTTTTAAGGGAGGCCCCAGCCGTGGGGGTCTTCTGGGCTGGGGCTCTGAGAGGGACGCAGGTGCCTCCTGTATCATTCCGATGACTAGGACGTACAGCCAAGGAAAGACAAATGGGAACCTGGAACTTCTGTCCCCCCTGGCTGCCACACCCACAGTGTGAATAATACTCGCCTTCACAGATCAAGTTGTACCAGCGCCAAAGGAGTCTGTCTACTCAGGAACAAACCAAGTGCATCAAGCCTTCCTGTAGCGGCTGGAATTTTCTCGGGTTTCTCTTCCCCAAAACTCGATTGTCTATTAGATAAATATATGTATGCATCAATAAATAGGTCCCTTAGAATGCCGGAACACAGCATGATGGATGAGGAAAGAGTTCCAGGGTCAAGCAAGTTTAAGAAATGCTAGATCTGAAGAACCATAGACATGGACAAGTGGGATTGACTTTGGTGGGGAGTGGGTGGGTGGGGAAGGGGACAGAGGGGAGTACAAAGGGGATGGATGTAATACAACAACAATAAAATTAAGTTTACTTTAAAAAAAAAGAAATGCTAGATTAAAGAATACTTTGAAATGATTATACGAACTGGCTAAGGAGGGCCTCTCCAATGCTTGCGCATATTAGAACTACACAAAGGCAAGGTACGCCAGGGTTCCCAAATTTATTCTATCACAGAAGTTTAACAGGAGGGAGCATCTATTAACACCGCTCACAGCACAATCTGGGACAACCTGACAGTTAACACTCTTCAGTCTTGATTCCCTAGACATTGGGGATCCATCAAAAAGAAAGAAATGAGAGTGTATGGAATCGCACAGTAAGGAAAGATACTAAAAGGGATCATCCTCTGGATTTAACTTGAGAACAATCGAATCCAATAAGCTACAGACTGGTTTTCCAAAAATTCTCTACTTATGAATTTCCGAGTTACAAATGTACGTAGATGCAAATGAAGCCATAACACAAAACCACATCAACTCAGCCTTCCGCAGACAGAGGGTGGTAATTACAGTGCGAGGTCCTTCCATGAGCCCTGGTTCCAAGTGCCCATCTCACTGGGGTTCTACCTCTTGGGCGGATAGAATGGGAAACCACCAGCATGGCTGCCCAGCCCTCAGCATCCTATGTACCCACTGACCCGTCCCTCTTCTCAACTGCCACTGTGGTGGCCCTGAGGGCAGGTCTGGCACACAGTGGACACTTAACAATTGCTTGGTAGGTGGAGGAGGGAGGGATTACCCCCTGAAGTCCTGAACAACTCTGGACCAAAGTGGGCAGGAATGTGGGGAGCCAAAGATGCAACCACTTCAAACCCCTATGACCCCTGGTTTCCCAGCCCCCCTCCCTTAGAGACGCTGGGATCCACTCTCCAGGTCAGGAACTAAGCCTGTGCAGGCAAAGGCGGCAGATGTCACCTGCTGGGAGAGCTCGGGGGGGCTCTGCCCGGTAGTGGAGGCTGGGGACAAGATGACAGTTCGTGAGGGAGGCTGCCACTGCCCCCAGCCCTTCACCAACCTCCTACTCAGACCTGGTGACTAAGCGCCTCTTGATTCTCTTTGATTTGCGTCACCCAGCAGAGGGCGGGTGGCTGTTTTTACAGCTTACTCTTTCAGGGATTCTAAGTGACATTCTGTAAGTGCTCTTCCCTGTCTTAGAGCAGCACCCACTCCTGGGCTCTCCCCCTCAGTCTTCCTCTTGCCCTCGCTCAGCTCCCGCTTCCAGGGCCTGCTGGTGAGAACCGGAAGGCTCGGGAGGCAGGGCAGGCCCCCAAAGCGGCAGGCAGGCTTTGCTGCAACCCCAGCAGCGGACATCCCTGGAAGGCACCCCCACCCCCACGGGAGAGGATCCAGGCTGCACACCAGCCTGAAAGCCCCACCTGGGCTCTTCCTCCCTCCTTCCCACTCTTCCTTCCTCCCCTCTATGAACATTTTCCAAACATGGGCTGAGGGCCCGCTCCGGGTACCAAGTAGCAAGTGAAACACAGTTTCTGCCACGGAGGTGCTGGGTCGAGAGGGAGGTCCATCATGAGCCCACAGTAAACTGGCGGTCGTAACACGAAGGTGCTGGCTGCAATCTGCAGGGCTCGGGCCCATTACATGGCACGGAGTAGGCACCACACCTACCCGGGGGAGGAGAGATGATCATCACGGTTAGAACATTAGAGAAAAAGCAAAGGAGGGAGGCAGCTCAAGCTGAGCCACCCGGCAACCATCTGGGGGCCTCAGTTTCCTCCTCCACAAACAAGGCAGTTGGGCCAAATCACCTCTAAAAGCCCCTCCTGATGGAAGATCTTCCATCATTAAAAAAAATAGCCCTGGCTGGTGGCACAGTGGATAAGGCGCAGGCCCGTGAACCCAAAGGTCGCTGGTTCGATTCCCAGCCAGGTTGCAAGCCAGGTCTCCAGCCAGGTCCGTAGCTAAAGGCTGGAGGCAGGTGAAAGGCAACCACACATCGATGTTTCTCCTCCTCTCTGCCTCTCTCCCTTCCCCTCTCTCTGAAAAATAATAAGTAAAATCATTTTTTTTTTTAAATAAAATGAAAAGGCAAATGGAGCATGACAAGGAAGAGCTGTAGAGCAGCAGGGACAAGGAACAGGCTTGGGATCTGGACCTGTGTTTAGTCCAGGCCACTGGCCACTTGCAGGACCTTCAGGAGGCAGAGAAACTCCATGAGCCTCAGTCTCCTCACCTACAAAATGGGGGCGAGCATGTTACCTACTGCGCAGGGTTGCAAGGGGAACACAGAAAGGTGGCACTGCAAGTGTCTGCTGAGCACGGGAGTGGGTCAGTACTGAGCTACCGTGGCCAGAGGCGTATCCGTTGGGCCACACAGAACGTTAAGGACGTAAGGATTGCTTTTCAGTTTGATTTTCCAGCAGGGACTCTTCCCACTCTTCCCATCAAAAGAAAGGAGAGTGCTTATGACCCCAAACTGCAGTGTTCAGGGAACCAGAGAGTACAACCAACAGCAAAACACTGGTTCCCCCAGCAGACTCGTTCCCTCCTGAGAAGACACTGAAAGGACAAGGACCTGGAATACCAGACGCTCCCACAAGACCAGAGCTGGAAACAGGCCACTCCGTGCAGAGTGGACCATGATGATGAGAACACATAGGGGCAATCAGACCAAAACCCATAGCCAGCCTCATTCGCCCGAGGCCAGAGGCCTCACCTGCTCTTTAGTGACACGGGGAGCAACCTCAGGACAATCCAGACTGTCTCTGCTTGTGGGGGTCACAGGCCAACTGTCCCAAGAGTAAGTCCTTCCCAAGAAGTAGTTTGGGCAGCATCCAAAAGTCACCAGGTAAAGAGGAACTCCTTCCTGCCCCAGGTACGCACCTGGCCAAGTGGCCCCTGCTGATAGTCACAGCATGCTTCCGGTGTCGAGAGAGAGAGAACCACGTGGGCCACTCCCTTCCAGAATTCTGGGGGGTATGTGGCTGTTATAAAATATCTAGCATAGCATTTGGCACCCAATAGCTGCCCCCAAAATATTACCTGCATAACATCTTTCTGTGTCTATTTTTACAAAGTGGCTTTTCAACCATGACCCCTTACTCCTTACAATAACCCTTTGAGGAAGCTGAGGACAATATTCACCGTGGGACTACGTGATGCTGCTCACCAAACATTTCCCGATCTCCCCCTGTCTGGGCATGTGCTAAGACTGTACTTCCCCGTGTCCTTGGCATTAGAGGTGGCCATGTGACTTGCACTGACCAATGAAAGGTGAGAGGCGTGACGAGTTACTTCTGGGTGGAAGCTGCACAACCACTGGAGCATCATTTCCATCCACTCTCCCTGCCCCACTGCCTCAGAAGTTGGCAACCTTTCTAACGTTAACCATGTATTTTGTTCATCCAAGTCCAAGAACGTAGACAAGGTGTTCCACAGTCCTCAGTAGACCCACGATGGACATGAGAAGAGATTAAGAAACAAATCTTGGCTGTGTTGAGCAACTGATGCTTGGGTCTTACTTGTTCCTACAGCATGAACCAGTGCTGACCGATACACCCACGTCACCGATAAGGAAATCACGGCTGAGATGCGTGAACTGACTTGCTTTTAGGAACAGCAAGATAACAGCAAAACCAGGATTGGTTTTGGATGTTCTCTCTAAGCTCAATGTTGCAGAACAATTTTGAATCTTGAACTGTGCCTCTTTGTAACTAAAACGACAGACTGTCTTTTATCCTTGTCCTCAGTCCCAAGGATTTCGGCTTCAGGCAGAAAAGAACATATGAAACCAGTCAGTTCGTGACCATCTTCGCTGAGTTAAAATATCCAAGAGGCTAGAAACTTCCCAGTCATAGTCAAAGCTCAAGCCGTCAGTAAGCAGACAAGCCCTTTACTATGCCTCAGTTTCCCTACCAATGGCAGAACAGAGAAGCTGGTGTAGGTCACTAGCCCTTTCTATTTTTCTCCTTAGAGCTATGAGAGAAGACCAGACAGAATAGGCATCCCAGAAGAACCAAATGATGCTCTGAGCAGGGGAGGCCAAAGGTCCAGCCCACAAAGAACCCCACCCACCTCAGCCTCACATCAGACAGGTGGCTCTGGAGGTGCCCAGGGGGTCTGGGAAGCCTGGGAATTACGATCCAAGTTGCTGAGTCATCAGCGACAAGAAGAAGACTGGGGCCTTAGAGACGGAGCTGCGTTCAGCATAGACTGTTCCTCTCAGGAGGGAACAGATCCAGCTCCATCACTTGGACGCAAAAATAGCCCAGACTCTCTGCTCTCGGCTTGGCTGCTGGTCCGAGGCTTAATGGAGGCCTTGGGTGCCCCGCACAGCCAACCTCACCCTGGCCCAAGCCTGCATAATGGTCTCCTGGGCAGCCCATCAAACGTGTGGTCACTTATAAATGTTCTTCATAGCTGCCTCCGAATCCAACCAGCCCTACCCAGCAATGCCAGCGTGCCAGGGCAGCGAGATGGCGGTGATCTCCCGCTTCACGGTGTCTCCACTCCCAGGCATGGTGGGACAGGCAGTGCTGGTATGGACCAAGCATCTACCAGGAAACCAGGCACTTGCCCTGGACATTCCCCATACTTAACCATGTCGACTTCGCAACCTCCCGCTGTCTTCTTCATTTTGCAGATGAGGAAACTGGGATAAGCAACCTGGGACAGTGCCTGACAAAAAACACGAAATCTTACTATTGTCACTGTCATCACCCTCGTTTGGAAAATCCAGGCTTCGAAGAGTTCCACGGAATCTCCAAAATCTACGCAAACCTCAGCAGACTCAGGATCAAAGTTCCTCCAACTCTGAGGCGGATCAACAGCGGCAGGAGTTCTTCAAAAACGCCCGTGCACAGGTTCCACCTCAGTCCAACCTCAACATCCCTCCTCAGCTAGAGAACCCTGCGCTAGGCCGTCTTACAGCCCCCATGTGCTCACCCACACTCTGCCCTCCCGGTGCACGTGGACGGGTCCCTCTGGTCTGCTTTCTCCTGATACACGTCACAGAGGCCTGATCTCGGGGCACTCGGGACCAGCCCTCCCGCAGGAAAGTAGCCTGTGTGACATGATGTCACTTCCAAGGCTGGGCTACAAAATGACCGTGGCTGCCACTGGGGGCACTGCTTCTGCTCCCGCACGTGCTCAGTCTGAAGTGGCTCAGCCACCATGCTATGCGCTGCACTCTGGAGAGCGTGCAGCAAGGAACAGGCGTCTCCCACCAGCCGCCAGCAACCACCCAAGGGCTGCCAACAGCCATGCGGGTGACCTGGGATGCGAGTCCTCCCCCGTGAAGTCTAGAGATGACCACAGCCCAGCCCACTGTGTCTGCAGCCTTGGGACAGACCCCGGCCCAGGGCGTCCTGGATCCCAGGCCAACAGAAATGGTGAGACAGCAAATGGCACCGTAAACTTTGGAGGCCTCTTGTTAGGAAGCAACAGGTCACTAATTGCCCTTGGGGCTAGAGCCGTGTGGTGGGCACAATAACAGCCCCCACAAGGTGCCCACATCCCAGTCCCTGGCGCCTGTAAATATGTCTCTTTCCATGGCCTGATGGACTTGGCAGAAGTGATGGACTGAGAGGTCCTCCGATGGGGAGGACATCTCCCTGCCTTGTCCTGGGGGCTCACGTAATCACCGGGGCCCTTAAATGTGGAAGGGAGGGATGGAGGGTTGGAATCAGAGCTGTGGCGCAGTAGGAAATCCATATGTGGGCTCTGAAAATGCAGAAGGAGACCACGGGCCGGAGACTACACAGCCGGCCTCTAGAAGCTGGGAAAGGCAAGGAACCAGATGGTTCCCTACAGCCTCCGGAAGGACGGCGACCTTGCCAACACGCTGATTTTAATTTCAGGCTTCTGACCTCCAGCACTAAGACAAGAATTTGCGTTTCCCACCCAGCTCCAGAGGTGGCCAGCACCAGCCAGGGCTCCTGGGAAGCGCTGTCCCGGCAGGAAGGCCGTAACTGGCTCCTCTGTACAAAGTGAGGTTTCTAAGGGTCTTGGGATGAAGCCCCGGGGGTTTATGAGAATAAGGCTAAAGTAACTGGTGAGCCCCCTTAGGAGAAACCAGTTGGAGCAGCTCAGCTTCCCAGCCCTAGAGCACTCACCAGACCAACCCTTCCTAAGAGGGTGAGACTCTCAGAACGGTGTCACGGCCACCTGGGACACCTGCAGCAGCATCTTCAGGGACCAGCCAGGCAGAGAGCTGCCCACACAACCAGCTTGCAGAAGATGGAGGCAGGATCACGAGTCATGGGCCAGTACTGGGGACCTCTAAGGCCTCCGGGCCACTGAGATTTCCACAGCCACCTCTGACTTTCTCCAGGCTCCCACCCGGACCACCCAAAAGTCCACCTACTAGAATGCTATTGTATTAAGACTTCTACAAGAACCTAGTATAAAGGAACCATGGACATGGACAACAGGTGGGACTGACTTTGGGGGGAATGGGTCGGTGGGGAGGGGGACAGAGGGGAGCAAAAAGGGATGGATGTAATACAACAACAATAAAAAAAAATTTTTAACTATTAAAAAAAAAAAAAAAAAAACTTCTCACTTTACTTATCTGGTCTAATTCTGTCCCTGGCCAATCAATGGATCAGTGGAGAGACGAAGGCCCTGGGGGAAGCTAACTAACTGCAAAGCCATGGCCAGGATCCAGATCCCCTAATTCCAGCCCTACAGCCTGTACCCCGATACATACTTTCTCCCACCTTCAGCAAAAGTGCTCACCTGAAAGGCTAACTGCTATGCGACAGACAAATGAGGTTCTGGCCGGGCTCCGTCACAGAACAGCTGTCACTTCCTTGTGCCTCAACATCCCCATCCATGAACTGAAGGCCTAGCAAGGAAACCAACACAGAGTTCACGATGGTGTCAGCTTGCTGGAAGGCCTACAGAAATACCCAAGAAGTCAGTAGCCGCCCCCACTCAGTTTTCCAGACTGGAAACTGGCAGAAGTAAAAAAAAAAAAAAAATCCCAAGTTCTTTCCACCAAACTTTGACAAATGGAATGTGGGTGTGAGCACCACTTGAAGGGTCGGCACGTGACACATGGCCCACTGGTCAGGGGGGCCTGGAACCGGAATGCCGGTTTTAATTACATTGAACATTTCACTTCCTTATGCAGGGGCATAATCAATTATCTTATTTAAAGAGGCATCACGATCCTGTGTGTATAAAATGGAGCCATTCCCTGTATTGCATTAGATTCTACTAATTATAGGAGAATGTTTGGAGCTGAAATGTCAGCTTGTCACCGGATGGTCTGTAATGCGGGATTTGCATTCAGAGGAGGGAAGGGACTGTGACAGAAATTGCGAGCAGCTCAAACTCAGCCGGCCTCTGCCTCACTGGCTCCAGCCACCAGCAGCGTGGAGTGCTGATCTTTGCTCTCTGCCCAGCTCCCGTCTGCCGTCTGCCACTCAGCCCCCCATCCTCCTCCCGCAGGAGGGCAAGGCTGGAGGAGGGGCTGTGGGGCAGGGGAGGATGGAAGGGCAGCAAACCACTCCAGCTGCAAAAAAACAGAAGAGCAAACTCCCTCTTGAGAGTCTACCCGCCCTCCTGTTTCGTTCTCGCCTAGTAGTAGCTGAGGTCCTAAGAGTAGTATTTGAAGAGAGTCGGTTCCAAAGTATTTATGATCTTTGGCTTTCGTGGAAATAGCCAGCGGATTGGGTGTGATTTAATGCAACAGATATTTTGTGACGGCCTACTGCGCGCACGCAGCATGCAGGGGATCTGGCTAAGCAGTCCTGGTTGACAGGGAGGGCTCTGGGGCAGCGTATCAGCCTCTGAGCCATGCACTCTGGTTAACGTGGGGTTAACTCCTGTGCCCCTGACTCCTCATCTGTAAAATGGGGACAGTCCAGTCATCGTAAGGTTGAGGTAGACCATATTTGCAAAGGAGCTTAGAAGGAGCCTGACATCCATGAAACAGTCAACAAAGCCCAGCTGTCATCACAGCCATCAGATGGCCCAGCAGGGTAACTAACAGGCATTGAAGAAAGGGCCCTGGCCCTTGTGGGGGTCATCACACTGACACTCTAGTTCCCCACAACTGTTTGCTCTATAGGTATAGCATCTCACCTCCTGAATCCACTTTATCCCTCCAAAGCTCATGATTTCCCCCCTCCTTCAAGATAACCCCTCTCTCTGCCCAACAGAAGCCGGAAGACAGCCCGTCTGGACAGAAGAGGGTTGACATTCCAAGTCTCCTTCCTGTTGGGTGAGTCCTCCTCTCGCCAGCCCACCTGCCCAATTCTACCCACAGCCGCTGCACACTTAGCCCCAGCAGACCAGGCTGGGGTATGCTGGCCAGGAGTCCTTCCCCCAGAGGAGGAAAACAGTCTAACCCAGGTGACCATGTCACCAGGTGAGGATGAACCAGGGCCAAGGTGGCCTTAAGAGGGGGCATTCAGCTTCAGCACCATTCCGTGGCCCACCCCAGCTCCGCTGGCCGTGGGTCTCCCTGCCCCCAGCCCTTCACCCAGGGCCTGGCCTCCTGGTCTTGCTCTGCCAGTGTCCCAGAGCTCCCAACACGGTCGGGCCAGCTAGGACCAAATCAAGAAAAAGTACCTAATTCACCTGCTTTCCCAAAAGGCCTGTCTTGAGCAGGTGACCTCACTCTCCCCTCCCCAGCTGCCAGCACCATCTGCCTCAGCTGCTCTAGGACTTTCAGGGACCTGTGACAGCTAGGTCAGTCCTGCAGCATCAAGAACAGCGACCACACACACCCTCTTCCGTTCCCCTGGCCCTCATTCCTTAGTGGGGTCCTGATGCGGAGAACAGAACTATATCTGGGGCTCCCCTCTTCCTGGAAGTCAAGCTCTGAAGTCACCGGCCTTATAGCTTCTTGATTTGATTTTTTATAATTTTTTGTCCTTTTTTTTTTTTTTTAAAGATTTTATTTGTTTTTTAGAAAGAGAGAAAGGGAGGGAAGAAGGAGAGAAACGCCCACACAGGCCACCTTTTGCATGCCCCCAACTGGGACCTGGCCTGCAACCCAAGCATGTGCCCTGACCGGGAATCGAACCGGCGACATTTCAGTTCACAGGCCAGTGCTCCACCCACCGAGCCACACCAACCAGGGCTATGTTTTGGGTTTTGTTTTGTTTTTCGGTCCGCTTAAAAATATTACATAACCATAAAAAGAATACTCCATATGGAAAATTTAGAACATCCCCAAAAAAACAGTGAAAGGAAGAGGGGAAAACCATCCGTTATTCTTCCACCAGGAGGCCGCAACTGTTAGGGTCTCCGCAACTGTTAGTGCCTCACAAATGTGCTCTTTAACGTTAAACCAAACTGCAGGCTGAGGCTGGGAATCAGCTGCACTCGGCGCATGGTGGACGCGTGGGATCCACTCATCTGGAAGGCCACCGGACGGTCCACATTTCCTCCCAAAACCAAGGATTTCTTTCCTGAGGTTCTGACCTCCATACCCGGGCCGTGCTGGGTGGCACGGCCCAGCTGTTATTTCAGCTACATTCCGAGTTGGTGCCAGGAGAACCCTGTGTCACTGCGGTGGTGTGAATGTTTGTGTTCCCCAAAATTCAGATGTTGAACTCTCGCCCCAAGGCGGTGGTAACCCCAAGGTGGCATCTATAGGAGACAATGGGGTTATGAGAGTGGAGCCCTCTGGAAGGAGATTAGTGCCCTTAAGAAAGAGACCCCCAAGGGCTCCCCTGCCCCTCCCACTAGACACAGAACCTGACCCGCCAGCCCCTGACCACCAGCCTCCAGCCTCCAGAACTGTGAGAAACTTGCGCGCTTTCTTGGCCAGGCTGCCGGTGGTTTCATTCCAGCAGCCCGGAATGAATGGAATGGAGAAGGTGGCCATTCTCCAGGTTAAAGTGGTCCCCAGCACGCACCCCAGAGTGTGCTACACCTCAGCCCCAAGCCGTCCCACTGAGCTCACACCCCAGGGCCTGCTGTGTCCCAATGTCCCCACCCCCCACCTTGCTCACTGCCCACCCTGGCCGGCAGCCTCCACACCTCCTTGACTCACCCCATCTTCCTTTCAAGGCCCTCTGCTCTCAGAAACGCTCACACATTGCCTCTGCCTTCTCGTCCTACTTGCACTGCTGGCTGTCCCAGCTCCTCATTGTGACACTCCAGGCACTTCCCAACCAGCCCACCAACAGGGCTTGTCCCCCCAGCCGCGAAGGAGCACCTTGACTCTCCTCTACAGGGGTCTCACCCCCCGCTGAGGCTGCACGGTGGTCTCCATGGTGGTCTCCGGGCAGAACTGCAAGAGCTACAAAGCCCCTGAAGGCACAGGCTCCAGAACCCGCCTAAGTCACTTCTCTTGGTCAAAGTAAACCACAGGCCAGCCGGCCTAAAGGGGGTGGAGAAACGAACTCTGCCCCCTTGGGAGGAGTGGCAACATCCCACCACAAAAGGGACCTGGAGGTCTGATTCGCGAGGGCCGTGAGCGTAATGAGCTACCACTGGACCGTGTCCACCGCCATCCATCGCAAACTCCCAGGACATGCACCGGGTCCTCTCCTTGTCCCACTCACACCAGGTTTGCTTCCTGCCATGGATGGGCCCCTGAGAGCAGTCACCGTGGCCGCAAGGGCCGTGCCACCCTGGATGAGAGCGCTGTCACCCGGCCAGTGCCACCTCCTCTGCCAGGAGCTCGGGCTGTGACAGCAGCCGCCGGCCCACCTTCCCGCTCACGCGTCCAGCTTGGCCGTGGCGAGCCGCCTAATGCAGGACTCGAGAACTCCCCTGGTCCCCAGACTCCATTAAGGAGCTGATTAAAATTTGATGCCCCCATTTAACACCTATTAGCAAAGACAGGGCCCTCCTGCTCGGGGAGAGGACTTGGAAAGGGAGGCCTCGCCTGCCCCCGGCAGCACCCTTCCTGCCAAGGCGGCGAACCGTTCGAGGGGAGGAATGCGAAGCAGAGGTAGAAGGGGCAGGCGGGCCGCCAGCTCTTCCCGGGCCCAAACTGGGCCCCAGGGTCAAGTCCCCTTGGGCAGGCGTCCCACAGGGCACTGGGCCGGAGGTGAAGACGGGCAGCCCCCAGTGCCTCCCCTGCCTTCCTACTGGGCGAAGATCTCCATGTCCAAGAGGAGGAGAAAGGAGAATAGATGTGAACGCTCCAAGCTGAAGGAACTGGGTCTCTGTTTCCAAGGTCCACTCTAGGGACTCCCCTCAAAGATTCCCCACGGGAAGGGGACCCGAGAGAGACGGAAGCGCCTTCCCGCTCAGCCTTCTCAAGCAAATGAAACCTCTGCAGGAGCCCCCTGGCTCTGGGGGCAGACACGACTCCTTTCCATGGCTCCTTTCCCAACCCCTCCCCGCCCTCTCTCACCTCACTTCCCACCTGCACCTACAATTCAACCCCTCCACACGGGGCACCAGCCTGCAGCCACCTCTGCGCTGCCTCAAAGGCCCTGCTTCCCCTACCCAGCAGGGCGCCTTCCTCCGTGCGGGGGTCTGGGCCATGGGCTGCAGACCCAGCCCACCACCTGCTTTTCTGCGGCCCACAGCTGAGAATGGTTGTTGCATCCGGAAGTGTTGTAAAGAAGCAGAAGGATAATACGTCAGGACACATGTGCAATTCCGATGCTGGTGCCCACAGTTAGCTTCGTGGCATGCATGTTCCTGTACACGCCATACAGGCAGCTTCTGCGCCACAAGGCAGAGCTGAGGATCAGCAGCAAGGGGCCACGCAGCCTCGGTCTCCAGTGTCTCCTGCGTGGCACTTGACCTAACAGGAAAGCTTGCTGGCTCCAGCTCTCTGCTGCCTGTTTTCATTGCAAACGGCCCTTGTCCCAGATCACCTGCCTTCTCCATGGACAATGAGCAACTTGAGGAGGAGTTAGTTGTGTTCAACTCTGTCCCCTGGGCCTGTTCCAGCCCCGCGCAATAGCAGACACAATATTCTGTCCCCGCTGGAAGCACTATTCACTGGTCCCAGGCCCCTGCCACATGCCCTGATGCCTGGGGTCTGGTGTTACCACTTCTCTTTGTCCCTCCAGCCCAGCAGTGGAAGAGTCTGCAGAGGCATGTCCCAAAGTAGGGAGCAGATGCCCACCTGCACATAGAAACACATGCTAACGAGGGAGCTGACTCACCTAAGATCGTTCAGTTAGAAGGGGCAGGAGCAGAGACTCAAATCCAGTCCCTTCCCTGCAAACTTGCCACCAACCCTCCATCACGAGCAAAGACCACCCGTCCCGGGTAGGCCCCGGGAGAGCCCGCTGGCTCTGGGGGCCTGGCACTGGAGTCCCAGGACCAGAAGCAACTCCAGGAGTATGTTCATTGTGTGGGGTTTATACGCAGCATTTGTCTAATAAAGGAATTTCTGAACATCTCATATCCCCTAATTACTTGTCACAATAATGTGAGACATCTCCCCAAATGCTTGTTTTCCCCTTCCTCAGCACAGAATGGGAGCTCCAGGGCCTGGGAGGTGGAGGTAAATAGCCCCTCACTTACTCACCAGCGGAGTTGCCTGAAGGCACAAGAGAACCTGGTGCCACCCCAACACCACGGAGCCCACGCCCAGGCCCACGGAAAGCCACGCCCCTTGGGCCACTGATTCTTCCTGAACCAGTCTTAACTTGGACTGGAGCATGGATTGGTCCACCCTGGGGACAACAGGCACCACGGGGACCCTTCATTTGAGAGGGACTTCTCTAATGATGAAGATGCCCCCTTCTTCACTTCTTCATCACTTCTCGAGTGATGACCAACCGAGAGCACCTTTTACCACCTGAGGCCGGATTAGCTTCTGAGGTTCCCACAGGCTCCAAGCCCAAGGTGTTCTGTGCCTAGAAGTGTCCCACCCATTTCTTGAGGCCTCCAGGAGCTCAGCTGGGAAGCACAGAGGAGCAGGGTAGGGTGAGAGATGGGGAGGAGGGGCCGCTCTTGCACGCACCCCTGAGCTGTCCTCAAATGCAACCCGGGCCCCTCTTCCGAAGCTGAGGCTGGGCGCCACCACCTCCCCTTCTTGGGAAAATCAGCAGCAGGACCATGAGGTGGTGATGTACATGGTCCCAATTATTTCCTTTCTGGGTCCACATGCCCACCTTCCCTCAGCTCCAAGTTTATAGTTTGGAGGCCCCAAAGTGCCCTAGAAAGAGAGTGTGTGTGTCTTCCCACAGGCGTACGTGAACAGAGCGGGCCCCCACTTTTCTGGAAAACAGCCCCACCCTAGGCCAGCAGAAAACTGCCCGCCCCAGGCAAATTCTCCTGCCTCTCACGGTCTTGCTCCAAGGCCCACCTCCCCTTGCGAGGTTCCAGGTGGATACAGAACGGAACCACCTGGCTGGGGGTATTTGTCCAGCTCAGCCCAGTGTGGGAGCTTAGTCCTGGGGTCACAGGGCTCTTGCTCTCGGGTGGGATTCTGGGAAACTCAAGGGCTAGTGTGTTCGCAGCAATGCCCTCGGAGCCCAGCTGTGCCAGGTGAAATACAACAGCATCTGCTGAACATCGAGACTGACCAGGAAAGGCTTTGGGAAACCAGACAAGTAGTGTCAGTCGGGGCAGAGAGGTCAGGTCCCTTAGAGACCCCTTGATTCCCAACACCTCTGCCCAGCCACCCAGGTCCACCGGCGTATTCCTAGCCAGTGGTTTTTTCTTCCCCGGTGATTCCAGAAGACCACATTTTCTCTCTTATCATCCCTCCCCTGTTCCCTTCTACTCCGCGACCCAGCTCACATCCACCCTTTGGCAAAGCCTAGAAATTAAGGAGAGTGTAGAATGCGCCCAACTTGGGTTGAAACTGCATCTCTACTGAGTCTTAGCCTTGTAACCTGGTATAAACCACTCAACCTCTTGTAGGCTCAGTTTCCTCATCTGTACTACGGGGGTTGTAATATCTATATCTGCAAGGGACAACTGTCATTTTT
This sequence comes from Noctilio leporinus, assembly GCA_004026585.1. Taxonomy (NCBI): domain Eukaryota; kingdom Metazoa; phylum Chordata; class Mammalia; order Chiroptera; family Noctilionidae; genus Noctilio; species Noctilio leporinus. The sequence goes on from PVIW01001797.1 coordinate 240,701, forward strand.
GCAGACCCACAAACCATTCTCCTACCTTCTGGCCACAGAGCCTGGTGCAGAAAAAGCCATGTGACCAGGCGGGGCAAGCCAACAGTAGCCAGCCCTGGGAGTCGGCTGGAGCTCTCTTTTCTTGGGAAAAGCAGAAAAGAAGAGATCCCCTACAAAAGCAAGAGATGAAAGTCCAGAGCGCTGGTGGCCACCTTTGCCTGAGGCATGTCTGAGAGTGAAACCAAGGAGAACTAAGAAACAGAGAAAGAAATTTCTTAGGGCATTATGTCCGCGTCTGGCATAAAATTCACCCTTCAGTCCCCCATAACCCGAGCCAATGCCTGAGCTCTCGGCTAGTTCTGAGTTGTGTTTCTTTCGCTGGCAACCAAAAGTCCTCGTACCGCTCTACCTCGGGGCTGTGGTCAGAATCAGATGAAACAGCATCCGCAATCACCTCGCAGGCTGCTGGCACAAAAGAGGAACTCATGAAATATTAGTCACCTTCCCAACAAGAGGAGGAAGGGCAAAGTGCCAGTGGACACCAGGCCGAGAGAGCAGAGCGAGAGCCTGAAGGAGCCAAGAAGGGGTGAGATCAAAGCGCAGGCGGAAGGCTTGGCCTGAGCGGGGAAACAGCGAGGCTTCCTTGGGGTCAGCTGCACGGCCCTGGGAAATGCACAGAGGTGGGGAGGGGGGCTTCGCAGCAGGGAGCCCGGTCTCCTCTGCTGAGTGGGGCTCGGGGTGGCCTCAGTCTGGAGGACAACAGAGGAAGGCTGCACCAGCTGCCATGGCGTCAGGAGCAGGTGCCAGGCCACTGCACACAGACTCCCGCCTTCTTTCCTCTGACATTTCCCTGGTTCTAATTCCAGCACCCTGTTGTGTCTTGAAGAAAAAGACACCCCATCTTGCGTCCCAGGGTAGGAGCTCAGGGACCCAAGCCCAGGAAAGCCCCCACCTCCGAAACATTCAGCCCCTGTTTGCAGAGGATTCTTGCTGAACCTGCCCTGCTTCTGCTGGAAAAAAAAAAAGAGAACCTGGTTCCCGGTGGAAGCCACTCCCGATGTAAGCTCCGACTCTGCTGGTTTTACTGGTCTGCAGTGACACCCCAACCAGCGTGCCGGAGGCCCATGGCCTCCTTCGCCCTAAGCCCGACCTCAGGTCACCATGGAAATTCTACTCAGCTCTCCAGGGCAGAGTCAAGCCACATCTTTTGGAATGCCCAACTCAGGCTCTCCCCTCCTCTGAATTGACGTTGGCAATTCTTGCTGTGAAGGCCCAAAGAGTGACTCTTTTTTCTTTTTTCCTGAAGAGTAAGTCTTTTTTTGGCCTTTCTGGACTATACCGTCTCTCTGCCATAAGCAACAACTCAACTCCGTTGTGCGTCAAAAGTGCCCAGAGGGACCGCATGCCCACCAGCGAGGCCGTGTCTGCTAAAAGTTCGCATTATAGATAATGAAATTTAAATTTTTATACGCTAATAATTCCCACCTGTCATGAAATCTTCTTTTGATTTTTTTTTTTTTTCTCCCCCAATGATTTAAACATGTAAAATCGTTCTTAGCTCACGGGCTGCACCAAACCAGTCGGTAGACCAGACTGGGCCCAGGAGCCGTAACTTTTGCCAACCCCGGCCCAGGGTAATGAACAGGGACTACTGCTCATGAGAGCCCTTCTCCACACCAATGCCGTCCTCCATCCCATGTCCCCCAAGCCGCAGCCCAACCCGACCCTGGCTCCCAGCTGCTGGTCTCACCTCGTGCCTCGAAGGCCATGACGGGCACTCCCGTAACTGCCATGCTGAAGCCACACGTCCTCCTTTCCAGGTTGACCCCACTGCCCTCCCCCATCCTCCTCCCCAGCCTCACTGTACGTCATGCTGTTCCTTGAACAGACCATGCACAGAGCCTTGGCCCTCCCTCCCCTCTCAGGCACCTGCCACTGTCACTCCCTCCAGTCTGGGGCAAAGGTCTTCCGTGGCCTCCTTTCCTCTGAGGTCCTCCTGGGGCCCCTGGCTAGAATGGTCCCCCACCTTCCTACCCCACAACGTGGCTTTATTGCTCCCCTCCTGGGTCCCACACCCTGACGCTATTCCCCGTGCAGATCTATTCCCCAAGTAGAGTGTGAGCTCTTTATGGAGCAACCTGTTCTGCTCAGTGACGGACCCCCACCATCCCAAACAAGCACACAGAGCAGATTTTCAACACGTATTCTTTTGCATGCTCCAAGAGAACCCAGGCTCCCAGAAAAAAAACGTTTGCCAGACTCTTTCCTTAAACTCCCCGTCACTGCAGCTCGCTCTCCTGCACCCCGGACAGAGGTCTCCCTTCCAGTCCAGGTCCCTGGGATCCTTCGGGGAAAGCTGCTCCTCCCCCTGTCCTAACCCACAGCTCCTGAGACGCCTGCCACTGGAGCCTTTTCGGGGGCCTTGCGACCTTTCCTCACCTTGGGAAGCCCTGAGTGGCCCTAGAAATCGGTGTGCAATTATAAGGCTTTTAAACTGCCAGGCGCCTTGGTGCTCATTTTCTGGAGCCCTCAGAGGCCAGGACTGTGTCAGGCCAGGAGGGAGGGGGGCGAGGGGTCTCACCTTCCACAGAGCGAGCACCTTTCCGGGTAACGCAACAGCACCTCATCTTGGCCCGCCCCGAGGGCAGCTCGGAGCCCAAGAGTGGACCCCGAGTTCCACACCCCCCAGGACAACCTGGGCCTGGCTGGGGTTAAAGGGCTCCACAGGGTCAGCTGGGGCGGGGAGGGGGGCACTGACCTCACCGTGAAGCCCACGTTTGGCAGAGAACGCAGAACTGGCCCAGCTGACGTTTCCAGCGGCACGTCCCTAGGGAGGCCATCGGCCCTGGCACGTGTCCGTCCGCCGGACAGCCTGCGGCAGCTGACGCATCTGTCTTCCGCCCCTCCAGCCAATAGCCACTGGAGGCTCACGGACTAACAGCTTTCCTGTCGCCAGGGTGAGCGCTTAGCCACCGTTTGCTGAAAGAAGACACGGCCCAGGAGAGGCAATGCATGGGGCAGGAAAGGGGTCCCCGAAGTCTGCCTCCCATCGGGCCTGGCGCATCACAGGCTGGTGACGAGGCATATCTGTGCCACCAAAGAGCTCGGTCATGCCAGGACAGAGGTGAGCTGCTAGGCCACCAGGCGTCAGAGCTGCAGGGACTTCTGGGGTCTTCAAGGCCAACTTCCTAAGTTCACACTGCAGGGAGCAGACACCCAGGGCTGACGTGCAGCCTCGGGAGTCCCCACAGGGCTGCTGGGGGTGGCGCAGACAGCCTCCCCGTGGCCTGTCTCTCATCATCTGCAGCGAGCGATTCTGACCCCATCGGTCTGGGGGACCCAGCGGCTGAATTTTTAACAAGCCCCTCAGGAGGTGCTGAGACAGCTACTCTACCGCTGTCTGGGAAGAGGCGCTGGATGTGCTCCTTTCCTGACGCGTGAGTAACAGCCTAGAAGCACCAGGCAGTACGGTGCTAAGAGCCGTGTCCTTCCCCAGCCCCTTCCCGTGTGTCAGCAGTGAGTGGGACACAGAGGTCCATCCTCAGGTCCTCCCTGGCTGGGAGGGCGATGCCCCTCAGGTGGGGCAGGAGACCCTCTGAAGCCACCACCCACCAGGCTGAACGTGTCCCAGCTTCCAGGTTTGGGGACAATGCCCCCTGCAGTTCACACGCCCCACACAATGAGCAGGAGAGGCAATGCAAGCCCCTGTGCGGGGTGGGAGGAAGGGAAGAGGAAGCCCCTTCCCAGCCCTTCCATACTAGGTCTCAGTGAAGACTGAAGACCATCCTGTGGGGTAGCTACTATGGTAGCCCCCATTTCACAGATGAGGAAACTGAGGTCCTGAAAGGCACAGTGGCTCCTTCCAGTCACCCATCTGGTACAAAAGGCCCAGGATTCCTGGCCCAGGGCTGGGTTCTCCGCGTCCCCCAGAGCCTGAGCCAGCGGTCACCACCCTGATGCAGAAGAGGCTGCAAACTGAATGTCCTCCCCTATGCCAGAGAGACGGCCCGGTGGGCTGAAAGACAGCAACACAGGGGAGGGAGGGTGACGGTGCTCACCAGTAAGCCAGGAGGGTAGCATCCAGAGGGCCCCCTCTGCCAAGTGAGGTGATTTTGCTGGTGTGATGTGCCCCCACATCCGGCGGTGGGCCAGGGACAGACGGAGCCTGCACCCCTATTGCTAGATGAAAGCCCATTAATAACCCTCCTGGCAAGGCTGACCTGGGCAGTGCAGGGCATGCCGATCATAAATCTCTGCCACTCCAGCACCACAGCCCTTGGGGGAGAGGCAGCTGGGCTACAGCCACCCCGGGAGGGGCCTGAGGGGAGCGGGCCCAGTCTCCGGCCTCAGAGGTGGGGGCTGTGGGCCACCCCTGGGCTGTTCCCACCCAGGCGTCAACCGCACACCTCGCTGTTGAGGGCGATCCCTGGCCTGAGATCTGGGGTCAGGCAGGTCCTGGGCTCATCTCACGCAGAAAAAGGGTCTAGTGACAGCCCAGAGCGTCCCACCCCACCGTCCTGGCTCCACCGTCCTGGGGAGCTGGTGGAAGCCCAGCTGTGAGAGTTAGCGTCCCCCAGGGGAGAAGCTGGTGTTCCTAGAACAGCCTCGGAGACAGGTGCCGGGTGTGCTCTGCGCCACCCGCCCCCTTAACAGGCAGACAAGGCAGGTCCGGCCACCAGCCCCACTTGGCAGTGGAAACGCTGAAGCTCACCAAAGTGGAGTGAGCTCCCCGGAACCGCAGCCCTGTTAACCCACAGACTGAGCGCCACACGGGAAAGGAAGCAAGTGAAAACAACACAGACAGAGGCAGGACGGATCCAAACCCAGTGCTGTCCCATCATTTCTCCCTCTGCTGCGCTGGTTCTCTACGGGGACAGCTGCAAGGTGCGGAGGCATCCTGGGCTGTCACCGCCGGGGCAAGCGGAACGCAGCCGGCCTTGGCGGTGGAAGCAGGGATGCTGGGGGAAACAGGACAGCCTCCCGCAGCACCAGATTACCTGGCCCCAAATGCAAATGGTGCCGCAGCTGAGGAACACGGGCTGACAGCCCTGCCAGCCAGGCTTTCGCTGCACAGCACCTCGGAGGCAAGGCCAGGGGATTCCCAGTGTCCTGTGGGGTGCCCGGGGTGTGAATGGCTACTATGGAGGGCTGGGGAGGGAGTGTGGTTCTTGTTCATGTCACCTTGGAAAACAACTGGCTTAAGAAAACGAAGGTGGCTTCAGTGCAGGACTTGTCCGTGTGGGGTCAGTTTTTATACGTCAACTTGCCTAGGCTAGGTCCCTGGTCACCCAAATCAAGCCCTAATTTAAGAGTTACTGTGTAGGCACTACACAGACTACAATAAAATCCATAATCAGGGCCCTGGCTGGTGGCACAGTGGATAAAGCGCCGGCCTGCGAACCCAAAGGTCGCTGGTTCGATTCCCAGCCAGGGCACATAACCAGGTTGCAAGTCAGGTCTCCAGCCAGGTCCATGGCTGGAGGCAGGAAAGGCAACCATACGTTGATGTTTCTCTTCCTCTCTGCCTTTCTCCCTTCCCCTCTCTCTAAAAATAATAAATAAATTCTACTTTAAAAGTCCATAATCAGTTTCCTTCAAGTAAGGGCGGGCCTGGTCCAATCAGCCCAAAGGCCCCGGAACAGGGCAAAGGCTTCCCTGAGAACCGCAGCTTCGACCTGCACCGGGCCCCACCGTGCATAAGCCAGTTCCTGGTGATGACCCTCTGCCAGTCCTAACGGTTCTGTTTCTCTGCTTGAACTCTGCCCGATACAATTTGTATCATGACTTAAAATCTCCAAAACAAAACTGCTTTATGACAATCCCCGCGAACCAAGCGGCCAGCGGCCAGCGAGGCCTTGAAGTTGAGGAGTATCGCATGGGGTACCTGTTGGGCTTATCTCCTCTCCCACCCCCTGTCTGTCTGTCTGTCTGTCTGTCTCTCTCCTCACCTCTCTCTCTCACTGTGATTCAGGCAAACTGGGTGAACTGACCCGTGGGGACCGTCTGCTCCTGAGACAGGAGTGGGGCCCTGGCACCCCCGGGGTAGCATGCCCGCCCCACAGCCATGTCACACGGGTCTCAATGGCTCCCAGGACACAGCCTGACGGGGAATGACCAGGACACCTCTCAGGCCTGGAGGTTTGTTCTCCACCAGCTCCCTCGCCTGTGACACTAACACACCCCAGCCCCTTGGAAAGAGAGGGGTCTGCAGGGTCCCGGCCCATGGAGGATGGTGGGTGCCCAGCCAGTGCCCACCTCCCTTGCCCCAGCCCGGACGATGAGCTGGCTGAAAGAGGCCTCCTACTACGTAAAGTAGAAGCAATGTTTCAAAACCACTCAGAACGCTCAGCTGTTGCCATAAGATGCTAGGAAGTTCTCCTAGGCCCATGGCCCACCCCAAATGGAACAGGCCCGTGTTTACAAACCGAACTCCATGCATCTAGGAGGCTCCCTCCCCTAGCCCAGCTGTCCTTCCCGAGAGCTGAGAACTCCGTTTGGAGAGTGGCTGGCGGTGTCACCGCCAGCTGGTGCCTCTCAGACTGTTCCTGACACCCCGCATGGGCGGGAGAGCCAGGAACCAGGGGACCCTTCTGCTACCTAAGGAGCACAGGGAGCCCAGGCCGGAGGGAAACCCAGGCAGCTAATAAAACATGTCTGTCTCTGTCCAAGCGATGGCGTTTTCTGTCTTCCTCTCCTTCACTCTCTCCGTACACACACCTTCCAAGTACTCAGCCCTCCCGTAACACGCAAACACACTGAACCACAGCAGAGGACCAAGGAGAAACACAAGCCCCTTGATGGCACAGAATAGGAGTCATAGCTGGTGCACAGGCAGTTTCACAGGAAAGAGGCGCTCGACCTTCCCTGCGACCCTACAATCCTTCCCCATGTCTCACACGTTAGGGGCACCTGAACGGTGCTGGTTAAGTACGGAGCTTGGCCCTGCCCCAGAGTTTCTGATTTAGCAGGTCTGGTTTGGGGCCCAGGAGTGTGCGTGTTTAACACGTTCCCCCATGAGGTTGCCACGGTGGCCCTGAGGCCTCCCTTGCAGGACCATCACCTCCAGGCTGAGATGAGTCTGCGGGCTTGCAAGCCTCCAGCCGCCCTGATCAGAGTCCAAGCACGGGGGGCGCGCGCTGAGGGCCAGGCAGCTGCTGGGCTGAGCCCTGCCAGCGCCAGGCTTTCTGACAGCTGCAGGAAGTGGCAGTTGACAGCCGGGTAGCAAAGAGGCTGCAAACTATAAAAAGCAGACGTAAGAGCTCGGAAAGCAAAGCAGCCTGAAGCCGTCTCGGTGTGATACTGGGATTATAGGCCGCTAAATAAATCCCGAGGAAGCACCACCCTCTCCAAGGATGGGATAGTCTCGATACTCAGCGAGGGCCCTGATAGACGAAGATAGCCACACTTAACCTGCTTAAGAAGGCATGGAGACATGACATTAACTTTATAAAAAAGGGGGGGGGGGGAACTACCTCTAATTGGTTGGCCATAAAATCACGTGGGTGCCTGGCAATCCAGAAAACCTTTCTGGGTCCTAATTCACTCGCCTCATGACACAGGGTTTTCTGCGCATGTGCCCCCGCCTGTGTGCATGCACCACACGTGCGCACACGTGCAGATCGTATGTAAATGCTGCCCTCACTCTAACTGCTGCCCGTTCTCCACCCTCACCTGCAACAGCATTTCCTCCTTGGCCCTCAGGGCTGTCTCAGGTTGAGTCCCCTTCGGTGGACCTGCGGCATCTCTGGCGGTTTGGACCGATTCCTTGTAGAACGTGAGCGCTGTGCCGCAGCGGCGCTGTGACTGCCTTTTGTTCTGGGTGTCTCCGTTGCCTGGCAGGGCAAAGCGCAAAAGGGTGCTCAGGAAAGGGATGCTGACTGCATGAAATACGCCCCTTTCCTTCACGCTCCGGCGGCAGCCCCCGCCCCAGACGAGCTCCGTTACAAAGACAAAGGAGGTCAAGGAGCAGGAGCACACGCTTTGGGTACCCCACATTCTGAAAGCTCGTGTCACCTGTGCAGATCCTGCTACAAGGGAACACAGCAGTGCTCCGAGGGGGAGAACGGGTCCCTCCCCGCTCCAGGTTGCGTACTCTGGGTGACCCGGGACACACACTCCATTAGATCACCCCTCTCCGCATCTCCACCCCCTGACTGTTCCCATCGAAGCCACCCTCTGTCCCTCCACCACTTCCCAGACCAGCACACACGGCCCCAAGCATCCTCTGCTCCCTGCGGAGGACAGAGCTCAGCATCCCTGCCCAGAACACCAGCACGTTGAAAATGGAGCACAAAACTGACTGCTGGAGAAAACCAGGCTTTCCACAATTTGCCTGCAAATAAAGGGCCTGGATGAGAATCAGCATGAGTTACTCATTGGCAGGCACCCTCAGGCCGATGGGGAAGTAGAGGCCAGTTCCCTCAGCACAGAGCTGACAGCACCAGCCACGAAGGACGCAGGGCCTCGAGGCCTCAGCCTGACCAGCACCCCATCTTCCGCTCCCAGCCTGTGAGCCCGTGAACCCACTTCTTGAGAACGCTGCTGCGCCCGGTGCTAGGGAAGAACCCACAAATACAGACATGTGAGTGAGGCAAGACCTAGCAGATGCCGCAGCCTGTGAAGATGGTCTTTCTCGTTTCTTTCTGAGCCAAATTCCAATGGGCTACAATTTTCCCAAAACTCCTACCCAGAACATTTTTCCGAGGGAGAAGATCACTTTTCAAGGTTTTTCCTATTCACCACTCATCTCCCACGGGCGCACGCGCCTTCCTCCTGGACGGGCTGCTGGATACCGCAGGACACCATAGCAACACGCGCTCTAAAATCCTGCTGACTCTCCCTCTCACGTTGCGTGTGTGCCTCAAGTCAGCTGCTCTCTGCTCCAAGGACGGGGCTGAGGGGGCAGCCAGTCCTCACGGCAGGACAGAGCCCCTGGCCCTCGCACTCTGGCGCTTACAGCTTCGTCGTGACCGGCTAAAGCAAGTCACGTGGCCGTGCTCCGTTTCAAAAGGGTAGGGATGCATAGTAACCCTCTCTCTGTGGCAGGGGCAAGGACACAGCAGGAAAGCCAGCTTTTCTGCTATGGAAATGACAGTGATGAGCTCTTGCTAAGTCTGCTCAAATGGAAAACAAAGCCAGTGACCGAGGCCAAGGCAGAGGGACAGTGTGGCCTCATGGACCTGGAGTGGCCTCAAAAGGAGTCCAGTACAGCCCAACCCTGGTGCCTTCAGTTCTGCACAGTCTCATTCATACACTGTATGCACCTCATTCCAGATCGAGATGCCTTCGGTTCCTCAGTGCTTCCTCAGGAGCTGGGATGGGACTCCAGGTCTTCAAGGTGGTGCCACTGTGCATGTGAAAACTTGGCGTGGTAGAATTCCATCGACCCCTCCCACGTTCTGTGCTCTGGCTGTCATAAATGTGCCTTCTGTACAGTAAGCTATTGTTTTCACTCTACAGACGTGTCCTTGAAATAATTTAAGAAAAAAATGCTTTCTTTTCCTTCTCTAGTTACCATTTTCAGCACTCTTTATTCCCTCCTGTAGATTCCAGTTTCTATCTGGCATTATTTCCCCTTCTCCTCATGGACCTCCTTTAGCACAATTTACAGTGCAGGTGTCTCAGCCTTCATTGATCTGATACTACTTTTATTTTTGCCTTCATTTTAAGTAGTTATTGAGCCTTCATTTTTTATTCTAAGTTGATGGAATTTGTTTTTCTGACTCCACACATCATTCCATTCTCTATTTGTGTGTGCATGACTTGATTTGTTTTTAAGATTTTTTATTCATTATTTTCAGAGAGAAGGACAGGGAGGGAGGAAGAAAGGGAGAGAAACATCAATGTATGGTTGCTTTTCACCTGCCTCCAGCTATGTTGTGACTGTTTTTTATTTATTTTCCTTGGGAGTTGTTATCCTTTTCGGATCTATACATTGCTGTTTTGATCAAATTGAAAAAATTTTGGTCACTATTTGTCCAGATGTTTTCCCTACTCTGTGCTCTTGTTTTTTTCTTTTTTTTCCCTGGGACTCCAAGCACCTGTATTCTAAACTCTCTTATTTCCACATTTTCCCTCTGTTTCAGTTCACATCATTCTTATTAACCTTCCTCGAAGTTCATTCATCCTCTTTTCTATTCTGTGCAATTTTCCATTAACTGCATACAACTGAATTTTATTTTGGAGACTGTATTTTTGTGTATTAACATTTGGTTTGGTTTTGCAGTTTTCCTATATCCTTTGAAATTCCCCTTCTCCTCACCCACTATATCATCTTTTTTCCTGTAGACTCTAGCATATTTATCACAGTTATTTCCAAGTCTCGCATGCTAAAAATGCATACGGAGCAACTATAGGTCTGTTTCTATTGACTTGTTTTTCTCTTCACTATGGGTCCCATTTTCCTGTTTCTTCTTATGTCTAGTAATTTTTTAATTGTATCCTGGACATTATGGATGATATGTTATAGAGTCTCTGGGTGCTGTTATCCTCCTTAGAATATTCTTAATATTCCATCAAGCAGTTAATTACTGGCAGAAAACCTTGATCTTGTGGAGACTTCATTTTAAGCTTTGTTAAAATAGGTCTTTTCAGTTTCTTCCATTCTCCTAAGGAGTAGCACTTACTCTTTATACATGGTCCTTATTCCTAGAGTTTGGCACTTCTGGCATTTTAACAGAGAGGCTGAGGTGACTGTCAAGCTCTTTTAAGTTGGCAAGACTGGAACTATAAATTAGGTGTCCACAGCACTGGGCAGCTGCTGAAATATCTGCTTAGGAAAAGCCTTAGACCTTTCTTCTGGGGTTCCTTGAAGTCTTGCCCTGTGTCTTCAGAGTTCGGGAGTCAGCTATGGATTCGAGGGGAGATATTGTGAATATTTGGTGACTCCCTTTCCCATGGCTCCCTCTTTTCCTAGATAGCCCCCCATCAGTTTTCAGCTACTCTGGAAGCCCTGAACTCTAACCTATCTTTTCAGTCCAGTGGGAAATCTCTTTCCAGCTATGCATCAGACTAGGGAGTACTCGCAGGGAAAAACAGAGAAATGTGGGTCTCACCCAGAATGTTTCCTTCTTTCATGGGTTGCAGCCTCTCCAATTTCTGCCTGCTCTTGATCACCCTACAGTACCTCCAAACAATTATTTTTCTTACGTATTTTTCCAAGAATTTAAAATTACTATCATTGAGAAAGTCTGATACAGGGTCCTCTGAAACCAGAAATCTTTTGAAATATTTTTATTACACAAATTGAGCAACATTCTCAGTTTCTAGATTTCTCCAGACGTTGTCATTCATTTGGGGAGCAGCCCAATATCCTTCCAGGTAAACCCATTTGGTTTGAATCGGCCATAACAAGTTCCGTTGTTCATAATCAAGGGCTGGGACGAATACCTAGGATTTATACTGACCATATGCTGCTCAAATCATGACAACGTAAGTAGCTTCAAAGATCTCTCCATGGCCATTGGCCATCCAAGACTGGATAAAAATATCATCTAGATCACTGCCACCTTTAATCGTACACTTTTCCAACTAACAACTTGACTTAAAATATCCTAGTTTTATAACAAGCATATTTCTGCACCTGGCTAACTACATTCCTTCCTGACACCACTGTCACTTTACTCCTTGGTAAGGATACTGCTTCACTAGCCTCTTCACCCTGCACCTTACTGATCATACTGATCAGAAGTCCCCTCCTCTACATCAGTTCTGAGAATTGGCAACATCCTCACCAAACCATCTGCCTTACACTCCACCCACGCGTATACATGTATGTGCCCACACAGAGACACACATGCTCCATAGCCCGTAGAGGCAGGTGTTCCACACTCACATACCCACTCCTCCCAGTGACAGGCAGAGAAGAATTCCAATCAATGAAGGAGAAAAAGAGACGTGTGCAGGGTGCATGGCACCCGACATCGGAAGGGAATTTCAAAACGTCCTCATGAGCCCATTTGGCTGTACACGGTCCGATCATTTTCAGAATCCCAAACAAAGTGCTGTACTTGTTAATGAGTATCTCAATGACCCTTTAATTTACTCAGTGAAGACCAATTCATAAAACATTCATGTTCCATTATGCGCAGGATTTCCTCTGTCTCTTTGATGTGAATCTTTCTCTCCTGGGAGAGACTAAGAATAGGAATGGGCAAAGTTTTTTAAAAACTGGGTTCCTCTGCTAAAGTCAAGAAGCGATGAAGAGAGAGTGAGTTTCGGTAGTAGACAGGCCTAAAGTTAAGGCCTCCACTCAGCTTCTTGCTAATTCAATTCTGTAGCCTTGAGTAAGTCAATCACGAATAACAATAACTAACCCAGGGAGAGCTGTGGTTACTCAAATATCCTTGGTAATACGTTAAAAGTTTTATTTCTCTTAATCCTTATAACCACCGATGGAGGCAGTACTATTATTCCTATTTCACAGATGAGAAAACAACATCCTAACAACCTGTTGACTCAGCCCTACCGTAGTGAACAGCCTTTGTTCTCGGTGTTTGGACCTTCGTGTATGGATGCTGTGCATCCGATGAGAAAGACCACAGGGAGGCAGCTGCAAGTCTAACTGCACAGTTGGCTACACCTCCCGGCTGTGTCAATTCTGGCTTTGTGGGTGTCAGGCTTGCATCCTGGGCCCCTTAGAAACCCTGTAAGCTTGTTAGTATGCTAGATTTGTTTCCTACTGCTGTATAATGCACTGCCACACACGTAGTGGCTTAAAACAGCACACGTGTATCATCTCATGGTTTCCATGGGTCAGGGGTCCACTACATTTTATGGGAGTCCTTAGCTCAGGACCTCATGGAAACCAAGGTGTCAGCCCATGATGCCTTCTTCAGGAGGCTTGACTAGGGAAAGGCCCATGTCCAATCTCTCTCAGGGTGATGGCAAAATTAATTTCCCCACAGCCACGTGGGTAAGGCCCCTGTTTGATTACCTGCCAGCTGGGGACCACTACTGGCTCCTGGAGGCTGTGCTGGGGTCCTTGCCAGGTGACCCTGTCTGCAATAGGGAGCTTGCTGCTTCCAGCCCAGCAGAAGAGCATCTGCTATTTCTTCTGTTTTCACAGGGATAATCTGATGAGCTCAGGCCCACCCACAATAATCTCACTTTTGATAAACACAAAGCCAGCTGATGAGGGATCTTAATCACAGCGGCAAAACCCATTCTGCCATATACTGTAACATAACCCCATGAGCAATAGCCTCTCCTAGTCAAACTGCTCTCCACCTTCAGAGACAGGGCATTCCACAGGGCATAACACACCAAGAAAAGAGAATCTGGGGACCATCTTAGAACTCTGCCTACCACGTTGCCAAAGACTGAATGTTGGTGTCCCCCCAACTTCATCTGTTGAAAACCTAGGAAACCTAATCCCGAAATGTGGCTGTAACAGAAGGAGGGGGCTTTGGGAAGGTGACTAAGTCCTGAGGGTGGAGCCCTCGTATCTGGGATTAGTGCCCTCATAAGAGACTCCAGAGAGCTCCCTTGCACTTTTCACCACATGAGAACACAGTGAAAGGTATCAGTCTAGGACCCAGAAAGTAGGTCCCCTCTACATGCTGAACCAGCAGGTGCCTTTCCTTTGGATTTTCCAGCCTCCAGAACTATAAGAAATACATTTCTGTTCTTTATAAGCTACCTAGTCCATAATATTTTTGTTATAGCAGCCCAAAACAACCAAGACACACATATACTATCTCAACTGTCTTCAGTTGCTACAAGATAGCAAAAGAATTCTGTTGTCTACAAAACATTAATAGAAAGAGCAATAGGTCTTTAAGGAAATGAAAAGGCAAGACTGGTAAGCTGTCTAACCTGATGGGGTAAGGATCCCATTATTAACAAAGGGTGTGATATTGCTAGTTTATAACCTTTAGTAACACAATGATTTCTTAAATATAACCTGTGTCTACCTAAAATAAAGAGCATAGAATGAAAACTCTGGGGGTCAGAGTGGTAGCTACGATAAAAGATTCTCAATGGCATGAGAGATGCAAAAATTATGAATAGACTTGGATTTATAACTGGTAAACTTAGAGAATAAAAATTAAAATTCTGGGTTTTAAGTTTTCTACTCCCAGTATGTCAGAGAATCAGGGAGTTTCTATGACTACCCAGAAAGAATGAACCTCTTATCTCCAGCAGGGCTGGTATAACTAAAATCAAACTCAGGGTCTGCCATAGTTTATTTATTTCCATTGTAGCTTGAACTCAAAGCCCTATCACCCCTTTTGAAAGGGCAGCTATTAGAACAAAGGAAGGTCTCAGGAACTAGAATGGTAATAAATGTCTCCAGAAACAAGAGAAGTTGATGCACACCAACAGTGAACGAATTTCAAATGCATTATGATGAATGAAAAAAGCAAGTCTCAAAAGGCTATATGCTCTTATATGATTCCACTCATAGGACACTCTCAGAAAGACAAAACTACAGTCATGGAGAACAGATCAGTGATTTCCAGGACTTAGGAGTGGAGGAAGGGTGTGACTACAAAGGGATATTACAAGGAAGATTTCAGCAGGGATGAAATTACACTGTCACTTGATTGTGGTGGTAATGACATGATTCTGCATGTTGCAACCTTAGAACTAAGAGTCAATTTTATTCTACGTTAACTTAAATGTTTTAAGAGAAATGTGTGTGGGCATGGAGTTTCGTGGACCTGGAACAGAGAGAGATGAACATAACTTTAGATCAGGCCAAATTTCCAATGTGTGGGCACCTGCCTGAGACTCTGGATACAAAATATTGACTCCAATAAATGAAGGCAAGAACTTCATTTATTTGCTTGGTTGATAACTAAAACTGGAGTCAACAGTAACTCATAGGATATTGAAATGCCCGAAAGAATTAATATAACACAGAGGAAAAGACCAAAAAAGCTGGGCAGATCAGAAGTGCAATTATCCTGTGTTCACAACCCCCACCCCCACAGAGCCCCCCAGAGGGTTCAGAAGGCAATCCCATCACCACCCTATGCTACGGGAACTACGTCAAGGCCGGACAGCACCAGCACCCTCTCCATCCAGTTAGGAGCCTCCCACTCTAGGCGGAGTGTAACAGCAGGGGGTGCTGCCATTGTAACAGCTCCATGACTTAAGTGACAATGATTGAAACTCAGAATGACAAAGGTCTGGTAGGTGCACTCAACTACCAGAGAGGAGGCAGGTGTAGTTACCATAACAGGGGACAGAACCACAGTGACAAACAGAAGGGTCACATGTACAGGGATCTTGGGAGGTAATTAGACTTAGTAGGCAGAGGAGATTGATTGAACCAGATTACAAACTCTCACTGCCTCTCACCCAGTTCCCAGGCCTGAGTTAGTTCAAAGAGCCACAGCTTTCTGACTGGAAAAGAGACTGGATACCCTCGAAAATGACTAGGTCATAACATCGCACGCATGTGCCACAAAACCTCCACCTGACGGTTACCGAAGGAACATAAACCAGTTCAGGAAACTGTGCCCTAGGAAAAGCAGGAATCCCTAGCACTTTGGGGGTTCACGCAACGCTGGCTCTAGCCCCTGGCCGCCGGACCGCCACTAGGGTCCCCTTTGAAGTGGGTTCATGGAGCTGCATGGGAGTCGCTCCAGGGCTGCTCCACAGTCCCTGGCGGTAGAGGTAACAGTACGCTCAGCACAAGGCTGCACGCTGTATGGGGGCTCTGCCACTGGTGTGCTCCCAGGGCAGACCTAGGGCTGAGGGGAGGGGGGCCTGGGTCCCGCCCCAACAGGGCCCACAGCTGAGACCCACAGCTGGCTGTGCCCTTCCAGGGGGTCTGTGCTCTCAACAGCTCCCGCTGGGCTTCTTGCCAGCTTTTCTGGTCAGATGGGCTGGGCTCTGGCCACCTGGTCAGATGGCACCACCGACCTGCTTCTGCAGATGAGCACAGCACAGTTAGAACCGAGCCTGCCTACACCTGAGTGCTGCTTGTGGCAAGCCCTTCCCTCCTCCGGGTCCAACCCCCATCCCCCTAGCAGAGCCCCTTGTGGTTCCGTGCGGTGTGACTGCATGGGGCTCCCAGGAAGCCGCCCACAATGCTGGGGTGTGCCCCTTGGGCTCTCTCTCCCCATTGGGGGAGCCACAGGTTCAGGCGATACCTCTCGGGGTGGAGCTGAGCAGGCCTGAGGGCGAGGCATGTGGCCGGCGCATGGCTACTCCCCCAACCCTGCTCACAGTCTGTCCCCACCTCTGTGGGCCCACGCCCTGGACTCCCTCCCTGGGATCTTGTCCACAAGTAGCTATCAGCTGTTCTCTTGTGATGGGGAGCAGGGTCAGGAACAATCTCTATCCCCATGTCGGTGATGTCGCCTCAACAGTTGGTGGTCTGTTACTTGCCCTGGCTGAGAAGAATGTCCACCCATGGGAAAACCAGCGGCCTTGCAATGGAGCTGCCCACCGGGCAACCAGCATCAGGGCGTGTCCCAAGTCACTCAGTAAGCGGAAGTGGTAGATGACAGATGAACTTAGCTGCTCCAGATCCAACAGGCACAAGAGACCTACATGACTGCTGCTCCCAGGGTGTCAACCCCCAACTTCCATCCCTTCTTTAACCTATGTCCACA
This sequence comes from Noctilio leporinus, assembly GCA_004026585.1. NCBI lineage: Eukaryota > Metazoa > Chordata > Mammalia > Chiroptera > Noctilionidae > Noctilio > Noctilio leporinus. The sequence goes on from PVIW01001797.1 coordinate 257,248, forward strand.
GCTTAGAGGTGTCCCAGTGACAGCAAAGGCAAAAACCAGAGGGCCT
>PVIW01001798.1:0-265002 GCA_004026585.1 Noctilio leporinus
GGGGGGGGGTTATCAGCTGTGGGGGGAAAGGGGAGAAATGGGGAAATAATGCATAGATTAAGAAGTATAATTGGTAGGTACGAATTAGATAGTGGGGAAGTTAAAAACAGTATAGAAAAGGGAGAAGCCAAAGAACATACAGGCATGACCCATGGCCATAAACTAAGGGCTATGGGATTGCTGCGGGGAGGAGGGGTACAGAGCAGATGGGAGCAAAAGGGGAAAAATCTGGGATGACTGTAACAGCATAGTCAATAATATATACTTTAAAAAGAATAATATTGACCTAAAAAAATTCTTAGGCTTAACTGCTTCTTCCAGTCTTATTTAGTTATGAAGACTTCTGTGTCATGTAAAACTTCTATTATTTTGGTATACTTTTCTCTCTTAATACATCCTTAATATTTTGGCCTGGTCAGGGATCCTAAGAGGGTCAAGGAAAAGTTCTCCTCCCTTAACCTACAGATATCCCTCTCTTTATAGGTATTATCGGTTTATTCTAGAGCCCTCTCCTTGCTCCTTTGTGGCTATGAAACTGGTTCTGCTTTTAAGTCCATCTTCCTCCAAGGGATGTCTTATAACTTCAGCCTCTAGACAGAAAAGGATTGCTAGTCTGAGTTGCGCCTTTTAGAATGCAATCATACAGTTTCTTTAATGATTATGTAAGCATTTCTTGGGTGACTGTGTGTTTGTGTGCAGAGGTTATTAATACTTGGAAATGTATGCCATCCAGTACCTATGCAGTTCTGGAAACCACTGCTTTAGACTATGTTTTTGTAAAGGACCAGTTAGTAAATATTTTAGGTTTTGCGGGCCATATGATTCTGTCACAATAACTTGATCTTGTCATTGGAGTGCCAAAGCAGCCATTGCTAGGTGTGGCTGTATTTCAGTAAAACTTTCTTGGACAAAACTAGCGATGGGCTAGATTTTGTTCCTGGACTGTAGTTTGCTGCCTCTTGCTCTAGACTGTCACCTTTATAAAGACAGGTTAGTGTGACTGTAAAATTCAACCCTGGGTCCCTGGCCCAGTGACCTGGCATGTGATAGACACTCTTCAAATACTTGCTAAATTAAATCAAATTCTGTGAGTTAATTGTGTTCATGGAGTAATACCTGAGAAGGAGGCAGAGTGGCTGGCCTTGGGAAAAAGTTATAGCATTTTGGGTAGGAAATGTTTATGGCTTAATGATTTGGGGCAATTTACTTAAAATCCTATCTAACTTTGTTCAGTATTATTGAACTCTCTAGTGAAACTTTTCAAAATAGATTAAGTGGTGTGTTTATGTATATGTATGAGAGGGAGCTACACACATAGAAAAAGTTAGATTTTTTCTATGGTTTTTATTTGCTTGTTCCTATAAAAATATATAGCAGCCAATAGACCTCCCATAATTAGTCAATCAGTCAGTTTTGAAAAATTTATAAGTCTTTTGATTGATTGTCAAACCAATGCCATGGTAACCCCATGCAAACAAAGTCTCTACATTTAAATGGCTCAGGATACACTAGTTAGAGGAAATATGTGTAAGCTCATTAAGGTTTGCCTTGGTGGGTGTGAGAAGCATGTGCTAGCAAAGAAATGCCTCTGGGCAGTTAGCGAGCCACTGGGCAAGAAGTGGAGGTTCACAGCCACTGCCCATGGCCTCAGGTTTGGCCAGCTTACCACAGGGGTGAGAACACGCTGATAATGAATGGAGTAGTTAAAGAACAAAACAAAACAGAATACATGGACAATCCCTACAGAAGTCGCTCTTGCTAAGAGATGCATGGAAAACTAAGCCAGGCATCAATTTTCTTTTCTCTTTGGTCAAACACAGTCTTCTTTTAACCCGTCTATATATTATAACCCAGTTGTAGTACAGAGGCATCTTTTATGTGAACTGGCTCTCTTCTCATGATAGGTGTGTGAGATACTTCAATTCTGGTGTCCTGAGTGGAAATGGCACTATGTGTGAATGATGGTATGACACCAGCAGCCTGGGCCTCAACTAGATTTTGAAAGGAGTGGATAGGACCCAGGGCCATCGAACTAACCACTAACTGGGACTACCTTTCTGAAGTCTGCAGGCGCAATGCGGACCATTTCCTCTAAAACCCTTCCTTTATTTTGGTTGAAGACTTTGCGCGTATGATGAGCTGTGGACTCAGATGGCCTCTGGAAAGTCTCCTGCGCTGAGGCCCTGGTGTGGGCACAACATAGTGTGGAGGAGGGCACTGCAGGGAAGCCATGCTCATGAGCTGCAGGTCATGGTACGTCATGAGACTGCAGTGGTCTGTTGTTAGTGGGGAGCTTATCAGAACAAAAGGGAGCATATCTATGGCATAGCAGCAGGGAGAGAATTTTCATGTTTTGATGAAAAACTAAAATTGCTCAGGACAATCTAAACTGTTTTTCTTTCTCCACATGTGACTTTTAAGTTGAATTTTTTCAAGGCAATAAACTAGTGTTTTACCCAAGACAGAACATGGAGGGGTCTGAGTTTTTAAGCATCTGACATTTCTTTTGTATGATTGTTAATGCCAGTCCCTTGGGAAGCATGCTTTTCCATGCATGTGTCCTGTATTGTCTTCCTTTCCCTCCTCCTCCCACCCCTCCTCCTTACTGCAGAGGTAGCAGTCCTGCTATTAGCAAGATGTCTATTATAGTGTCATTAAAAAAGCCATAGTCAGTGCGAGGAATGACTCATGTCATGGAGGACTTAATAATTCACTGTAATAAAAGTATAAAGTTTTATGATAAACCACTCTCAGGGGAGTTAAATATAATCCTTAGCAGGTCACACACTGACTACAAAGCTTACATTTGTAATGGTAATTTGAATTTACTACATTGCCTTTAGTTTTTAAGCAATTGTGTGTCATTAGACCTTATAAATTGATTTATATGTTTCAACTCCAGTATAATTCTGCATAAAGGTACAATAAATTTTATGGATTAGAGATATGGCATCTAAAACATTTAAATAAAATTATTGTTCTAAATTCACTTAAATGGCATTGATGAAAAGCAGCAGCAGAGATGCCAACACTTTAGAATTTCCATGACTTGGACGAGGTGGGGTGTTGTCGGGTGCAATTCCCCACATCCCTCCCTTGCTGTATGAGTAAGTGGGGACCCAAGTGACCTCTTGACACTGGTACCCACAGCCGTGTAGCTTGCTGTGTGGGGACATCAAAGCTCAGGGTAATGTGCTGACGATGAGTTTGCAGGAGAGAGGAGCCAATTGCATCCTTCAGAAGGACCTGACTATTGTTTGTGGAACTAAATGGCATTCTGTCTGTCCAAGGAAACTAAAGAAAGCTTGTCCGAGCCTGCAGCTTCTCCGTGAGGCATGGAGACCAGAGCACCCCCATCCCTTCATTCATTTTCTCCTCCACCTTCTGAAAGGAAGACATTAAACCCACCTCTCCCTCAGGGGAAAAAAAAAAAAAAAGGAAAGGGAAAAGGAAAACTAGAAACAAAAATGAAAAAGCCGGTTGGAGTGTGAAACGTGAGGTGGCTGCTGGGCATCGTGGGGTGTGTTCTGCTGTCCTGACCCCTGGCCTTCCAGGCCTTTTATCTCTCACCGACTGTACTTTTGAGGAATGTGTCCCAGCCACTTTCTCCTTTTCCCTTTATTATCAGAAAAGTGGAGGTCAAATAAACTGGATTATGAAAAATGAAAACCAAAACCCACAAAAACAAAACCCTTGTTTATGTCACGGGCTTGGATCCAAATGGCACAAAGCAAGCTCTTGAAAGTGAAGCAAGGACCCACCCCTCCCCAAGCCCCTCCCCACCTCACTCTCCCCTCGCCCCTCAAATCCTTGTCACTGGTATTATTTCAACTAGCCAACTAGGAATGAGTTGTGATTAATTATATTTTCCTTCTGACTTTGCAGATTCAGGGGCGACTGCTCACTGGCTCCTGTCCTGTGAGAACTTTGTTTACATTTGGCAGTGTGCTTTCAAGTCACTGCAAGCAGTGCTGAATTTGGCTAAAAACTACTTGATAAACTATGCCGTCTGTTTTAGGGCTTTAAATAATCACCCGGCTATTTTTTTTTTTTTTTTCTTTTTGAATGCAGCTTTCCCCAAAGCTAGTAAAATTTTAGTATGGATCTTCAGACCCCTTTTTGCCTAAATGCTGTGGATAGGCTTTTCCCTACCACTGCACAACATGAAACCTCAAGAGGTCTCAGCCCTCTCTGGTGGATAGTGCTCCTGGTATTCTGTAGCACGTGGACGATAGAAAAGCTTTATTCCCTTAGGGGAAGGGCAAGGTTTTTTATTGTTGTTTATTGTTGTTGTTAGAAAAGCACCAAGGTATCACTGGCTTGATTCCCCAGCCAGGGCACATAACCAGGTTACAAGCCAGGTCTCCAGCCAGGTCCATAGCTGGAGGCAGGTGAAAGGCAACCATACATTGATGTTTCTCTCCCTCTCTGCCTCTCTCCCTTCCCCTCTGTCTAAAAGTAATTAATAAAATCTTTAAAAAAAAAAAAAGGAAAGAAAAGAAAAGCACCAAGGTAAACCTCCAAGGGCCCTCTGGACTTGGTGTGTCTGGGTTAAATGATCAAGCCAGCTGGGCAGGTTGAGGTACAATTTACTGGAAATATATTAAAAGTGTCATGGGAAATGATTCTTTAAAATGTTCCCTCTGCTGGTGGGATGCAAGTTAGAACCCCAGTGTGCAACTGAGGAAAATGAAATTGTAACAAGAGACCCCTGATGGCACCACCATGGCTTGTGAGGAGGAGGGTTGAATTCTGAAACTAAAGGAAGAACATTAACTCCGGTGACTTTCTATTCAGGCCTAAGCCAGGTCTGTACAGAGCAGAGGACCGGACAGGTTAGGGAACCACCCTTTGACAACTGACATCTGTGTGCATTTTTCTGGTAGTTGAGGTAGCAAACCTACATTCTCCTGTCTCCACTCTGCCCCTAGAAACAGGGATACAGAGCAAGAAACCTATGCAGCCTTATGCATAGACAAATTTGTCAGCCACTTGTGTGATATGTTTTATGCCCAGGTAAAAAGTGTTTCTGGGTGCATTCAACTTGTTCTTTTCCTCAAAGCAAGAACTCTCTAGGAATTCCTATTTAAAACACAAATGGCCCAAAGAAATGGAATAGGCATTTATCAGTCATTAATGCTATGGTGAGAATAGGTGTCATCAAAATGTAGCAGACTGAACAATTAGAACCTAAAAGAGTGGGACACAGGACAGAGGAATTTTGATGAATAGAAAGAACTTCTTTGGAGTTGCTCAAGGCTGTCAAGCAAGACTGGGGCACTGCATAGGGGCCTGGGGCATCATGAGGGGTTAAGAAGACGGGGTGAGGGAGGCGCATAGAGTGGAGAAGAGAATACAGAAATGAGATATGGGAGGGTATCAGAGCAAATTTGAATTTGATCAACCTTGACTTTGACTTTGAATTGCCCTTTAAGTGATATGTGCAGTTCTGTAAATCTTGTCACTTAGAGTTCTGTCCTAGAAATCTCATCTAGAATCTCGGGAATGTTCCTGGTCCATTGGTAGATGGCCCATTAAACTTTAAATAATAAAAAATGTTTAATAAGCATGTATGACAAATATGAAAATATGCAAAGTACTTTCACATATGCCACTTTGGTTATTTTTATGATCTGGCTAGCACACAGTAGATGATTAATAAAATTATTTCAGATGAATTGAATAGGGGGAACAAGTCTTAATATTGCTCCCATTTTATGGATAAGGAAATTAAATTGAACCTTGCAGGTGTTGAGTTGCCCAAGATCAGGGTAACTTCAATCAGTGTTGAAGCCTCTTTCCACTAGTAGTGGCCCCCTTACCTAAGGCCGAGAGCCCTCTCTTGCAATACCCCACCTCATCTTGCCCTCCTCAGGTAGCTCCAAAGCAATGCTTTCTGCTTTCTAGTTTTTTGGTTGTTTTTTTTTTTTTTAAGATTTTTTTGTTTATTATTTTGAGAGAGAAGGGGAGGGAGGGAGAAAGAAAGGGAGAGAAACACGTGTGGTTGCCTTTCACCTGCCTCCAACTATGGACCTGGCTTGCAACCTGGGTTGGGTTCGCAGGCCGGCACCAATCCACTGAGCCACACCAGCCAGGGCTGCTTTCTAGCTCTGACTGTCAAGGTCAGCTCTCCCACTTTACCTTCATCTGAGAATAGTTACTAGGCAAGTCTCTGTGCACTCCATCCTATTAAATCAGGTCCATGTAGATAGAGAAATTGAGTGTGGTCTACAAGGACATTCTTGATCTTTTCATTCAACCAGTTGAGTTTGCTGAACCTCAAGGTCCTCAAGCTGCCCAAGCAGGTACACTTTTTCAGGCAACTTGAGGCCTTGAATAACATTTTAATTGGAAATAACCCAGATGTCTAAAACTGGGACCAGTGGTTCATTTTCTTCCATCAGGTGCAATAAGGCATATTTATTAGGAGCACTGTTTGAATCAGGAGTTGGGTCCCCAAAAGATCCAAGATCAAATAGTTATATGACCCAAAGGTAATCAGTCCATTCAAAGTGGGAAGACCTGATGGGGAACATTCCCTTGATATTCTTGAGGAGCAGCTTTAAGCCCTATCCAGAGTGCTGGGTGGTAAAGGCAAGTCCAGAGCTACTTGATAGAGGAGGAGGTGGGGTGTTATCTCACAGGTGAGCACAAACGAGTGGTGGCTGGTATTTGGTGCATCGGGTTGGCTTAATGGTAGAGAATGGAAATAGTAGGCCATATACAGTTTGCCTAATCTTGAACACAAAACTTTGCTTGTCATTTTATTCCACTCGCTGCTCCCCAAACGCCTGCATATCTGGGCCATCCTTGTTCTCTCTGAGATATGAAAGTCACTCTTTCCGGACCCCAGAGTAATCCAGTGGCTGTTGGAATGGGATTTTCTACATCATTCTCTCTTTTTTTATTATGAACTCAGTTTGATCCCAAAACAGTCACAGATACTTTTCAAGCACTCCAGCTGAGACACAGGATGATAATATTTCTTAGAGTTACTCTTTTTTTTTTTTTTTTTAATACACTGTGGCTTTGTTATTCCATGCTATTGCTCTTGAAGTATTATAAGTTATATTTTTCCTTTCTTCTCCACTTCCTCTTCCTCCTCCTTTTTTTCTCTTTTGGGCATATGTGTGTATGGGAGTGTCTGTTATGTGCAATAACTAAACTGATGTATGAGAAGGAAGAAAGGTGTGTGCCCTCTAGGTCTGCACCATCCCCCAGTTAAAGCCACTTAGCCACTTACATGCACAGTTGACCAGCTGATTCTTAGACTGGAAGCTGAAGGAGCTAATTGCAGGTACAGACATTTCACCCAGATAAAAAGTAGCTGGACTGGAAATTTATTCTTTAAACTTTCTTCGGCAGGGTGACTAGGTAGTATGCATATAGGTATATATTTTCAGTTGACCCAACTCCCTGGTTTACACTCATCACAACTACTGATGGCCTCCAGTGGTATTCCCTACTTGAGCCATAAACAGCTTCTACCATTCAAGTTCTGGTACAAAGGACTATTGTAGGCTCTTTCTTTCTATATAGTAAATTTTCTCTTAAATCTAGAAACCTGAAATAATATATTGGAAGATAGGACTGGTGTATGTGTGTGTCTCTGAGTGGATGTGTAAATATAGTGAATATCTTACTAGGAAGTACCTCTGGAAAAGGGTTTCATATTTTTTGATAGCCTACCTTGTACCAGGCACTTCCATCCATTAGCTTATTTATATTCTAAACAACCCAGTGATATTGGTAGATTATATCCATTTACATGATGCTACTGAGGTTCTACAAAGTGAAGTAACCTGCCCGTGGTCATATACTTGTCTTACATGTATTTTATGCCAAATTCTGGCTCTTTGTGTTACTCACAAATATATATAAAATTTTTTAAGTTGGATGAACTCCATTCTTAATCTCTGTGTAGATATGAAATGCTATAGTTCAAAGCAACTCTCTGCCTACCATCTCTTTTAGAGCTAGTAGTAGGGAGACTGGCCAGATTGTCTCATATTGTACATGTTAAACAGTCCATGTAGACTTCACATTCAGACTTTTTCACAATGGCATGTGTTGATGCTGAGGAAGCATCTTTGATACATTTTTCTCTGTGTTTCTCTTCCATTTTTCATGAGCATTTTTCTGGCAGCCCTACCTCTGGGGAGTTCTTCTTTTCTCCTAGGACATCCCCATCTGGCTCTGCCCTGCCTAGATAGTATTCTGTGATCTGGATCTTCCCTTCTTATTCCCACCAACCACTTCCAACAAAAGCCTTGGACTCCACTGTTCTTACCTCTCAGGCTATGCTCTGTGTTTCCCAGCTGGTCAATAAAATAATTCAGCACAAATATGGAAATTGTTAGATGTTAATGGATAAATAAATTACGGTGTAGCCACTGTCTTTCACTATCAGTTTCCCCTTTGGAAAAATGAAAGAGCCGTACTGAAGAAGCGCTGAGATTCCATCTTTTCCAATTTCATTTTCAATCTATGATCCATGAACCTCCACATGCTATTCTTACATGTGACAAGGACCTTCCATACATAATGGGTCTTAATTAAATGAGCACTCTTCCCTCTTCTGCCCCTTAAATGGAAAGTCCAGGTTTAATGCTTGTGGGGGATCTCTATGACCCTGCATTTATGCTAATGACTCCTAAATCTGTTTCCAGACTGCCTCTGACATTGAACACCAGATGTCTACATATAACTTTGTCTGCTGGCCATTTCTTTTTTTTTTTGGATTTTTTAATAGTCCCTTGAAATTGACTAAATGCAGAAGAAAATCATCATTTTTATATTCTCCCCAGCTGCACCATTAATGAATAATGCCACTCTTCTTGTAACCACTGGAGAAATTTGTTAATAGTCTTATGTTCTTCTTCATTTCCTACAACCATTCCAGTCCATCCAATGTGTTTTTCCTTCATCTTAGACTTCTCTTTCATTTGTCCTTAACTTCCCAGAATAGTTCTTACCAATTTTGTCAGAAATTATTGAATGACCTTGTATAGGTTTCTGATCATCTAGTTCTGTTTTATGCTACATCCTTCTGTGATGCTTATGCCACAGGGTCAGTGGGAGAAGTAAATAAGATAAGGAACATGGATGTGGTTTATATAATTAAAAGTGTACTACTAGTGTGCTCTATTTGTTGTGTACTGGAAGACAAGGAGCTGATGATTCTGGTTTCTGAGTCTGTGCTGCTTCCCTGTCTAGGGTGGTCCCCTCTCTCTCCCCTCTTTAAAAAGAATATCCATTCCTCAAGACCTTCCAGAAGAATCATCATCATAACTCCCTTAAATAGGTCTTCTTTCTAAATTCCTGTGCTTCCACATTTTGCTCTTGATCTGCTGTTTGAGTTCTTGGTTCATGGTTTGTTCTCCATAATCAGGTTGTACAGTGGCTTGAAGGCAGGGACCGTATCTTTATTCATCTCTAAAGCTCATTGGAAGGCACTCAACAACACTGAATGGATGGACAAATGGATGAATGAATGGACTCTTCAGTGGGCACCTATTTTATTTGGCTCAGGGCTGTAAATCTGGCATGTGCGATCTGTATGGGAAGCATTCCCATGCCCCTTTGTCACAGGCCTGATTACCCAAGTAACGGAACAGTATCAGGATCCCGAGCTCCGATTCCACTCAGGGCCAGAGGGAATGAAGCGGGTGGAAATACCGTGAGCCAATGTATTTATGAAACATTTTACATCTAATGCTTGTCTCTCTTTCGTGATGCACCGGGAAGAGATGGCACAGCCAGGGGCAACAGGTGGGCGGTGTGCCAGGCGAGCAGACAAGGCGGCGAGTCAGCACTGCGGTGTGTCTGTACCTCTTTCTAGCAAGCAAGTCACAGTTTGTTGCCCATTGTTTCCTCCGCTCAAATGGGCATGTTTAGCACTTCCCCGGCAAATGTCATCAGTGTCCTTCCTTGCTTAGCCAAATACACAATTGGACAATAAAGAAATTAATGGAAAATCTGCAGTGCCAGAGGTCTTCATTCATTGCTGATTTTAAATAAACCTTGATGCATGGGATGAAAAGAGCCATTAGCAAGAAAGAGTTTAAACTACATTAGAAGAGGGGAGAAAATTGTCCAACACTTGGTCAGTCTGACAGGTAAAAGGGAATGTGGGGTGGGGGCAAGCTATTAGAGAAAGAATGACTTGCTTGCACAATGGCACTGAAGAGCAGGCATGGGGTGGAATAAAGTGCCCGTGTGGGTCTGGAAACAATGCATAAATACCTGTAAAGTTTCCAGGTGGGAGAACAATTCTTTCTTTACACCTAAAAATATTACAAATGCCTTCACGCTTCCCTCTCTCTTCTCCCAACTATGCCTCCCCCTTCCTTTGATTCTTTGTCAATGCAACTTAAAGTATATTTGAGGCGCTTAAAGGAAGCCTTCAACTACTGTTTAACAAGTCAATACTAATTATTGTTTAGCACTGGATTAGGGGCCGGATCATGGAATTAAAACAGAGCTGTTAGGACACCTTTGTACCTGGCAAAGAGTTAATGAGCACATGTGGGGTGCCTGTAGTAAACTGCTAGGCTGGTTTACTACTTTATTTCAGTGGCACAGAAACAAAATCTAATAAATCATTTTACTTTCATCTTGATGCTTCCCTCCTTCATTAGGAAAATGAGGAAGCTTCATTGTAAGGTTTATCATAAATTGAAAAATTAGTTTTGATATTGTTCAATTAGTTGGTTATCTACAGAGTGGTGTGGGTATGTACATGAAAAAAGAAGAAAAAAATTACAAACAAATCTGGTATCAGCAAAAGGTACTAGATTAATAGCCTGAACAGAGAATGTGATTTTCCTCTTGAGACCATGGGTGGTAACTGGGCTCCTTATGAGAGAGAGAGAGTATGTGTATTGTTGATACAGAATCCAGACAGTTGTGTGTGTGTGCGTGTAGCATGGCAGCCTACGTCTCTGGAAATAGAGGACAGAGTTTGTGACTCCAGGTCCAGTCATTTAGGGTTTCTTGGTCAGGGCTTCATGGCTAGGACAGTGTGGGGATAGGGAGGAAAGCTGGGAGGAACAGGGTGAGTTATGAACAATCTAGTTGTTCTGATTAGATGTCCAGCTGGGATGGCCACCAGACTTCTCATAGCAGCTCAACTCACCAGGCCCCTGAGCCACTCAATGGTCAGGGCTTTGGAGGTCCCAGTGACTGGAGCGAGATTTGAACCAATGACCTGTATGTGAGAAGTGCTATTGCTATCGTTAGGCCGTGTGCAGTTTAGCTTGATTCTCTCCCCAACTCCCATGGGCTCATCAAAATGAACATTTAGACAAGTTCAGCGCTGAAATGTGGGGTACAGATGACTGTCCCATTAAACCAGGTGGTCAGATCTAAAGTTGATATTAAAAGCTTTGGAAATGTTTGGCAAAATATATTATTTGTATAAATTCTTCAAATTTCCTTACATGAAAACAAAGCAGGAGAAATACTCTATTCATAAATCAAGGTATATCGAGTATAATGTATGGCTTAACAACAGATGTTATTTTTCTTCCAGTTAAGCCTTACTACTTACTTCAGTAATTTACAATATTGGTGTTGCTTTGTGGGAACTAGGAGTCCATTAAGATGTAGATCTTATGCAGCTAGTGTTATGTGTAATATTAAAAAAAAAACCTCTTAATCTCTAACCTCTGTATTGCATAAAGGTTCAGAGAGGATCAATTATAGATAAATAGAGGGGAGATCTCAGAGGACTAGCAAACCTATTGGCAGTTTCTCAAGATACAGTCCTGGGTTTGTATATATTGGTATTTAGTTTTTTTCATGGCTCAGACAAGGAGAAACATTGTAATTGGTTTTATTTGAAAAGAAGAGATGGGGCCAAAGGGGGAACTTTTGGCCTCCAGTTTTTGCTTTTAGCCCATATAAAGAAAGCATTCCTACCAGAGGTGTTTAATGGTGTACACAGTCTTTTTTTTTTTTTTTAATACTAGTGTGAACGGGTGCCTCAAGCTAAGCAAGCTCACTTCTCAGAACCTCAGAGGCTGTGGGAATGAACCCTGCCCTTCTGACCCATCCTTAATTGGCCTATTGTCCAAGAAGCAATTAAAACTAAGGGTCTGATTCATAAAATGTGAATATGCCATTTAAATGTGTGCAGGGGGATTCCTGTTGATAATGCTGGAATAGAAGCAGCGAAGACTTTATTTTTATCTTTTAAATCTACCTTTCATAAATTTACTTTCCTTTTTCCCTCTGGGCCCTAAATCCCCTCCATCCTTTTTACGACAAATCTAAAGTCAGCTTCCAAGCCAAGGTTGTGCTCAAGTCCTTGGGAACATGTCATGATGGCCTGCTGACCTACCCCTCCCTTGCCCACTCTAGGCTGGATATTTTAATCATGATTTTTTCCACATCTAGTCTTTTTAGTTAATCATTTTTATATTTTGCCTGACAGTATATGGGAAGAAAACCCTAGAACCTGAGTTGAGATTGCTGCCTGCAGAGATGGAAGCTAAGGGAAAGCTACCAGACCTGCCGCAGACAAGCTTCATAAATGAGCTGGGAGAAGAGAAAGTACTCTTGAATTTCAAAATGTTTAATTACAATACCAGGGAAGCCCTCATTTTCACAATCACTATTTACATTCTTCCACAATTGATACACCCCTTAATCTCAGCCCTCTGCTCCATACTATTAAACTCCTAATGTTGCTAATATACTGAGTTTCTGAAATCTGTATGGAAGTTCTGTTAAGTTGAACATGATTCTTGGGAAGCATTTCATACATTTCTCTATTATTTGTTTTAGAACCAACTCTGAGAAACAGAGGAAGTCTCTTGTAGGAGATACTAATTAGGGCACAGAAATCATACATTTTTTAGTTCCAACATAAATCCAAGCACAGAAGTCCATTTGAGATGTCTTTTAGACTAATGTCTGACCCTAAGAAAGAATTGTAATAATATGCCCTTGAGAATATTGTGCTAGCTGTCTGGACAAACTAAGTTGACAAATAATCGCTTGATTCAGTTCTTGTGTTTGCTTTGTCTAATAAACAATAGTCTTAGCCTTTATTATTTCCTGCATTTTATATTATGCTGCTATTCACGAAGTTTCAATTTATTTTCCAGAATGGTGCTATAGACCTTGTTATCTTGGACTGTCTATTTTAGCCTTTCAAATGGGGTAAGGGGGATTATCCGGTACTTCAGCCTGGTAAAGGGCTGCATCTACACCATACCAAACAACCAGGCAGAAAGTGAAAAAATTCAGTCCCTCTCGCAGATGGCCCCAGATGCATGGCATTGTGTAGATGGAAACAGCCAGATGGCTGAATGGATTTTTCCCTTTCCATCTGGGTGCATGACATGGTGGAGATGCAGCCAAAGTCTTGAGCCAAAAGAAAATGCCAGCCAAGGAGATGAGGTATTGCTACTTTCCAGGCACCTAATTCCTGCTGGGTGGTATTGTGACCTTGGTTTAATTTATTCTTTCAGAAGGCGGTCACCCCTAATGGGAACAGTGGTTGTCAACCTGTGGAAATACAGAGACGGAAGCATACAGATCCAAAGAGACTTAGAGGGAATGTCTATGTCATTTTCTTCCTTGTGAGGATGGGTCTTTTACTGACTTGGTGGGAACAAGGACACCTGAGGAAGGTGCTCGCCCATATTTCTAGAGGTCAGTCAGCTGGAGGCACTACAAACACCAAGTGAAAGCAAAAACATCAAGGGGCTTGCTGTCCATCATGGGCATCACTAAATCTCTTTGAACAACCCTGGGCAGTGAATTATGGCAACATGGAATTGACTTACAGTTTATTTCTAGTAACAGGCAGTTACTATGTCAAATCTGAAACCATTCAGAAAGGCCTATAAAAATATATGACAAAGTAACAGGCTACCTCTCACTCCTTTTAGCATGTTTATGGGTTTAAACTACATTGAGCTTGTGTTTATAGAAATGAATACAGGGATTTCTTATGTCCTATTCCTTTTCTCTCTCCCTGCCCTGCAGTCGGCTCTGTTGTGACCAGGGGGTGGTATCCAAGATCTTTGTAATGTTTGAACTCCCAACCAGAGTTACTATTCTGTTTAGAGGCAGTCTTATTGATGAGCATACAACTTGCATTTTTTTCTGGAATAGTTGAAGTTCTTTTGTTGAAGAACAGGATAGTTAAATGGCAGTTGCAAAAGAAATCATTTCCAAGTTACCTTTCACCCACTCTCCCCCTCCCCAGTGTTGTTTGACACTTACTGAGAAACTAATTGCAGCCTGAGTGGGGCCATGGGACAAATGCTGCAATCCAGGCATAATGCGACACCAAATATAATAAGGTAACATATTGTTAAAAGTCAATACCCCAAGTCTAACAATACGGTGTCACAGACTCCTAAACATATAACCATATAATACATAATTGTCATCTGCAGAGAAAAGATCTAATTTTGATAATGCATATTGAGATTGGTTGTCTGAAAAATGCTTATGGTTCCAGAAGGTTTGACAGTCCTGAATATCACATAATAGCGTGTAGCCAAGGAACATGGGATGAAGGGGAGAAAAAAAAATGACTCTATTCCAGAATACAAGCACTCCCACTCACAGTTTTATTTTTAAAAGAACATGATTCTGCTCAGACAATGAGCAAGTTTACTGTGAAGGGTGATTTGTTCCTGGGTTTCCATATCTGCAATGAGTGTGTGTGCGTGTGTGCGTGTGTGCGTGCGTGTGTGCATGTATGTACATATATGTGAAGGTTCTAATCCATCCTCCAGGCTTTGAGGTATAGGATCCTGCTTTGACAGACACAAATAGCTTGAGATCTTTGACTTATAAGCACTTGTTGTAGCTTTAAATTTCAAAGAAATTAAGCAAACCAATGAATTACTGAGACATATTAATACCCACCAGATTGTCTCAATTCTAGGAAATAGTGTTTTAGTATTTTAAGGTGGCTGTGGTTAGCATCCTCCTTATAGTCTATGTGTAGACAATATATTACTTTCCTTCTTTTTCTCCCTAAACACTATTTTAAAATCAATGACACACCTTTTAACCCATGGCACCTTAAAGTTGGGGAAATATTGTAATAAAAAGTGCTAGTGGCTATTTACATTGGATAGATGTGGTATCCCTAAGGTAGCAGGAGACTCTTGGTAGGTATTTGTTTTAAATCTCCTATCAATTCTGCGAAGGACCTAATTTTACTTCCATTTTATAGATGAGGATTCCAAGGCCCAGGGCCACTGAGTATTTCAGGACCTGTTCACCCATGAATGTGTTACCTTATAGCAAGGTGTAGTGCAGTGGGGTGCTTTGTTTCCATATCCACAACTTGATGGTTTACACTGACCTGGAGCACTGATCCTCAGGTCCCATTAGTTCCTGTAAGTTCAGCTCTCATACTAGAAGGTTTTTGTTACTTTCAAACTTCAGGAATATTTGCTTGTATCACTTTCCTCAATGTTGTTCACCTGAGGCTGCCCTATCAATATATATTTATGACTATGCCTCAGGTCCCTTTACTAATGAAGGCTTCTCAAGGGCAGAGACATTTCTGTGTCCCTTCATTAATCACACCATCAAAGCACTTAGCCTGCACATAGTGGATGAATGTTAAATACGTATAGAGCAAGTATGTGGTGTAGAAGAGCAATAAACATTAGATTGGTACTATTTAAAGAAGGTGAAAGGAACTTGGAGGTCATCAACCTTGCTTCTTGACAGCCTCTGACTTCCTGTGGCACTTCCTTCTTGAGACTCATTCATTCGTTTGTTCATTCATTCGTTCGTTTCTTCATCAAATTTTTTACTGTATGTGGTTCTATGTCCAAAGTATTGGGTAGATGCACTGGGGAACATACAGAGAAATAAGAAATAAAACTTCTGCCTTTGAGGGGTTATAATCCAGTTGATGAGATCACACAGCTGTAAATATTAGGGGACACTGGGGTGTGAGGCCTATGTAAGCTATTGAGGTGGTTATTTTTATTTTAAAATATATTTTATTAATTATGCTATTGTAGTTGTCCCAATCCCCCCCATTTCCCTCCTCCACCCAGTACCCACTTCCCTCCAGCAATTCCTTCACTTAGTTCACATCCATGGGTTATGCATATAAGTTCTTTGGTTTCTCAATTTCCTATATTATTCTTAACATCCCCCTGTCTATTTTGCACCTACCACTCCTGCTTCTTAATCCCTGCACCTTTTCTCCCATTCCCTCCTTCCCCCTCCTAGCTGATGCTCCTAAATGATATCCATATCTATGATTCTGTTCCTCTTCTAGTTGTTGGCTTAGTTTGTTTTTTTAGATTCTGTTAGTAGTTGTGAGTTTATTATCATTTTAGTATTCATAGTTTTGATCTTTTTCTCAAATAAGTTCCTTTAACATTTCATGTAATAAGGATTTGGTGATGCTGCACTTCTTTAGTTTTACCTTGTCTAGGAAGCATTTTATCTCCCCTTCCATTCTAAATGATAGTTTTACTGCATAGAATAATCAATGCTGTAGATCCTTGATTTTTCATCACTTTGAATACTTCTTGCCAGTCCCTTATTACCTCTAAAGTTTCTTTTGAAAAATCACCTGATAGTCTTATGGGAACTCCTTTGTAGGTAACTCTACTTTCCTCTTGCTGTTTTTAACATTCTCTCTTTATCTTTAATCTTTGGCATATTAATTATGATGTGTCTTTGTGTGGTCCTCTTTGAGTCCAGTTTGTTTGGGACTCTTTATGCTTCTTGGACTTGTATGTCTATTTCACTCACCAAATTAGGGAAGTTTTCTTTCATTGTTTTTTTCAAATAAGTTTTCAATATTTTGCTCTTCTCATCTCCTTCTGGCATTCCTAGGATTTGGATGTTGGTATGTGTGGAGATGTGATATCCCAGAAGGTCCTTATACTATCCTCATTTTTAAAAACACTTTATTATTTTTAGAGAGAGGGGAAGGGAGAGAGGCAGAGTGAGAGAGAGATATCAATGTATGGTTGCCTTTCACCTGCCTTTAGCCACAGATCTGCCTGGAGACCTGACTTGCAACCTGTATCCTCATTTCTCTCTCTCTCTATCTCTTTTTTTTTTTAGTTCTGTTTCTTCTTGCTGTTCTGGTTGAATGCTTATTTCCTCCTTATGTTCCAAATTGTTGAGTTGAGTCCTGGCTTCCTCTTGTCTACTGTTGGTTCCCTGTAGATTTTTCTTTATTTCACTTAGTGTAACCTTCATTTCTTCCTTTATATTACTTCCATTCTCAATGAGTTCTTCGAGCATCCTGATCACCAGTGTTTTGAACTCTGCTTCCATTTCATTTAGTTCTTTTTCTGGGGTTTTGTTCTTTTTTTTTTTTTTTTTTTTTTTCCACATGCAAAAATACATTTATTAACATACATTATTTTTACGCATATTTAAAGTACATACTGGATTTTGAAGAGTTATTACAAAAAATTTTAAATGTGCCAATAGCTTACATAATTATTACAGTTAAATGATTGTGTTTTAGATATATTGTAGCAAGATTAAGCAGTTTTTCTTCTTTAATACTGATTTTACTCTGGAATGCTATTTTTGTGAAATATATCACAGAAATGGTGTATTGCAGAACTCACTTTTGTGAAAGTTGTCCTAGGGACAGTGCCAAACCCATAGTTAAAAAAAGGAATTTGATTTTTGAGTCAGGTCCTCCTCCCTCAAATAATATAACTCTACTTTAAGCCACTGGAACTACAACTTACTCTTTTTGGCATTTTCCATCTTAAATAGTAGATATATTTATTTATTTATTTATTTAGGCTGTGTGCAGATCTTACTTCTTTCAATATCCTCTGTTTTTCCTTTACATGTGTTTTACAAGTTGAAGCCTTCAGAAATAATGGCACTTGCAGTGCTCAGCCGGTCCCCAGAGTAGAAATTATTATGTCTACTAAATTGAGGTAAAAGAAAAAATCCCTAGGATTTAAATAATTTTGTATAATGGTATTCTAGCTATTTTTTGAACTTGTGGTTGACTTTCTGTTGTGTTACTGTTGAGAAATCAGCTGATAACCTTATAGGAGCCCCCTTATATGTTATTAGCTGTTTCTCTCTTGCTGCTTTTAGGATTCTCTCCTTGTCTTTGAAATTTGCCATTTTCATTATGATGTGTCTTGGAGTGGGCCTGTTTGGGTTCATCTTCCTTGGGACCCTCTGTGCGTCCTGAACTTGCATGCCTTTTTTTCTCCTTAAGTTAGGGAAGTTTTCTGTCATTACTGTTTCAAACAGGTTTTCCATCCCTTGTTCCTCCTGTTCTCCTCTGGTATCCCTATGATACAGATTTTATTACATTTCATGTTGTCCTGCAGCTCTCTTAAAACCTCTTCATTCATTTTTAGTCTTTTTTCATTTTGTTGCATTGCCTGGAAATTTTTTTCTACATTGACCTCCAGCTTGATAATCTGATCCTCTGCTTTCTCTCGCCTGCTTTTGATTGCATTCTTCATTTCCTCCTGGTTCTTACTGATGTTTTTTTTGTCCTTTATAATGCTTGTGTCATTCTCAGAAAGTTCCTTGTACCTTACTTGGAGTTGTTTGTAGTTTTCTTTAAGCTCGATGAGCTCATTAAGTTTCTCTATCATTATTTTGAATTCCCTGTCTGATAGGGTGCTTGCCTCTATTTCATTTTGCACTCTTCCTGGGGATTCCTCCTTTCCATTTGCTGAGGGTTTATTTCTTTGTCTCCCCATTTTAGGTGGCTCTTGTTTGTTTCTGCTCCTTATATTGGTCTGCTTTGACTTACTGTCTTAGTGGTGTGATCTTCTGCAGTGTAGAAGTGCACTTTGTTTACTTCCTGGATCTGTGCATGAAATTACTATCTTTCATTTGGGGGTGGGGGACGCGGGAGGAGCTCCAACCGACTGAACCACTCGACTAATGCAGATCAAGGCTGGCAGTGAGAATTACCTGTATTTCTAGATAATTTTGAAATCCTCCAAAGTGTACATGCCTGCTCCTCCGTCTGTGCGCCCAGGAGGCCAGGGGCACGGCCACCGGTTTTGTTCTTTTATTTGGGCCATATTTCTTTGTCTCCTCAACTTGGCAGCCTCCCTATGTTTGCTTCTGTATATGAGATAGAGTTACTTAGACTCCCTGTCTTAGTAGCATGGCTTATTGTAGCAAACATACCTATAAATTGTATGAGGTAGAGCCTTAGGTGATCACCATGGTAAGGAAACTTGCTCCTCCACTTTGTGGTTCTGTGTGGGGATGGTCACTTCACCCACTTCCCATGTATGACTGGCACCCTTCTAGATGTTCTGGTGGTGAATGCCAGATCGGGTGGGTTTGCATATGTTCTTAGTTTGTGTAGGCCATTTAGGCCAAGTCTCCTGTAAATCCAGCATTTTCTTCCGCAGCCCCAAGCCCCTAGTAGTATTTATAGCCAGAAGTTATGGATATTTATCTTTCTAGTGCAGGAACCCTGGGCTGTGCTGTCTGGCCTGGAGCTGGGATTGCCTGCTCCCTAGGTGTCCCTGCTAATTTTTTCCACCATATGTAATGTGTTAACTCTTCCACCACCACCTTTCCATGCCACATCATGTCTCTGTACTTCTCCACCTGTCTCCATGACTCTGCCCCTCCTACCCATCTGAATGAACATGGCTTCTTTAAATACTTGGTTGTTGGACTTCTATACAGCTCAATTTTCTGATGGTTCTGGGTATCATTTGTTTTGAGATCTAGTTGTAATTCTTTCTGTGGTTGGGCAAGGAGGCAAAGTGTGTCTACCTGTGCCTCCATCTTGACCAGAAATCTTGGTTGTTTTTATTATAATTATTTAACTACCATTCAGTGCAGAGCACATTAATTGCTCTGGGAGTTCAGAGAAGAGAACAATGTCAACATGAATGATTGGGGAAGGCATTTTTCAGGGGTGTTGGACTTCTGGAAATGAGGAATGGCATAAAGAAACAACAGAAATAAGCGAGGGTCATGTGCAGTAGTCATTTCTGTTTTAGCTGAAGTTGGAATGCTAGTGCAAGAGTGACCACAGCTGAAGTATGTGCCTGGGCAGAATCATAGAAAATGCTTGGGGAGATGCTGAGAGTGAGATAGGGAAGGGCCTGATTGAGTTTGTGGCCTTGGAGTATAGCTGGTCTAACTGCAGGGTGACTCAGCCTAGGTATAGATAGTATTAGAACAGAATGAAGAATGTAGTTTAGCAGGGTGCTATTTTGTTCAAATATGTTCAAAATATTTATATTTTAAGAGATGGGAAAAGTTCTTTAAAAACTAAAATTGTTAAAGCAGATTTTAAGTGCTGACAACTAAATAGCTGATGTATCAATCCCAGGGAATCTCCATTGTATAGTAAGGACATGGGCATCAGGAACTCAAGAGGGTGAGGCTGGAGGGGAGGGGACAGCTGGGGCAGCCGCAAACAAACATATTGGAAGGTGTAGCCAAGAAAGCAAGTCTGCCTCAATGGACAGCAGTTCTGTGGAAGTATATTTCCTTGGGATTCTCTGAGAAAAATGGGTAAGTAAGGAGGAACATGACAGGAAACTAATAGTAACTAAGTTCCCCTAGATTCGGCAGATTGATGCTATGCTTTTTCCTTGTCTCCTCTGATTCCTTAAATCCCTACAATATCCCAGTGAGGAAGGCATTATTCCCATTTTACCTGTAAGAAAAATGAAACTCAGAGAATTTAAGTGACTTGTCCAAAGTTACAAAACCAGATTTTGAGCTGGGTTTTATCCGAAGAATTTTCTAACCCATGCTTTCCTCATTGCACCTGGGAGCACAATATTGACATGCCAGATCTCTGCCTGTTTTTGAAGTCACAGAGGTGGTACACACCCACCACATGCATTGCTCATACACCTCCTGCCCAGGCTCTGTGGGTCTTAGCTCCCTCATCATAATGGAAAGAAATGGGGACATCAGAGAAACATGTCTTCCCCCCTCCCTCCCACCCAAATCACAGAGAACAGAGATGATTCAAGCCATCTGTGCTTCTTTTCCCCTGGCTTTCATTCCGGGATCAGGAGGAGTAAGATGTGTTGGTCAATCGGAGCTCGTTGGAACCTTAAACAGAGAACACAGTGAGGAAGGCAAACAAGAAACACTCCAATAAGAGTTTGTCCTGTCTAGTTTTATTTACCTTTCTTCTACTCCTACCTCTCATTTATAAAGGCTCTGCCCTTTGTATGAGACCAAAATTGTGTGTTTCTAAGGACCCAGTTTGTCATTGATCCATTTTGGATCACCTCTTCTTCCTTGAAGGGTGGATTTTGGGTGGCAAGGTAGCAAAACTATGAGCATTCCCTGGAGGCTAGAACAGTGCTTCCCAACATTTTTCATGTCATGACGCAAATATAAATTGATAATAATTGGATAGAACATTGGCCCAGGGCTCTGGCCCCTCCAGGTTTTCTGAAGCCTCACCTGTGATCCATATGAAACATACCTGTGTGCCCACTGGCTAGATACCCTGGGCTGGAAAGGGTCACCCCTTTTCTCCCTCGGCAATGGATCGTTGATTTACCACTACAGGTTGGTCTAGGCCTCTGCATATCTGTAACCTTTTAGGGTCTCAGTACTTAAAAAAATTAAAAATACCCCCAAGTAGGATAACAGAATTGTGATGTAATGAAAATGTATGATTCATATGATAATCACATAACTTATCAAATAAGATGCACTCATAGAATATAATTCTGTGACACAAGTTTAAAGCTACGGAGTGAGCATATTCGTTCAAGCCTGTCTGGATACTTAGGCATAATTTCATCTGGAGAACAGCTAAAAGTCTTCATTGGAAGTCCTTGTGAACTTGAAGTCCAGACCAAATGCATGCTCCCAACCACTCATGCAATAAACCCCAATGGGTAACAAAGAATGTAAATGATGGAAATATATTAGATGATTGCTCTATGTCAAGAACTGTGCACTATTTACATGGACTATTTGCTTAATTCTCACAGCAACTCTAATTATTCCTCTTTAACAGATGAATAAACTGAAACTTAGAGGGAGGTTAAGTAACTTGCCCAAATCTAGATGGATATTGGGCAATGGCAGTCCTGTGCTAATACCATTGGCACTACTAGATTATACTGCCAGAATTCTTAGAGAACTTTTCTTAGGTACAGGAGGAAGAAGAGAAAGAGATTGCAAGTGTTATTTGTTAACAACTGTCATAAAGGCTTATCTCTCGGAGGTACTGACAGTGGAGGGTAAGGGGGGTAAATGTAACAGTAGCTAGTGAAGCCTTTTGTACTCATAAGTGGCCAATGGACCATTATTTAGGATTGCTAAATTTAGCAAATAAAAACACATGATGCCCAGATAAGTCTGAATTTAATATAAAAAAGGAATGATTTTCTTAGTACAACTATGTCCCAAATATTGCATGGGGACCTACTTATACTAAAAATTATTCCTTGTTTATCCGAAATTCAAATTTAACTGGGAGTCCTGTATTTTATCTGGCAACCCTAACTTTGTTGATACTGTCGGTTGGCAGGTGGGGATTTCCTTTAACGTTTATGATTCCTAGACAAAGGCGAGTATCATTTAAAATGGCAAAATAAATAATTGCAACCATAAAATCACAGGAAGGAGAGAACACCAGGAGAACTGTTACAGCTTTGCTACTCTTTGCTAGACAGTGACTGGATTCATACCCATAATAGACTGGGTTTTTGTGTCTTACCCACAAGACAAATCAGAGGGAAGCAATTGAGGCCATGAGCCTAGATTTGAGAAATCTCAGTGTAGTGAAGATTTGGGAAATAAAAATAAGAGAAATGTCACTCATGGGCTTTCCTTGTTGTGACTCTTCAGGAGGCAGTAAAAAGGGCAACATTAGGTAGTTGAGAAGAGGGAAGATATTTCTTAGTAGAAGAGAACAAACATGGGTGTGCAGAAGGACAAAATACCAAGCTTCTCAGAGCTATTGTGGATAGAAGGGGGTCAACCAGCTTGGAAATTGGCCAGAATGTATCATGAAGGACAAATAATAAATCTGTTGAGTACTAAGTACTGAGTTGTTGAATAACATTGACTAGAATTCTCCCAAAATTCTTGTCTACTGGAACCTGTGAATGTGCCTTTAATCAGAAATAGGGTTATTATAGATGTAATCAAGTTAAGATGAGGTCATGTAGAAACAGAGTGGGCTCGCAGTGAAGTATGACTGGTGTCCATTTAAGAAGAGTTAAACCTGGACACAGAGATGCAGACACAGGGAGAAGGTCACGTGAGGATGAAGGTAGAGGTTGGAACGATATATCTACAAGCCAAGAGACACCAAGGATTTCTGGTGACCACCAGAAGCTAGAAAGATACAAGGAAGCTTCCTCTCCTAGAGCCTTCAGACAGAGTGTAGCCCAGCCAATGTCTTGATTTCAGATTTTTATTCTCCTGAATTGTGAAAATAAATTTTTGTTGTTAATAGCCACCCAGATTGTGGTAATTTGTTATGGCAGCCCTAGGATACTAATAAAAGTATACGCCAAATTCTGTTATTACTGCTTTCCATACAGATAAAAAGGTCAGATGTCACAGAGGAAAACTGGGGAGAAAAGGCAATTCACCACACATTCTCTACTTTAATTAGCCTCTAAAATAGACTCGAAAAGGACTGAGGTCGGCAAACTTTCTGTAAAAGATCTGACAGTAAATATTTTTGGCTTTGCTGGCCATGGCTTCTCTGTTGCAACAACTCATTGCTGCCTTTGTAGAGAACGAGCAGTGTAGACAATACATAAACAAATAGGCCTGGCTGTGCTCCTGTAAAACTTTATTTACAAAAATAGACTTTAGGCTGGGGGCTGGAGTGGCCCCTAGGCAGTAACTTGCCAAGCTCAGGCAAAGGCATGACTGTGCAGCCCTCCCTTACCTTGTGAATATGTGGACATTCACAGCTTGCTGTAGTGTTTGAAATTCCACTTGTGTGTCCCTGATTTCTCGCATATGTGTGGCACTGAAAATCGTGGAATTCTGTTTTCTCAGGCTAAGTGACACCTTTAGTGAGCATGGTTATCAGTGTGATGTGCTTGTGCCCAGGGCTGCCATGGCTCAAGGTGGAGCACTTGCCTTTTGCCTCCACTTTCAGAAGCAAGAGTGGAGCCTGTCAAGGAAAGTCAACTCACCCCCCAGCTTGATTAGCCACCTTGTTTGCTAGGCTGGGTTCTGAGCAACCTTTTGACTCATTCCAAAAGTCCAATCTGCCCTCAGAAGGATTTGCAAAAGGGTTTGACAAGTAGCCCCAATGAAGAGTTCCAAGCCCCTTGTGTTCTGGCCACATCGTTGGAGTAAGTGCTCAGCTTCCCAGGGCAGCTCTCCGGAAAGGATGTTGCCTCCGCGCATGTGTGGATGGTGCTCGGCTTATTGGAAAGGTCATTCCTACCATCTTCTCACATCACTTCAACGGACTGGCCTCAATGTGGGGTGCAGCTGGGCGCATACTTGAGCAGTATGGACGGTCAGACGTTCCCAAGACTGGGGACACCAGCCAGATTTACTCGGCCAACCACCACTTTTACTTCCCAGCCAAGTATCCATCACCTCAAAGAAGTCATTCTTCCTACGGGAGCTGTTCTAAAAGCACCAACTTCCAGGCCTCGGTCTCATCTCAGCAGAGGAGCAACTAGTTGCATGCATCCCAGTTTATCAGCATTTCTGAGGGGGGCTGGTTCCCCAGCTCACTGTGGGAGGTGTGGGTGTCAGTGGGGCCCCTCTGGCTGCTGATGTTACAGGACATGTTTTTACCCTCTCCACTTCAGTGTGTGAGTTTCCTGCTCACCACAGTGTTCTTTCCTGTCAGAAGGATGCTGAGTGTGTAGCACCTGAGACTCACTTGAGGCTGTCAGATGTGATTTCACCTCATCGTTTGAGGTGCTGAAAGGAGAAATGCTGGGTTTCACTTGCAAGTTGAGTCTTACTTGGATACAGGAAGTGATTCTCAGACAACCTGTTCACTTTCTCTAAGTTTTAAAATTTAAATACAATGTAATGTGTTATTTGTATAATATATTCATATATAGAAAGTATATATTACTATAGTTATGTTACTATTTTTAATTATGATGATATGACTTTGAAAACTCTCAAGAGATTATCTCCTTTTCATGCAGAGGGGAAAAGCATTGTAGGTTTGCACAAATAAAATATTCCCCAGTAGCAATACAACCAGAATGAAACCTGCAAACAGCTTAGTTTTACCTAGCTTCCGAGCCAACCCCAGGATGCCCAAAGAAAGGTACCACATGAGTTAACTCACCATAAGTGTTTAGAATCATATTATCTTCTAGAAAAGTAAACACATTATGAAGCTTTTCCTATGTAGCACCACGGGCTGTTTCTCTGTTTCTCTGCAGACTGAATGATGGTAGTGTACACCTTAAACTCTTAGGAGCATGGGTTTTGGTGAAATACACCTCCCTTTTCCAAGTATTGACCTGACCAGATTGAGAGCAAATATTGCTCTCAATTTTGTTAGAACAATTAGAATGATGGACTGCCCTTGCTAAATACACACACTTATTCTATGAATGTAAACAGGTAATGCTGGTAGTGCTGAAGCAGAGAACATAATGTATACTTTTGTTTATGTAGCATTTTGTAGAGAATAGGGAAATAGGGTGGTTCTAGGGAGTGGGGTGGGTGGTCTACTAGTTGGCATTTGAATGACAGAACTGGAAGCCACTTTGAGGGGCTCCTCACTGCCTCATGTGTTTAAATGGACAGAATAGGGCCTCTAACCTGGT
This sequence comes from Noctilio leporinus, assembly GCA_004026585.1. Classification (NCBI taxonomy): domain Eukaryota; kingdom Metazoa; phylum Chordata; class Mammalia; order Chiroptera; family Noctilionidae; genus Noctilio; species Noctilio leporinus. Next base: position 25,737 of record PVIW01001798.1, read on the forward strand.
GGTACATGTGGTGTGTGAGGCTTTCCGCCCCAGGGTGGGTTGACCTTGAAAAAGCTGTACTGACCTTCATGATACAAGCTTCCAGCCAATTCTACCACCATCAATTCCTTGGTCACTCAGGTTTCCTCAGCGAGGCACTTACACAGATACCTGAGTGAATGCTCACCTCCGAAGGGTTGATAGCAGGGCTCAATGCACTTTTTTTCTGAGCTGTCCAGATAGTAAATATTTAAGTCATTGTGGGTGACGTGGTCTCTGTCATAATGACTCAGCTCTGCCATCCTAGTGTAAACAACCCATGGCCGATACATAAATGAACAGACTCGGCTGTGTTCCAATAAAACTTGACCAAAACAAGCAACAAGCAGGAGTTTGCCTGTAGGCTGTAGTTTACTCACCCCTGGCCTATGGGGGCATAAGGAAGCTATTTGTTGGCATGTGTGAATCTTACATTTAAAGGTTTGACTTGGAGCAATACAGAAATTGTTACATTAGAAATAAGGAGAGCCCTGGCTGGTAGCACAGTGGATAAGGTGCTGGCCTGTGAACCCAAAGGTCACTGGTTCAATTCCTAGTCAGGGCACATAACCAGGTTGCAAGACAGGTCTTCAGCCAGGTCCATAGCTGGAGCAGATAAAAGGCAACCATACATTGATGTCTCTCTTCCTCTCTCCCTTCTCCTCCCTAAAAATAATAAATAAAATCTCAAAAAAAAAAAAAAAAAAGATACGAGGAGATGTGGACCGTAATCTCAGTTCTGCCATGGCAAACAGTACCTGTTAACCTGTTAACCTTTTATACCTAAATTTTCTCACCATAAAACAAGGGGTTTAGGTGAAATGATCTCTAAGGTTCCTTGGCAGCTGGACAATTTGATTGGTGTGTAGTATTGTTCTAAATTGCAGGCTCTAAGGAACCTGCTTCCTCATGTTTTCATTGTCATATAGGTTTTTAATGGCAAAGGTGATGTTTCAGAGCAGGGTCCTGGAACCAAGTGTGATGGGTGCTTCACCTAGGGCCTGTTGGCTGTTTCCACGTTCTGATTCCTAACCCTGGCCCTGGATCTCCTTGGCCTGGAGCCCTGATCATTCTCCTGGCACCATTTTCTTCACTGATGATGGCAGAATCAAGAAGTGCTTTGTTTCCTGCTTTTGTCCCATTGACTCCAAGAATGAGGTCTTATGAAGTTATTGCTCTTTTCATCATGTGAGTGAATCCTCTCCCCAGTGCACTGGATCGGAGCCCTCATTTATTCGGTGTGTCTTTCCCCAAAGGGTGGTGCTGACCACAGTTGTTTTGAGCTCAGGGAAGAAGGTGATGGACCTCTTTTTTGCATCACTTCACATTCATCTGAAAGATTGCTGGAGAAAAAGCATGTGGGATAACCTCAAGATAGATAAGAAAGGCAATACTAATAATAACTGTAACTGTGATATGTTGAACACTCTAGGAGGTGATGTTGGTACTCTGCCTGAATACCCTTCAATCTTTTTTCTTTTCTTTTCTTTCTTTTTTTTCCCCCATTTTTGTGTACTCCCTCTCCCCCAGCTACTTTGCTTCCAGCACCTCAATAACAGCACCTCTTTGGGAGAACTGACTTAAGATGACCAGAGCCTGCTTAGCCCGTGGATCGGAGAACTGAAAAGTACCCAGGAATTTGGATCTCCTCAGAGAGTCCTTGACCAATGACTGGCAGGCCCAGGAATATAAACACCCAGTTTCTTGCCTTTTGGAGACTCTGAGGCATAACTTATACTGTAGAGTTCCCCTGGGGATCAGGGTGAAGCCACTTCTCATGGGACTTCACTGGAATCAAGTCCTTTTCTAGCCATCTCCCCTTGTCCTGTTTCTCCCATTCCCATTCAGATTTGCCCTGGGCAGAATTTCTTAGCAAATCAAACACACATTAATTCTCATGTGAGGGTCTATTTCTAGGGAAGCCCTAAAAACAATTACATATTACATTGCAGCCACTATTTTAGGCACTTGGCACAGACTTGCAAGACCGGCATTACCATCCCCATTTTGTTGATTGGGAAATGGAGGCCCAGATTGAGAGAGACAGACAGACAGAGAGATAGACACGCGCACACACACACACACACACACACACACACACACAGAGAGAGAGAGAGAGAGAGAGAGAGAGAGAGAGAGAGAGAGAGAATAATGACTTAACTGAGGTTCAGTCAGCTAGAAAGTGGTAAGTCCAGAATCCAAAGCCCAGAATTCCAGCAATGTCTTTAGAGTCTGTCTCTTGCCACTTTGAGCTTTGCTACAAGGAAAGTGAATCATGCTTCGAGAGAGGTTATCGGAGAGGTACATGAGGGTCTCTGCAGTTTGGCCTCAGAAAATCCTCTGCTTTAGGAAGAGCTCTTGCAGGCATGACTGGACAGGCTGGTTTTCACCTCCTCCTGGGAGGGCTGGGAAACTTGGGCAGCTGGAAAGAGTGGGTGTTGTTGTTGTTGTTGTTTTTAATACAAAACACTAGACTGTGTAAAATAGCAGCTGCCAGGAATACTGTCCTTGTCTCTCTCCAAGTGCCAGTAAAAAAAATTAAGTTATGATTCTATCCTTTGGTGAAATGGGCTTTCCTGGCATTGGTGTAGTCAGGGTCCTAATCCACCAACGATTCATCATGGTGGCATTGGCAAATGTTTGCATTTAGTAACTCCCCCAGTGAATCTTTTGCATTTCCACAGCTAATGGTTAAATGGGACTTGGGCTGATATTTGCATCTCTCCCAGCCTCTGGCAATCTGATTATTAGTGCAATAAATGTACAACATTTAATAACTCTTCACTTTTCCACTCTGAAGTCATTAGTTGTCTCCAGGTTGACTATGAAGAACTTCAAATTCAATTCATTAGCATTTCCTTCAATAGTCCCCTTAACAATGCAGGTCTGGCTTTCCCATTATGTCCTGCCACTAATAATGGTTTTTACTTCTAACCTATTATTAATTAAAAAATTAAAAAGAGCCCTTCACTCTCTTCATTTCTGAAAAAGGTTTATATCCTCTCTGCGTGAACTGTAAAGAGGCCTTTGGAGTATGGCTTGTAGTGCTGGATAATTGCTATCAAGGTAAATAATTTAGGCTGGCCAGACAGAGTGCACTTCTTCCTGCCTTGAGTGGCTGGCTCAAGTTGCGGCCAGTCGGGCAAACCCGACCCAAGGCAAAGAGAATCAGAGCTGCAGGAAACTTGTGTTAGGAGCCAACAAGAAAAGGGGGCCTTTCCTAGGAGATGCTGCGGTGACCTCTGGAGCTTGCCATGCCCTGGGACACTGCTCTCCTTTTCGCAGCTGCAGCCAGGCAGGGATGTCCAGATCCCCAGAGTCCCCTGGCAGACAGAGGCATCTTTTCCCAAAGGCTGTCAAGATTTTGCCATGAAGGACAAATGAACAGGCACAGATCCTTTGGATGCCCTAATCTTTTCTTCCCCTACTTCAAAGCCTCTGCATTGCCTCTGAGCCTGTAATTACCCTGGAGGTATTTTAGACTTGAAGCGACACCAGCAAAATTGCACTTCCTGATCATGGGAGTCCACAGTTGTGTTTAATCAATTATGAAGCTGGTCACGAGATGGAGTTTTGCAGCCATAACCATTAAAGGAAAATCATTGTCTAGCCTAACTCCTTGGGCTCAGGGTAAGGGACCAACAATCTGAAATTAAAGAAACACTAGCCACTTGATGTGGTTTAATTTAGTCTCTGCCTCCTTAATTAAAAGCATACCATTACCCACCCACATAACAAACTGACACTTTTATGCCAGACTGTAACTCAGGGAAAAAAAAAAAAAAGCAAAAGTTAGGTGGAGCTAAAACACTGAGTTTTAGACACCAACAGAAGCTACCGAACATCACAATAAAATCTAGATTTATTTAACTGGAAGCTTTAAACTAGCTTCTAGGCTATTTGAGAATTGGTTTTCTGTCTGTATGTATATTCCTCTTCTGATCTCCCCCATCCCTTCTTGTCTCTATAGCGTGCTCCCTTTCAGCTTCTCTCTCTGCCTCTCTTTGCTGCTCTCTCTCTCTCTCTCTCTCTCTCTCTCTCTCTCTTTCCCCCCTTCTCTCCCTCCCTCCCTCCCTCTCCATCTGTCTCTCTCTGTCTGTATCTTTCTCTCTACCTCTGTGTCTGTCTCTACCTCTTATTTTGCCATCAGCTGTCCAGAAATGAACACACTGGTATTTTTGGAGACCTGTGTGTCTTTGTGGTCAGACCTAGGACATTCCAAGGGAAAGAAATTCAGATCAACTCCCAAAGCCTCACATTCTCCCATAACCCTGCCATGTAGCCATGAGCCCAGAAAGGCCTGACTCGGAGCAGTTCATCTGTGGCAGCTGTCCGTGGTGGGTGCAGGACAGCGCAAGCAGTATGGCATGCCTGCGACGAATCTCCACCGTGCCAATGTGGCTCTGAGAAGCCCAGGGCCCTTTAGAGACTTCACCTCTGGGCAAGGAAGCTAATTCCATATACTCAGCCAGGTCGGCCAGGGCCACTCAGATCTCTTGCCATGCACAGGCCTGAATTGGGGCAGCCAGACCACCTGTCCTGGCCAGCATCCATGGCTCTCTTTCTTCTCTCCCCTGCACCTGGTCAACTTACATCATTTCTTGATGGCAAATTTGTTTTTCTGCTTTGCGAGGTCACATAGTACCGCAGTTTGGAATGGGAACAGTCACACTGTTGTGTTCAATTTACTGCTTTGCAACTTTCCAGTTAGGCAACGCATCTCAGTTTCCACATTTGTAAAATGGAGATGGTAAGAGTAATGACTTCAGATGTTTTTCTGAGGGTCCAAGGAGTTAATGCAGGTTAAGTACTTTGAATAGCAGCATATAACAAACCCAATATGTTATTAACTTCTCAAATGTGCTGCCAATTCTCATTTCCATATCTTTGAATAAATCACGACAGGCCAGAATATAAAATTTCAGTTCAGAGCCGAAAGGTCTTATGATCGACCAGCCAGAACCCTTTATTTTTTAAATGAAGAAACTGAGGCCTGGTGAGATAAAATCACTAACATATGAAACAGATTGAGTAGTGGAGTAGATTCTGCTTAATCCAGTGCTCTTTCAAACGCGCTCTTTACAAATATTTCTCCTTGCTCCTTGTGAGAGCTCTCAGGGACCGGGGCTTGCTAGACAAAGCAGCACCTCTGAGTGCAGGGTTTAATACTAAAGCCTGGTGACCAGCCTAAGTTCATGTAGGCAGTCAATGGACTCCTTGGAGGGACTTGAAGAGTGCTCCAGAGGCCCCAGATTGCTGCCCCATTGCTGCAGGTCCTCCCACCCTTCTCCAGTCCTCATTTTTGGATAATAATTGCATCAGAAGAAAATGAACTCGCCTTTTAAAAAATTGTCCGTAGTTCTCTGAATACACAGAAAGCAGCAAACATTTTAGTGCGAGCAAGACTTTTCTACTCAGAAGTGCCTGGCAGTCTTAGACCCCAGGGAGAAAATTATTTCTGAAAATGGGTAAGTGTATGGAAAGAGCAGGGGTCTCTGCAAACAAACTACTCGGACTCTTCAGTTTTGCCTAAGGCTAGCTTGATCCTGGGCTTCTGACTGTGTCTTCTTTTTCTTTTGGCTGCCTCTGCCTAGATAAATAATGGATTGGGAATGAATGTTTGGAAGCAAGCCCTGGACTGATTGGGTGACTGACCTGTGGTTGGTAGCAAGTTACCCAGATGGGTGTTGGCTATCTGTCCCTGATGAGGGTCATGCTGCAAGCATCATAACTTCCCAGACGTGGATCGGAAAGACAGGAACAAGGTGGCCGTTCCCTTCATCGCTTCCCCAGCCAACCCCCCCAGGATACACAACCCGAGCAGAGGTGACTCCAGGACCTGTGTGGAGTCTTCTTCCCTCTCAGCTCTTGGCAGCCAGCGTGCTCTGCCTCAAAGAGCCTCAGCTTGAACTGAAAGTCACATTGCCTGAGTGAGGGGATGGAGGTACAGGTTAGACTCAGGAGATACAGATTTCTTCATTTTTGACCTAGAAACCTGGTTTACTACTGTATGACTGGTCTGAGGATTGCATTCCCTGGGCCTAGGGCACAGCTCAGGTCTGAGGTGGAGAGCAGGAAAGAGGGCACATGCCTCCTGATGTGATGTCCCACCTCAAGCACATAACCTGAACCTAATTGTGAGGAAACGTCAGGCAGCCAAAATGAAGGGACAGTCTTCAAACACCCAGCCTGTACTCTTCAAAAAGCCAGCCTGAAAGACCAACCTAATTAAAAGAGCAGCTCCAGGTCTCCAAAGAGACCCCTGATGGCGACTACTTTGGATATATAACCTTCCTTTGTAAAATCCAGCACCCTCTGTTCCTACCAAAGCCCTAGATGGTGAAGAAAAACAAGAACGACCATGCTAACTAGTCTTCCACCACCTTCAAATACAGGAAATCACCCCTCTTCATTATGGGGAGGTGGCTGTCTGGCCAGATCATACGGTAGCATGTTTCACAGAAGCAGTAATTGGAGAGAAAAATGTTGCAAGTCTGAAAAACAAACAACCAACCAAACCATGTTGGTAGAAATCGCCACCCTCAGCACAGCTTGCATAACGTAGCCCTGTGGTGTCAGCCTTCTGGCGGGGGAGGGGTGGATATTTTGCCCCGCCATCCTTGAGAAAAGGCCAGATCGTCCTCCTGGAATTTAGGGCCAGTTTCCCCATAACAACAGACCCTCAGCAGCTCCTTCCCAGGGCTTAATTCAGAAAATAAAGCCCCTCTGGGGCGGGACTTGCTCCGTGATCTTAGGTCTTAATTTCTTCTTCAGCACAATGAAAAGGAAATGTCTGTGGTCTCTTCTAACTCTAAAATTGCCTGACTAGATTCATAGAATACAACAGGCTATAAGGGTATGTGTGCATTGAGTGATATGTTATTGGTTTGTGATATCTCCTATAAAGTCTATACCATGATATTTGTAAAGTAATGGGGATGACTTTTGTGTAAGTCCGAGCATTTCATTCATTAATCACACTTAGAAAAAAAAAATCTCACGTAGAAATAGGACTTCATTAAACGAGCCCCTTTTTATGGCACTCGTTCAGATCTAGTTGTATACCCTGAACAGAAGAGTGCATGTCATCTCTCTTTTAATCTGAAAAGCAAGAGTCTATACTGTGGGTATTTCTGAACCCAAACCCCAGATTCTGGTGGGGTGCGACTATCATGTCCTTCACACACCTGGAAAAAATGGCCTCATATTAGTTGTAGCTAAGACCATCACTTACGGGCTACACAGAAGCAGAATATCAGTTTTAAATGAAGTTTAAGGAATAAATGGTTTTAAAATTGAATAAAACCATTGACTTTTCATACATGCAAAATATGGCATACAACATTGGGGCTCCCTGTACCTTCAAACAGGACTTGAATGCCTGATCAAGATTTGTAACTGCTGTCCAGTTACCAACATGCTGCAACTGCACAACAAATATCTGTTTAGCAGTAGTTTGGAAAAAAAAAAGTACCTAAAATTAAGTAATGACAATTTTGTGACCCTAAGAGGTAGCTAAGTCTCCTGAAACCCAAAAAGTAGAACTTTTTAAGTCATCGCTACCTCAACTCTCTGCTAAGCTTCAGGACTCACTGGGATGTCCTGCCAGCTCCAGTCTCCTCCTGACTTGAGGGGCTGTCCTGTTTTCTGGGGACAGCTGGGAGATCAATGGGAGATGTAGTTGGCCATTGGGAGGTCACACACTGCTTGTTCCGGGATGGAGACTCTTCATGCAGATAGAGGCCACCACTTGTTAGGCAGCTTGCCGAAGCGTTCCTGTGGGGAACGCTTAGAGATTTGTTTCCTGAGATACTGTTCTGTTCCTCATCCCCATCACTTTGGAACCTCCAGAGAAGTGCCAAAATAAGAGAGTAGGCGAAACACATTGCTCTGTCGGTTTGGAGTTTTCTCTCTGTTCTTTGCTTTTGAATATTTGGTTGTTGACCATTGTCTAGGACCATATGGCTCTCTGCTTTCATCTCTGTCTCCTCTCTAGCTCCCCACACAATGTTGGGATTGTTTGCAAGGCTCCTTTCCATCAATTTGCCTAGCAGCATATGACATCTTGGGGATTTGCAGTTTTTTTCTTAGTTTAATCATTAGCTTAATGTTGGGGGGACATTAGTCATAGGAAGTTAGTCTCATTCATCCAGATGCGTTTTTGAGAGTTACAGCTTTCCTCTCTGCACCATAATGCCCCCTTGAGCACGCCTTCCCCCATTTCCTTTTAAAAACACTCTGTCCTTCTGGAACTCTCAAATGAAGATATCAGAGTGGGAAGGAATTATTAATTCAGAAATTACATTTGAGTCTTCCAGAGGAGCTGTACCTGGCTGGAGTTGTGGAGGAGAGGAATGGTGCTGGTGTATGGTCAGGAAATGACTTAAACCTGATCTTCAAGGGCCTGAAATTGCTCCCCTGGAAAAAAGAGGAGGCATTTCTCTTGCCTACAACCCTCTGGGGAGAGCTGCATCCAGTGTTTGCTTCTCTTTCAATGGAAATGAATGAACGAGCTTGCTCTCCAGGCTTTTGGCCAAGAGAACTGGGAACCCTTCTTGGAAGCTGGGCTGCGTTTTGAGTTCTTGGGCTTTATAAGTTGCTAGACAGATGGCTCTGAAGGGGAAGGTGGGGCTCAAGATGACTTTCGAAATGTTGACTTCAGATAGAAGGGAAGATTATTCCAAGTGAGCAAATGACATGAATAAACGTGTGGAGGCCAGTGTAATAATGAATATTCTGGGCCCCTTGAGGACATCCTTCTGAATGTAAACAGGAAATCAAAGTTACAGAGTCTGGACAGGACAGGTTGGGGCATGGGCAGAAGGCTTTCTTGCCATAATTTTTAGAGTTTAGTTTAGCTCTGTGTAACCTAGAACCATTGAAAACATAAGTTTAAGAATTTTAGCATCAAAGAAGAGCCTTAGAATTATAAATTAGTGATAATTCCATAGCTAAGCTCAAGGGGTTCCCTCTTGGGGCTTTCTTTTATCAAAGGCCAATGATAGTGATATTTTTCCTGATAATGATCATGCTCTTTCCTGCTATTCTTTGTATGTTTAGGAATCCCTTTTGATTTTAAATATGGTTTGAATATGTTCTGGTAACCCTACTCTCTCCAAGTTGAGCTGTGGGTTGTTCTTGTCCCAAGCATAAAGCCTATACATTCACTCTCTATAGAGTACATAGAGCATGTTTTCATTCTTTTTGAAACCTTACAGTATGCTACTGTATAGATGTTTGTTAATTTACTTAACCTGTCTGCTATTGCTGGATAGTTAGGTTATTTCCAATATTTTGTTATTACCAGTTATACTACAGTGAATATATTCATACCTACATCATTTTGCATATGTGTTAGTGTACCGTATTTGTAAGATAAATCCCTAGAAATATTATGGATGGGTCAAAGGTATGGTATTTTCAGTTTTGATAGACACTGTTGGATTGCTCTTCATAGAGACTGCTTCAGTTCACACCTTTTTTTCCAGTGATATTGAAAATGCCAGTATCTTCTAGCTCACCACCACAACATGGTACTCATCTCCATAATCTCTGCCAATCTTATAAATGGGAAAGATTTCTCATTATAGTTGTAATTGCACTTCCACAGTGAAAACTGAAGGTATTGGAGAAAACTCTTACTTTATCCCCACTATAACCATAAACTTACATGATTCCACCCTTGTTTCTTCTAACTCCCACTGGTGGCATTGAAAAATGTGCACTTCCCTCAGCCAAAGACTAGACCTTCCATATGTATTTTAGATCTAACTCCTTTTTTATTTACAATGACTTTCACTGATAAAACCTTTTGCTTTTCTGCATCAACCTTTGCTTCTTACAAGATTCTTCCCATTGACTTTCAAACAAGTAGCCCTGCTTGTAAAATATCTCCTCTTGACCCCAGTACCTCCCTCCAGTTACTACCCTTATTCCCCTCACAGCCAAGTCACAAAAAATATTGGTAGAAGTGCTTGCTCCTCCACTTTCCATCTCACCTCTGTTCTTTGGTACATACACGTGTCTCTTCTTTATTTTTCAACTCCAGGCTGTTCCTGATGAGATCACCAACAGCCTCCGTGTTCCCCCACCAAACGTTGACTGTTTAGACTCTCATTTTTCTTGATCTTTTCTTAGTAGCATTTTTCAAAGATGACTTCCCTTTTCTCCTGAAATATTCTCTCTCTTGGTGTTCATGACACCACACACCCTGGTTTTCCTTTTACACTGCTGATCGCTCCTCTTGGCTCCCTTTGCTGCCCCTCTTTCCTTACCAGGTCCTAATTGTTGTCATCACTAAGACCATAGTGTATTGTAGGAGAGATTATTTTATTCTCTCCTAAAAAGAATTTATTTTACTCCCAGTGATTTAAATATCAGTTATATGCATTGCTCCCAAATATTTATCTCTAGCTACAACTTCTCTTTGGAGTTCTAGGTCTGTATTTCCAACTCTATACTTTAAATCTTCAATTGCATAATTCACTTGCTTTTTTTTTTTTTTTTTTTTTAAAGATTTTATTATTTTTCAGAGAGAGGGGAAGGGAGAGAGGCAGACAGAGAGAGAAACATCAATGTATGGTTGCCTTTCACCTGCCTCCAGCTATGGATCTGGCTGGAGACCTGGCTTGCAACCTGGTTATGTTGCCCTGGCTGGGAATCGAACCACTTGCTTTTTAAATGTAAGAAGTCCAGAACTAAGCCCTGGCTGGTGGCATAGAGGATAAGGTGCTGGCCTGAGAACCCAAAGGTCGCTGGTTCAATTCCCAGCCAGGGCACATAACCAGGTTGCAAGCCAGGTCTCCAGCCAGGTTTGTAGCTGGAGGCAAGGGAAAGGCAACCATATATTGATGTTTCTCTCCCTCTCTGCTTCTCTCCCTTACCCTCTGTCTGAAAAATAATAAATAAAATCTTTAAAAAAGAGTCTAAGCTCTGGCTGGTGGCTCAGTGGATAGGTGCCGGCCTGCGAACCCAAAGGTCACTGGTTCGGTTCCCAGCCAGGGCACATAACCAGGTTGTAAACCAGGTGTCTAGCCAAGTCCACAGCTGAAAGGCAGGTGAAAGGCAGGTGAAAGGCAACCAGACATTGATGTCTCTCTCCCTTCCCTCTCTCTGAAACTAATAAATAAAATCTTAAAAAAAAAAAAACCCAAAAACTAAAATCTCTCCCCACCCCCACTCAAATATTTCTTTTCTCAAGTATTTTCTATCTCTGTAAGTAGTACCTGCAATAGTATGGTTGTACCTGCCACCAGTTTAGGTATTATCCTGGAAATCTCTCGCAGCTCCATTCCCATTTAAAATATGTAAACATTCTGGTCTTTTATCTTTTATTTGGATCTTGATTCCACCAGGTTTTTCCATTTCTGATGATTCTGCCTTTATCAAAGCCACATCTCTTTCCAGGCCACCATGATAGCTTCTAGCCATGTCCTTATTTCCACTCTTATCCATTCATGAAAGAGCCAACATTTCTAAGTCTGCCAACTAGATAATATTACTTTCTGTCTTCAAACCTTTTATATATGGGTTTTGCATCACACTGACAGTAAAATCCAAACTCTCCATCATAGTATAGCAGAGACTACCAGTGGCTTCCCTGATGGCCATACTCCCCTGCAAGTATACCCAACCCCCGGTAACAGAACCTGCCTGGTTACAAGATTTCATTTCTCACCCTTTCTTGCAAACAGGAGTGGTTATGTAACAGTCTGGCCAAATATATATAAAAGTGGAAATGTTGCCTGGGAGTTCAGGGAAGGATCTTTTAAGAAAGCATTCCTTTGGCCTGCTCTTCATACCTTCTTTCTGTTGTTTGGTGGAAATGTGATAGCTGGAACTACACAGGTTTCTTGGACCACAATGTGACCTATGAAATGAAAGCCATGTGCTAGGTGGCAGTGTAGAAAGATGGAAGGAATCCTAGTCCTGAAGGTCATGGAGCTGTGATTCTAACCCTGGACAGCTAATCTCTGGATTTCTTTAATGTGTTTTTCTTCATGTCATTGTTATTTTGTGCTTTGATTATATGCAGCTGAACTTAATTTTAACTGATCATATGGCTCATAAGGCCCTGTGTGATGACCTGGCCTCAGCTTCCCTCTTTGACCTTGTCTTATGTGCCTGGGTCAGTGTCGACCCCCCACACTATTCTACTATCAGTTGCTTGAACGCCTTTCCACCTCTTGGCCTTCCCACCTGCCATGCCTCTACCTGGAATCCTCTTTTACTTCTTTGCCTGGGTAAATGTCATTTACTTGGAGAGGACTTTTCTGATTCTCTGATGTAAATTATATTTCCTTGACTTTCATAACACTAATTTTTCATGATTGATTTCAAATGATTCCAATTTGAAATGACATATATATTTGTGAGGTTTTGTTTTTTTTTTTTTTTTTTGTAGTTTTTTTTTTTTTTTTTAATGTCTACCTTCCTACCATGGCAAAATCATGTCTAATGCTCAGATCCCAATTCTAGGCCAGGTACCTACTCAGATAGTAAACATATGAATGGAAAAAAATAGAGTACCACAGTTCAGAAAGTGGGATCACAAATCTAAGAGTCTATATTTAATCCCAACTTTTACCAGCTGTGTGACTTAACCAAGTTACTTAACCTCTTTAAGCCTCATTTTACTGATCTTTAAATAAGGTGAATAGTTGAATATTCCTGAGGAGACTTAGCAAAGTTTAAGTGACCAAGTAAAACTAAAGAATCCAACATAAAGCCCTGCACAGAGGAAATGCTCTGTATACATTAGCTATTATTAGTGATGAAATGAAAAAGATCAATGCAAAAAGCCAAGGTCATTTTAGCAGCATGCCACCTGACCTGGGAAAGAAACCAGTGTTTCAACAATAGCTTTATTTGCTGAGGTCACAGTGCCTTCAGCCAAAAGACAGTGGAAATATTGTTTGTCATGAGCATTTTGAACATTTACCTTTACTCTTTTGCAGGGACAACTCAAATGCTCCTGCTCCAACAAGGTCCACCCTTGGCCTTTGATAGTTATTTCTCTGGTTTTTACTGTACTTTGACTCACTCTCCTGGCACCTACTCCAAGACCCAGAACTATTGCTTTACAAGCCCCTGTCTTATCTTCCATCGGGGATGCCAGTCTTTTTTATGTGGGCCATGTTCGATATGCCTACCCTCCATTGACAGCTCCTCTGCCTAAATAGTAAAATCTTTCTAAAATTGAGGTTTCAGTCTTTATTATCAAATGCGGGTGAAAACTGAAACACCAAGAAGTGAAAAATGTGGGAAGGGAAGGGGTGGTTGGCTTCCTATGTATAAAACACTCCTCACCTAATTACTTCAAACCCTTGCAAGATTTAGAGAAACCACCTCAGAGTTTGTTTTGATTCTATTAGGGAAATGCCAAGCCACGGTTTGGAAAGGCTTCAAACATTCCCCAGATGAGCCGTCTTTCTATTTATAAGGTGCTCCAAAGTCCCAAACTCAGTGAGAGTGGAACAGGACACACACGCACATGACACACAGTCACGCAACAGCACACTCTAGATTCGTTGTAATACTGGCTTGAACATTCAAGAGAGTACTTGAATAGTACTTACCTACCTCACTGGGGTATTGTTAACGATTAATTACTTAATGTTTGTAAAACACTTTGCAGATATAAAGTGCTTGAATAAGTCCTAAGTATTATTATTAAGCAGAAGTTCTATGGGTTGGCTGAAAATATTTTTTTGTAATCACACATTTAACTATAAATAAATCAAGTTTATTTACAAGAGAGGTTTTCCTTTTAGCATCATCTCCTGGTCATTATCGCTTAACTAATTTCTTTTATTTTTGTTTGGGTTACAAATAGAGCTGCTTCATCCTGAAAACCTCACCTTGCAGATAGTTTCAAGAATATCTGAGGAAAATATATTCCCAAGGACACTGCTCATTTCCTCAGGAGTGAGGCTGAGTGTGTACTTCTTCAGCCAGAACTCTGTACTTACCCAGTCTCCAAGGCCTTTTCTGTAAAGCTGTCTCATTTAGTTCTAAATTGAAAAAAAAAAAAAAAAAAAAAAAAAAATCATACAGAACAGTATCCTGTCAAATAGGTCAATAGAATAGATTTGATGATGATAATAACGAACATGGGAATTAGAAGTAGTTTGGTTTCATTTTGTGCTTTCCTGTCTTCAACCTGTCTTTGTTCTTGGGAAGAATGTGAAGAGGTGGGGGAAGTGGCTGAGGAAGAGGCAAGTGGCTTCTGTGGTACAGCAATATGCAAACTGTCCAGTGGAGGAGCAGCCCTAATGAAGTAGTAAACTGTCTAAGTCCATAGCAACCTGCAAGGAGAGTTCTTTCTTCCAGTGCCTTAGGCAATTCCATGGGAGTCATGCTGGATCTTTAATGAACTTAGTGGACCATAAATCAACAAGGGATATGACACTGGGAAAAGAGATGAAACAGAAGAAAGTCAGACAATGAAGGTTCCCGCTGCTCCCTTACTGAAAAGCACACTGTGTTTCTGATGGACCATACTCGTTGGTGTGTGTGTGTGTGTGTGTGTGTGTTTGATTGAAGAGATGGTTGGACAGTGGCTGTTTTTAGCAGAGGCTTAAACTGTCCAAATGTTGGATCAGTACCATGCAAGGGTTACATCCTTAATGTGTAATTCTAGGGTCGGTGGGAATAATCAGGTTGAATTACTGACATAGTGAGGAAATGAAAAGTCAAACTGCTGACCATGTGTATTTTATATTATTTAATTAAAAGTTGATAACGGTGTATGAATGAACCACAAATCAGATAAAAATGGCAGCATTTTCTCATATTTAACACATATTTGACTTGTGGTTATGTGACAATTTGCCAGGTCTATGATGTCTCCAAATAGAAAATCAGGAGTGCAATTAAAAAATACTGCGGGGGAGAAGCCAATTCCCTGCAACCTGAGCAGGGCTAATCGCAGCCACAACTCCTATCATTGTTATTCCTACTTAATGAGACTCTCCTCTATTTTCTGCTTTATCTTGAAATAAAAAGGGAAATCATCAGAATTTTTATTTTAAATATAGCATGTGCCTTTTATAGGAATAAAGAAAATGGATGGATTATGAATTTTAAGTGTCAAGATTTTCTATTTATTCATTTTAATGAAGTCTCATTAAAAATCCAGCAGTCAGTCATTCAAAGTTGTCTCTCAGAACAGAACTGCTAATTCACTGGATTAGTTTGAGAGTTTTTGGTTTCCTCAGATGAGCAGTTATGGGTAATATGTCCATCTACTCTTCCTCAGCATCCCGGGAGTGACTGTTCCCAAACTGCAGAGAATATTCTCAGTGAACCCAATCTCTCGAGCACCCATTCAGACATACCGGCTATAGTCAGAGGGCGGCATGGTCAAACACTGAAGCAGCACCGTGACCGAAGTCCCATGCCTGCAACTCTCACTGCCAGACTCCACTTGGCTTCTAGGCCAAGTGAGGAAGACTTTGGTGTATTTTCTACTTTCTAATCTTTAATTACTTGATGATTCAGCTCATTCATTCAATTTTATTTAGTAATTTTCACAAAAAGCTCTCCCTGTACCTTGGTTTTTCTGTTAGAGGGGGAGAGCAAAGTACATAAATATATAAATCATGGATAATTATTTGATATTTCAGTACCCTTTTCTGCTTTGAATTGTGCAAGACTTGAAGGTATTTCTGCATTACAATCTGGTCTCATACAGACACTATCCACACTTCCCTTATACTTAGTCAGAAAAAATATCCTAGTCTTTGAATTAAAACCTTTCATCTTTTTCCCTATTTTTTGTTGTTCTTTTACAGTGGTCCCAATTTTCCCCCATTGCTCTCCCCTGCCCTGCCCACCCCCACTTTCAGTCAGTCCGCACCCTGTTGTCCATATCCATGGGTCATTTATACTTGTTCCTTGACTAGACCCTTCCCCTTCTTAAAATCTTGCATCTTATCCATTATTTCCCAGAATTAGTAGGTTATTTTAGTGATTTTTACTCAAGAGTTCCGCTTGGATCCAGGACAAAGAATTGAGTGTTTTATTAACAGAGAGGGGCTTCAATTTATAGGCAATGGAAAAGTACAGAGGTTAGTGATTCCAAATAAAGAACCCAGCCCATGTTCTTGTGTCCTGGGCAAGCCTAGTGAGAGTTGCCTGCGAAGGCTAGCAATCAGTGAAGGAGGGTCCTGGACCAAATCATCTGGGCAGACTGATTACCTGAGTGAGCACACCAGGTGCAGCTGGATGTGGAGGGGATTTGGGATACTGGTGCCGGCAAGTCCAAAGGTTGATGTGAGAATGATAACAGAAGGAACAAGGGGAAAGAGTCAAGAACATGGTGGAACTGGGGGGAGGAGACATGTTTCAAGAGAGGAATTCCTCCTGAAATAATGCCCAGAGGCCATTTAGATAGTTCACTGTGGCTTAAAGAATTGTCTAAAGGTGTGGCAGGAAGTGGGAGGATGAAACCCACTCAGTTAAGTAAAGCTGTGGTATGTACTCACATTGCTAGTAGGAAATAGATATATGCTTACCCTGAAGAAAAAGAATGGGGTCAGAATTTCTCTGTCATAGATTTTAAGATATTAATATTCTAACATTTTGGCATCTCTAGGACTAGTTTGTACCTCACAATGGATGGCATTTTGGATTTAATAATATATGGTTTAGCATGAATGCCTTTCATGAAGGCACAAGAAAGAAATGACCCTCTCTCCACTAGCAGTCCACAGTAACTGTGCGGGGCACACGTGTGCTTTCGGTGGCATGTTCACTGGGAGTATTTTGAATGTGGCTCTTTTACCTATTACGATGATTTTTCAAATGAAGTTTCTGGACTGTCTCAGTTGCTGGACCTCAGCTTCCTCTTTTCTGATGTTGCTACACACTGCTCCTTTTTTCCCCCGTTTTGAGATATATGTATTTAGAGCAAGGTGGAGATGGTAAGAGATCAGGTTAAATGTCAGCCCCTCAGTGAGGCCTTCCTGGACCATCCGGCAAATAACCATCACATTAATCCTCCTTTATTCCCATTAGAACTTACACTATTTTGATAATTTTCTATTAATCCACTGGTTAATTTTATGGTTTATCTTCTCTGCTAGAATGTAAGCTAGAAAGGGGCTTTATTCACTTCATCTCCTCCGTGCTTAGAATAGCACCTGGTGCATAGCTGACTCTTTGTAAACACATGTGGATGAATAAGTGAATGTATGACCTTGGAAAGATTTGAACTCTTCCCTGGAGAGCTCAGGCCCCCTTGAGCAAATATATCTAATGAGAATTCTATCTAACTAATGTATTTTAAGGTGTCTTATGGGTTCTTCTGCCTATCCCATATATCTTTTAATGAAATAAAAAACTTTTAAGACTATGTGATTCTGAGTCTTTAAGACAGCAACCCCTAAAATATAGCTTGAGCTTTTCCAGAATCTTAAATGAAAGCCTCCCCATCTCCCTGTCTGGGCTCATGAATGCTGATCCAACTTCAAATCAGCCGACAGCTATTATTCACCCTAAAATTAAAAAGCAAGAAAACAACCTCTCTTCTTGCAAACAGACATTCACGGAAAGTTGTGTCTTGTTAACGCTGGCTATGATCTGTCTGAGTGATCCATATTTATATGGTTATAAAATACCTCGCACATGTTTAAAATAGATTTATAATTAATGTTATACTAGTAGTTATAATTACTAAGGTTATCACTTCAACAAATTTAAACCCACTGAAAATACTATCCAAAGAAATTAATCTACCTCCACGTACAGGCGGCTCTCAAAATAGCTCACTTATTGCCTAGAGATGGAAATCATGCTAGGAGAAATTGTGAAAATGGACATGAGTCATAGAAGCAACTTTTAGCTTAACCTACATTAATCCCTTGAATAAGCATCACTCTCAGAATGAAATTAACCTCTTTGATTTTAGCAGATCAGCTCCCATTATGCCTTCATTCCAAGTTAAAAGCAAAAGTGTAAACAAAACCTGTTAATGTTTTGAGTGTGTGTGATGCAGTCATTCAGGAATTATTTCAGGAATGTCTGCTACAAAATGTAACAGCAACTGGAAAGGCAGGTATATATAAGGAGAATTACTGTTACTTGATCATGTTAGGGCCATCTAGATGCTGGCAGGGGTCCTTGTCATGCTGGGAAAGAATAGTCTAGACGGTGTTGTCGGCAGCATCATCATCATCATCATCATCATCATCATCATCTTTAGTGAAATGGTTCAAGGATGTGGCGTGCTACTCATGTGGGTAAATAGTGTTTATCATCCCCTCATCCTGGAGCCCTGTCCTTTGTTCCACTTAGTGAGGAAATTTGTCTGACCTGTAATGAACCAGGCTCATTGACCCGCCAACCCCTAAATGAGCACCTACTATATTGCAGATGCAGGCTGGGTTCTGAGGACCCTATGATAGTGAACCTGATCGTCCCATTCAGACAGCTCAGGCATATCTCTGGATTTCCTGACATTGGTATGGCAGTGTGAAAATGACACTCAGGCATATGTGCCAGAAGTGGAAAAAAAGCCATCGTATGCCTGATAGATGTCTTATTTTCAGGCAATTGAAAAGTGAGTTATAGATCCGGCTACCAAATGATTGACAGGAACTTCTTTTTTGACCTAAATGTTCCCGTTGTAAACAGACATGATCATTGGGTTGGGTAATGGGGTTGGGTAATTCCTTGGGCAATTTTTTTGATTTGCTTAGATCTACAGCCATGCCAGTTATGTGTCATCATCTCCATTTTACCTGTTAGGAACCTGAGGTTTAGAGAAATTGTATTAGATTCCTGTGGCTGCTGTAACAAATTATCATTAACAAGACAGCTTTAAACAACAGAAACTTACTCTGTTATAGTTTTAGAGTTCAGAGCCTGAAATCAGGGCCTTGGTAGGGCTGTGCTCCTGCTGGTGGCTCTAGGGGAGAACCTGTTCTTCACCTCTTCCAGCTTCTGGGGGCTGTGGGTATCCCTTAACTTGCAGTTGCATCATTCCTGTTTTACCTCTTTGGTCATGCTGCTTTCCCCTCTTCTGTTTGTGTGTCTGTTCTATAATACTACATATGATTTCATTGAGGGCCTATGTGGATAATCTGGGATTTTCTCCTCATCTCAAAATCATGAACTTAATTATATCTGCTATATCTGTGAAGACCCTTTCTGCTAATAAGGTAACATTCACAGATTCCTAGGACTTGATGGGTCCTAGGAACATGGGTGTCTTCTTGGGAACCGTTTTCCAGCCTATCACAGAGGTTAAGCCTTTGTCCAGGGATACAAACCTGGCAGAGGGGGGTTTGAACACAGCCAAGTCTGATTTAGGATCCGTTCTCCTTTACATGGACCCTCTGGAATCCATGAGAGTGACGCGTGACGATCAAGTTTTCAAAGCAATTGTGTGAGTCATTTTTACCTACACATCTATCATGAAGAACTACAATTTGTGTTGATAGAAGTGTTTTATTACCATTTTCCTCCTGGCTCATTCAACAAGCACCAGCCAGTATCAATAGAGTATCCCAGCTATTCCAGGTCCTGTGCTGGTGCGGAGCATCAATAGTGAGCAAAAGCAACCACCCCTCCTCTCCTGCCAAGCTCACTGTCTAGTGGGAGAACAGAGGTAGATACGAAACAACACGCAGTTGAGCGTGTGGTCACAAAGAAGAAGGGGGAGATGCAGAACAAGGAAAGCTGACCCAGGCTGGATGTGAGGAGAACTTTTCCCCGAGGAAGTGATGCTGGAGCCCAGATTTGAAAGCTGAGTAGGCAATAGGGAAAAACATTCTAGAAAGATGGAGTGGCATATGGAAAGGCCCTTGACAGGAGAGTTAATCAACTTTTTAGAAACTGAAGTAATGCTGGAGTGCTGAGTGAGGCAGCCTTGTCAATAAGAGCATATGTTTCTACATGTGGTGACTGGACATGGCACAAGAGTCAATAACTTCTCTTATGTTGCCAAGTTCTTCTAGGGCAGGGGGCAGGGAATGTGATTTCTGCATCTCTAGATGCTCTGGCCCAGCATGGTGTCTGTTACAGGGAATATACTCAATGCTGTGCTTGTTGGTTGACTTAACAAATAGACGAATGAACAACTTAGCTTTGACCTTACATATGCAGGGTGTTAGACAAAGCTGGTGAAATAGCCATAGTCCTGCTTGCTAGGTAGTCCGCTTCCAAACCAGTGGGTCAGAGGGTCACCAAGGATATAGTGGCCATTGCTTACATCCACACGGTTATCCCATGTGAGCAAAGGCTGTTGAGAGAACTGGCAGTCAAAGCCTTTGCGCACCTGGTTGTGAAAAAATCTGGGAAGGCCACTGGCTCAACGAGAAAAAGCCAAGATGATACGACCCAGACTGCTCACTCAACCCTCTACGCACTTTACCCAGCCGGCACTGTAGCGGTGACTGTGTCCCGAGGCATGGCAGCAGCGCTCTGTCAATTCCTCCATCTCCTGTGAGGGGAAGGAGAAGGGGAGGCTTTTCTGCTGGCTGATGATCTGTTGCTTCGTTTTTAGGGCACAGGACCAGAGAAGAGCTAGCTGTGGGCCCTAAAAGAGGAGACAGGTCCTGAGGAAGGTTTTCCTGTCTTTTCCTCTGAGAGTTCCATCTTGTCCACCACTCGCTAACTGGGCTGCCCCCTGTGGGAGGAGATGTGAGTGACATACATAATTTTATTTATTTATTTAAAAGATTTTATTTATTATTTCCAGAGAGAGAGAGGAAGGGAGAGAGGCAGAGAGGGAGAGAAACATCAGTGTATGGTTGCCTTTCACCTGCTTCCAGCCACAGACCTGGACCTGGCTTGCAACCTGGTTATGTGCCCTGGCTGGGAATTGAGCCAGTGATCTTTGGGTTCGCAGGCCAGCACCTTATCCACTGAGCCACCAGCCAGAGCAACATATGTAATTTTTATAAAGATTCATTTAGCTTCTTTACCTGAGAGGGAGCAAATTTTATACAAAACTCACTCAGAAGGACAAAGCCTTGGAGACTGCTTTAAGACTCATGCATTGAAAGTTTTCCTTCGGATGAAACCTGGCTGGTTGTCTTAGTTACACAGATGCCACAGGTTGAAGGTGTGGCTGTGGAGACTTCATGGGCAAGGAGATGCAGGCCTTCCAAGACCCATGCCTGAAACGGCCACCATTCCAGATAGATGTGTCAGGGCTGACCATTGTGTCCTGAATAGTGCCAACCATGTGCAGTGGTGTCAACTCTAAGATGAGTATTACATTAAAAGTTTATGCCCCAAATAGAAATTCTACGCCAACCTATGATGCTTGTACTTCTGCGACTATCCTTATTTCCATCCCTCCATCACCCCCACTCTTCTGTCTTCTCTATATTCTTGAGATGGGATAGGGTACTAAAAAGGGGCAGTGAATCGAGAGAGTTCTGAATCAGGATCTGGCACTGAGTAGCTATGTTGCCTGAGACATGTCACAGGACCTCTGTAGGCCTGTTTCCTCACATGTAAGATGGAGCCCTGGACTCTCTGAGGACCCGTAAAGAACCCACCTCACATCCCTGTTGCCTCTTTTCCCCTAAGACAGTCCATTTTTCTCTCTTCTACCCACAAGGCTCTCATCTCTTTCCAGGCCTATTCTAAACTCACGTCCTTTTCTCCTCTTTACTTTCTCTTCCTCGTTCTTTCGGAGAGCAGAGTCGGGGATTACAAGTCAGATGTGGTGCTTATCCTTTTGGACAATAACGGAGAGCTCTCTGAGCCTCAGTTGATAAGGTATCAGGTGTAATTCTACGAACAAGAGGTTGCACGACTTCGATGAGGACCGTCTTCCCCACGATATCACAGGCTGGGGAGAAGCCAGAGACTGCCAGCCAGAACGTGCCAGTTCATGATATAAAAGGAATTGGGAAGAGAGGGACCACATGCGGCATCATTTTCCCTTTCTTATCTGTGCTTTTATTTATTTCCTTACGTCAGGGGCACAGCCCCCACGGCCCCTTCTCAGAGGGAGGCCCAGAGATTCCCTAGCTATTTCTCCTCGTGGAGCTGCAACTTCTCCGCCAACAGCGGACAGTGTTGGGTAAACTTGCAGGAGACTGTCTCCCTCCTTTCATCTGTTCTCCCAGATTATACCTTCTTTCTACTTTGTTTTACAAAGACAAGACCACCTTAGAACGAGGCTTCTTCCAAAAGAGCATTTGGCAGCTTTCTCCCAAGCCTGAGGGGAGATTGAGAAGTGGTTTCTTCTTTTTCCTAATACAGGTATTAAGCTGACTTAATATTCACTTACTCTGAAAAATCCCACTTCACAGAAACATTTTTTAACACGAGCCAAAGCGTTTCTCCCTAATTCAGCACAATTGCGCCTGGTTTATATCCATTGATGTTAAATGATTTCCCGTTTAATATCAATTGGAAATGGCTGATTTCCTACCCCAAACAGTACTTAATGTCAATTATGGCAGGCAGGGCAGAGCTGTTTTTCAATTAACTACACCACTCCATGTTGTTTGCCAGTGAGTGGTGCAAAACACATGCACACAGCCACCTTGTGAAGCCGTGACCCAGGACTCAGTATTGATTTTTCTCCCCATTTTTGACCGCTGGTTTGGAAGGTGTTTATAGTGCAGGGGTAGAAGTGGAGTGAGGGAACTTTACCTTTTCCATTTTCCCCAGGGACCAGGTGTGGTTTAATGGGGACCAGTCATTCCATCAGAGGGCCCTCTGTTGTGTTGATTAGCAAAACTTGTTTGGGAAAGTACAACACTTAGCTATATGTGGCCTTGCTAGAACAGAGTTCACAGAAATGTGGAAGGGGATATGGCTTAATAAAGAGAATGTGGCTGACTTGTGGGTTCTCTAGTAAATCTCAGAGAGTCTCGGTATGATTGCAGAGTAAGGCTGAGAATGGAAGCTGACATTTAGAGTACTCACTGTGGGTCAGCAATGGTATGTTTGAATCCTCTCAATAACTTGTAAGAGATAACATATACCTGTTTCATAGATGTTCATATCTGAGACTAATAGGGTTGTCTCATGCCATTGAGCTAGCTATTGAGTAGTCGAAGCTGGAGTTCAAATCCAGGGCTGACTAACTCTATCTTATGGACCAGTCTTCCATTCTAATGAAACAAATGGGATCCAGTGGTTACTCTTTCCTTTGGTCTATGATCCAAAGCCTCACACAGTCTTTTCTCATGCTGCCTTATGTTTTCCCACCTCTCTCTGCGTGGAAGTCTTTCCTCACACCTCTGTTTCCAAACCTTTAACAGGTAAGCTTGAGTTGTCCATGAAATGTTTCTTGACTGCACTGGCCACCTTGGGCACTTTCCTCCTCTGAACTTTTTCAGCATTTTTGCACTAAGATCCTTTGCTGATATTGTGCCCATATAACTGCAGAAATGTTTCTTAAGAGCAGAAACCATGTAGGAAAGAACGTTAGGTGAGGGGACTCATAGGTCTGAGTTGAAATCCAGATCTGTCATTTGCCTACCTCACTCCTTCTGCATTCAACAAAGATGTATTGTGTGCCTACTGTGTGTTAGGCATTATGCTAGGAGCTATTGGGATGAAGAAACTTGTGTACCAGCAGAGGGAACAGACACTGAAAGGGGAGCTTCAGTGGAGTGTAAGAGTTACTATGGGTTTGCCCAAGACAGGGGCATTTAGCTCAGTATAGAGGGAGACAGAGGAATCAGAGAAGTTTCTTTACATTGAGCATCTCCACTGAGTTTTGAGGCTATGGTTAAACAATAATAGGACAGGTCAGAAAGGGCTGGAAACCTGGGGGAGTGTTTTAGCACCAGAATCAGCAGCTGCTTGGGTGTTGATAACACTGAACCAGGCAGGTTTTTGAAACTCTTAAGGCTCTGTCTTGAACCTTCACTTTCATCATAGGAATGACATAAGGATCAATAATAGCATACACGTACTGAGTCCTTACTCTGAGCCTTGCATAGTTAGAAGCACTTTACTTGTGTTAATTCATTGAATTCTCACAACAATGTTATGAGGTAGGCTAGTGTTATACTCATTTTACAGACGAGGAAACTGAATCACAAAGAGTTTAATAGACTTGTCCAAAGTAACCAGGCTGGTAAGAGGTGGGGCTGGAATTCAGGCCCGGTGGTGTAAATCTCAAAGCTAACCTCTTAGTCATTAACCTATGATCTTTGTTGAATGAGCAGCTGCAAGTGAATCACAGAGTGCAGTGCCTGAATAAAGCAATCACTCCATTAATAGTTATTGTCTTAATTTCTTTACTTCTACACTAAAAAAAACAAAAAACTCCTCAGAAAGATAAGTTCTTTCCTCTTTAGAACAGCACTTTCTTGGGTAAAGGACTGTGCCAGCTACATGGCGATCCCCTACCCCCTCTACTTTAGGACCTATTTCATTGCTGTGCAAATAGAGAACACATGAAACAGAACACTGAGACACATGCTTGTGCAGAAGAAGGTTGCCAGCCAGATTAAGAAAAAGTGAAGCTTCTTACTTAAAAGGTCTATTCAGCATTGGAATTCAGAGGATTTCTTATCTTAGTATTATCAAGTAGGTGGATACTCTTTTCTTGTCTATTCTTTCTAAGAAGGTTCACAAATGAGCCTTTGGGGGTGGGGCATGTTCTCTAGAGCTCTCAGCATCCAGAATAACTCATGGTTTGAGCGTCATACTGGGTAACATAAACTAACTTTCTCATCTTGGCCAATTTATTTGGAGGAACTATCAGATACTAGTGCAGGGATTGATCCTATTAGTTGAAAAATATAATATATTATCCAAGTGGTGTTCTGACCAGCACTTGAAGATACACATTTTACTTTTTTTCCCTTCCCATGTCTTCTGTTGACCTCATGTATCACACATGAGTCTGAGATTCAGGTTTGTGTGAAAATCTATGGGATATTTTTTTTTTTTTTTTTTTAGTAGGACTGTTTGATGGCAATTTGGATTTTTTTTGAAATTCTTGTAGGTTAATTTATATTTTAAAACTTAAGGTAATGAAAGTCATTCACAAATTCTAGTCTTGCTTCTTTTACTATATGTTTTTGAGTTTAGGACTAACTTTAAACATTTTAAAAGTGAAGGAGAATAAACAAGAATGGACATAGGGAGGAGGGCAGAACTTAAGACCTCTTAATAAGTGGTAGAGTCACTATATTATTGTTTTAAAAAGTGATACCAATATAACTCCTCCGCAGTAATTTCTAGCCTAGGCAAACAAAAAGAGTTCTGCTAGTTGACATTAGACACTATTTATGGGCATTATCCCATCCATCCTTGCAGTATCTCAGAATGTCATGAGGATAAATATCTTCCTGAATTCAGGCTGGCTCAAGGTCGGTGCTCAGAAGCCAGACCTTTGGACTCCTCTTTACTACACATCTGACTCCTGGTGGTTGTCCTGTGTCTTGATTGAAAGCATCTTCCTTTAGGGTGGGGCTTTCAGAATCGTGAAGAATGGACTGGAAGAGGTTCCTGAAGCAATGAGAAGTATATAAAGAATGCCTACAACACACCCAGTACTATGCAAGGCAGACTTTCAACGCCTTCTAAATTGCTCAAAGGAAGCCAGTTATCTGCAACTTATATGCATGCCCCTTTGGTGTATGTTGTCTTTATAATAATAGGTGGCGATTATGCCAGAGAATCCTTGGCCTTGCCAAACAGAAACAGGTATTTTGCACAGCCTGGAGCATCAAGTCCACATGGTTATATCCATCTTACAGATATGGTGGAAATATGTTCTCAAGGTCCCTAAGCAGAAATGTGTGACATTTGGTTCAGGTCTCTCCTTGGTGCTTTTAATGTTCCACCTCCAAGGACATCTAATCCAGCTGCTAATTAAGGGAAAAATACAGCAGATGAGAAGTGTGACTTTTTTTTCCCCCTTTCAAAGCAATTTAAGCCGTTGGAAGGTACACAAATGTAGTCCTGTTATTCAAGTTAATTTATAGCCTTTCCCTTGTCCACCACAAGGAATTTATGAACCTGGAAGAGCTGGAAGTCCCTTGGCAAAGTAAACAAACTGTAACTCAGCGTTGCATACTTCCAAGGAGCCTCTTTCAGCAGGTTTGGTTCTCACACCAGAGGTGAAAAGATAATTTGGTGAGCTGTATTTTGTCTCATCTGGAGCAGCCAACACCTGCCTGCATGCTGCAGGGAGAGGGGAATTGATTAGTCACCCGAACACATAGGAACTGCCATTGTTTTGGTGACAACGATGATGACAGTAAGAGTTGGCATTTACTGAGCTGTCCCCAATGAGTCAGGTACCACCCTACACATTTCAGCCTGACCACAGCTCTTTGAAATAGACACTGTTGTTATCTCCATTTTACAGATGAGAAAACAGAGGCTTTTTAGATGTTTGGGTATTTTTAACTAAAGGCAAAGTCAGAATGTAACTTACAAAATTTATCTACAGAGGGGGTGCTTAGTGAGGAATGGAATTTGGGGAGGCAATGGTGGAATTGAATAGTGTTTTTTTCAAGGGGGAGATATCTTGTCCTCTTTTTGTATCCCTCATCTTCCCCTGACAGTGAGCACTGGACTGGGAGTCAAGAGGCTGGTGTTCCAGTCCAGGCCTTAGAAGGTACTGCCACTTGATCTGGGACAAATCCCTCCCACGCTTCTGGCTTCTTTTTCCTTATTGACAAAATGAGAAGAACACAGAGGTAGCCAATGTCTAGGGCCCGTGGCTCTCAATTTCAATGGCTTCAGGATTCTATGAACCATGCCAATCGATCTTTGCCTTTCAACCCCTCTTCCCTTCACTCTTGTGTGCGGGTCAGCGATGCTTCTCTTGCATGTGCAAGGCACTGAAAAGAAAGAAAGTTGGTTTTTTTATGTTCTGTATACCAGACGACCTTGATGTGATGGACTGTGGGATCCAGTGACACTGCACACTCAGTACTATTCAACACTTCGCCTGAAAGGGAGGAAGGAATGGATTTATTGACTTGCGACTTTGACTCGGGCCTGTGTATCAGGCCTGTTATTATGTGGAATGATTAGGCTGTAGTGGCAGGGACAAGTTAAACTCGAACAACAAAAGACCTCCTTAACCTTTACCTGGACACAAGGCCATTCATAATGACTTGCATGCTTTGGAAAACAAAGTCTCTCCTGGAGCACCCGGTACTTTTGCAGCCCCAGCAAATGAGCAGGAAAGGGGAAGATGGATGAGTGAGGAGGATGAAATGTAATTCAATTCTGCATAGTCCTGTTTAGAATGCTGAGTTCAGGTCTGTGTCAAAAAAACAGCAATGGCTTAGAGATCATCATCATTTTCTTTGGCTTGAAAAGGAATTTGAAACCAGATACAATGGTTGCTCACTGAGAAAACTTCCAACTATTTGTTATCCACTAGAGCAAATTATGCTGCTTCTGAAGGATATTTTCCCTCTTGAAGGAACTGCATGCCTTCTATTAATGTGAAAGGAACTGGATACATAGAGCTTTCACACATACACAGACAAAAACACACACACACTCTCAAACACAAGGTCTCCTTGAAAATCTAAAATATCTGCAACCATCTCAGACATCTCTCACTTCTGAAAGAAACTCTTCCCTTCTAGCTCAGCTCCCCAGCTTAGCTGGATGAGCAATATCTTTTGGGGGGAATGGCTACAACATCAACCATTTACAAAATTGGGTCAATGGGGATCTAGTCAGACAGCTTCTTGTAAATATTAAGTTTGAATGAAGCTGAGAAGGACAGAAGAATTAGAGAATCATAGTATTAAGTTTAAAGAGACTTTATCAATCACCTAACCCAAGGGTAAATAGACTTTTTCTTTAAAGTCCAGATGGCAAATACTTTAGGCTTTGCTGGCCAGTCAGTCTTTGTCACTCAGACCTGCTGCTCTAACAAGAAAGCAGCTGTGGACAATACAGAAACAAGTGAGTGTGGCTATATGTTCCATAAACCTGACTTAGAAAAACAAGTGACAAGCTGGATTTGGCCCACAAGCTATAGTTTGCTGACCCCAGTCTAACCTGTTGATCAGATGATAGAGACTGAAATCCAGAGATGTGAAGAGGTTGGTCCAGGGCTGACTCAGCCAGCTAGCCACGGAGCCTGGCCTGGATATTCATGGGAGTGGGGACCAGATGCTTAGTTTCAGGGCCCCTGGTCTGCAGACTTCCTTCAATTGCATGGTCTTAGTCCACTTGAAGTCATTGCTATTCTAAAGCAATTTGTTGTAAAAATTAATTTATAAGATGCAACATGAAAATCATGCTTGGTTAATGCAAAGGTCATGGCTAGGAGTGAGCCGAGGGATGTGTATGTGTGTATGTGTGTGTTGGTGAACTTGAAACCAAACACTCCCTCTCACACTTCATCCAATAGAGTCTGACATATCCATGGATTTACATGGACCGGTGGGCAGAAATTTAAATCCTTTCCATCACTGAAGCTCATACTTAGGCAAACACGCTTGGGTGAATTCAGAGGTTGGGTGGTTCAGCAGATATGAGACGGAAAAGGGCAGGGGGTCTTTAAGAGAAACACGCATGTGTGTGCATACACACAGTGAAGAAGTTTGGGAGAAGTGGCCCAACTTAAACTACTTGGTGAAGGATGGTGGATCTGGGATGCTAAAAAGCTCTACTGAAACTCAGTTGACTTGGTAACCAAGGCCACGCTGGCCACAGTTAAACTAAAAATATTACTAGGAAACAGTACAGCCAAAAAGAGCGTGATTTTTCTTTCATGATGGAAATTCATCAGACCTGGGAATCTGGAGTGAGGCGGTAATGGAGCACCAAGTAGGACCAGCTGAGGAAGCAGGCACGGCGGGGGGTGGGGGGGGTGACAGAGGTCAGGAGTGGGTCACTCCCGCCACCCAGGCACCCTGCAGAGGAGGGCTGGCCACTGTGCAGACAGGAGTAGAGGTACAGAACACAGGCTATGATGGCGCAGGGGCTGTGGCAGAGGGAGGAGAGCACACGCAGGGTTGGCGAAAAGCGGTCCAGGGTGAGTTGAGATCAGCATGTTAGGGGCTCCCACTGAGCGTGAGCAACGTAGAGTGTCAGTGTTCTTGACACAGGTGTAGGTGAGCCTAGAGAGGCATAGAGAGGCCAATGCCTGGGCCCTGACGGCTCCCAGTTCCTGAGCACTTACGGTACGTTAGATGCCTTTCAGGTGTTTCACTTGGTCACATACCAGCCCTGCAAGGTAGGTATGTGCAGCTGTTAACCTTCTGTGCCTGTCAGCTGTTGCTTCAGTAACAAGCTTCCCCGGACCTCAGTGGCCTCCAGTGTGAAGCATTTCTTTCTCATTCACATTACATGAGGGCTGCAGGTCTGCTCTCAGCTCAAGGTCAACTGTGGGTCTGGTTGTGTGTTGTGTTTTTTTTCATTCTGGGACCCTGATTGAAGGAGCAGTCTTCATCTTGGACATGTTCTCATGGTGAAATAATGTAAGAAAATGCGAGAGCTGTCTGACCTTGCAATCACTTTTATTTATTTAAAAAAATTTTTTTGTAGTTTTTCCCATTGCCATTTATCCCTCTTCTACCCCTCTCCCCCACAACCACCACACTGGTGTCCATGAGTCCTTTTTCCTTTTTTCACTTTTAAGGCTTCTGCTTGGATGTTGTATGCTTCAGGTCCATACCTATGCCACTGGACAAAACAAATGACACGAGACAGGGAAGTTGTCTCTGCCTGCTGGGAAGCAGCACAAGTCACAGGACATAGGAAGGAAAGAGTATTTGTGACTAATTGAGGATATTTTACCGGTCCTGTTTTGTAAGTGAGAGAGGAATCATTATGTCACAGCCATTCATTCATAGCCACTCATTACACCATACTTTTTGTTCTAAGGCATATACAACTGATTTAATTATATGGGTTCTCTCTTACCCCTTTTTGTTCCTAATCACATATGTACTTACTACAGGGATGGTTATCTGGCAGGTGGAGGACACTGTGGCTGTAGAATGAGGAAGACACCTAGGGCATTCCAATGTAGAGTTCATAAACTTGAAACTCAGGCAATGGGCAGGTTGTACTTTTTAAACTTATGGTGCAAACACTTTCTTGCTATTTGTATAGAAAAGCTTCTCTTCTACTATGCCCACTTCTCTATGGTACTGTAAGGACTCCAGTCTTGCAGAATCAATAGTATTATTTTAGAGACTGCCCTTTGAAGCAGGCCAACTTGTCAGATTGCTTTGGGGTGAGATTTGAGGAAGAGTTTTCCTGGACCTTTTTATTATGAACACTTAAAAAATGTACAGAAAAGTTGGAGGAATTATACAGTGACCACCAAGTTTTAACAATAGTTACTTGCTCTATATGTAAATATCTAATCACATACATATTCATATAATTTATATATACACTTACATACACACATATATGCACTGAACCATTTGAAATTAAGTTGCAAGCATTGTTACACTTCACCTAAATCTGAATGCACTTCTTAAAATAGAAACATCCTTCTAAATGACCATATTACCATTACTACACCTAAAAATAATTTTTTTAAGTCTCTAAGATGTCCTTTATATAGGTAATTAAATTTTGGTACCAGGAGGCAGTCAAGGTTCATGCGTTATATTTGTTTGTAATATTCCTTTGGATTCCTTTGGTTCTCAAGAATCCAACATCACCTCTACTTTTCTTTTCTTTTCTTTTTTTTTAATAGTAGAGATTTTATTTTGAAGATAACAGGACAGCTGTCTTACAGAATATCCCATCATCTGAATTTGCTTGATCATTTTCTCTTGGCGTCATTTGATTTGTGTTTCTGTGCCCTGTTATTTCCTATAACTAAAGTTAGCACTACAGGCCTTGCAGGATTCCCATCAGACCTTGATGCATACATCACTTTACAGGAGAACCTGTGTACTTGACATTGCATCTCACCAGAATGCCTGTAGGTCAGGACATCCCACCCCTATGATCTCAAGCTTGATCATGTGGTTAAGGTGGTTAGTATGATCACTCTCCAAAGTAGGTTTATTTTTTTCCCTTTAGATGATGCCATGAAATCTTGTAACTACCTTGTTTCTTATAAATTTTCACCTCACAGTTTTAGCAAGTACAATACAAATTTTGTATAATTATGTCCCAAATAATGCATGGGGCCATATGTATACTAAATTGTTGTTATTTGTCTGACATTCAAATACAACTGGGCATCCTGTGTCTCACCTAGCAACCCTGGTCTCTGAGAGTTTAAGCTGGGATGTATTGAGGGTGGGGATTTGTAGAAAAGGGGGAAGAGGGGGACATACCAAATGCCAAACAGAAACTACATAGATTTGGGGAGACACCTAAAGACAAATTTGTACCTAAAGGTTTGTGGAAATGTGACTGGAGGTACTGAAGACGCAATTGCAAAGGATTGGGCTGGTCAGAGTGATGTATGAAGATGCTCTGAAAGGATGCTCTGCTCATCTAGCGTGTCCTTTTCTAATCCTACTGCACTGGCCCCCCTGGGAGGGCCGTGGTTTAAGGCGGAGTGGTGTTCTAGTGGCTGTTTCTCTATTTCTTCAATGTATTGTGAACAGTGGAGGGGCCTTGAAGTTTGACATGTAGGGAAATGGTATGGATCCGTGTTTCTCTAACATCAGAATTCACACAGGTCATCTGAGGATCTTATGAAAATGCACTAAGTCTGAAGTTGGGCTGCGATTCTGAATTTCTAACAAGCTTTTGGTTGGTGCTGACTTCTCATGTGGTCTTTGAACCATCCAATGTAGTGGGTGAGTGAATGGTAGTGGAACCAAGGAGACCTGGTTTCAGGTCTTAGCTTTGCAACTTTTGATCTTCATGTCTTTGGGAAAGTTACACAATCTTTCTAAACTTCAGCTTCCTCTTTTGTAAAATAATGAGTTATATCTAGCAAATAGGGTTGATGCAAGGATTAAGTCAGAAAGTGGCCACAACATGCTCATCATGATGGCCTAGTATGTTATGGAGTGCACAATGAATATTTGCTATTTTTTATTAATATTAACATTAATCTAATATGCAAAATGAGTAGATATCTTCAAGCTCAGGTATTTTACTCTCTTGGAGTGGAGAGCCACCCTCAATTCAACATGATTTATTATACAATATACAAAGTGCAACAGACAAAGAAGGCAGCTGTCATCTTACTCAGAGTAGTATATCGCTTCCTAGGGAAAAACAAAACAAAACCCACATAGTTTCCAGAAGGGAAAATTGATTAAGAGCAGTGAGTCCTGTGAAGGGAAGAAAGCTGTGAGATTCCGAACTAGTAGCAGCCTTGAGATCTAAAAAGTAGCAGGTAAGGGGGAGGGAGGGGTCAATAAATAATAAGCCAACTGGAATGCACAACATTGTGGTGTTACTTAGTGTGAGGAACGAACAGCCGTACATTGCTGCATAGCCATTACTTGAATCCAGCTTCCTGAAGAAAATTAGAGATAACGTAACAGGGGCTGATACATGAGGACAGTAGAAGTACATTAAAAACAAATGATACCTTACCTACTTTTGATTCCACACAGTAAAGGCTTTCTTTCTTGAGCTTTTTTTTTTTTTTTAATGACTTTTTCCATTGTGTAATGATGGCTGGACCAAGACAGATTCCAGACCTGTAACAAGAGTTGTGAGTTTCAGAGGAACCGTTCATTGATAGGTATATCTGACTATAGCCAAGATTTAAGCCAGACAAATTTGAATCTCTGTCCCAGGTGCTAGAGAGTAATGGCCAGGAGAACCAGCGCCACAGTCAGATTGCCTGGGTTGAAATGTGCTGCAAACACTTATTAGCCATGTGACCTTGGGCTAATTATTTAACCTCTCTACCTCAGTTTTCTCATCTGTAAAATGGGGATAAGAATCACAATATTTTTCTCATGATATTATTGTGAAGTTTAAATATTAAATCTACATAAAGTACATAACGTAGTGCTTAATAAAATAGTAGCTCATCATTACTGATTCCTCAATTACTATGTAGATGACAGTTGACCCTTTTTCATGTGTCCAACCATGAAAGCACAATATTATCTTTTGGGGATACATCTTTTCAAATAGCCATAAGAGAGTATCTTGTCTCTTGTATAAGCTGCATGGCAGGGCATGTAGCAACTTGAACTGAAGAGGTCTAATTGGTTGAAATTGAGGCAGGAGCGGGGAGGTGGTGGTGAACACAGACCAAGACCTCAGTGCCAGCTGTGGTTAGGCCAACTGTCCCTCCACTTATGCAAACCTTTAACCTAGAAAGATCATTCTAACAACCCTAACCCCACATAGCTAATCCAGAGCCTTTTGCTCCTAACCTGCTTTCACTTACCCCCATTCCCACCTCCAGTACCATCCTTAACCAAGACATAATCATCTTTCACTTGGACCATAAAAGACTCTCAATGGATCCCTTTGCTTCCATGCTGTCTTCCTTCCTTTCTCTTCCCCACCTGCAGCCAGAGTGACTTTTTCTAAAAATTAATACGATTATGTGGTAGCCTATAAAAGCTTTTCATGGTTCTTAGGACAAAATTGCAATTCCTAATGAATGTGGTCAAATTCCCACATGTTCACCTGTAGGCCTTTCTTCTTCCAAGTACCCATGATGCTGTGCCCCAGCATTTCTGGCCTTTAGCCCTACCACTCACCCTAGGGCACCCAGCTCTTGGGACTGCAGTTGGCTGAACCTGGGCACCCTTCCCCTGTTTTCTGTACTCAACAGCTTCTTGTCCTCCCAATCAGAAGTCAAGCATCAGGGAAACAGTCCCGGGTCTCCCTGACCAGGTCAACCCTCCCTCCCCATTTGAGGCCATCATAGAACACCATTAGTTTTTCCTTTCTTTACACAGTTAAATTTACACATGTATTTATAGTTAATAATTAATAAGCTCTGTTAAGGCAAGAATTATGTTTGGTTTTCTTCAGCATTATATCTCAAGAGCAGAGCATGATGTTACTCTATACTAGGTACTTGATAAATGCTGGTTGACGAAATAAATGCATGCACGAATGAATGAATGAGTGCAGTAAACAGGCAGAATCTGGGTATGGGATTATGTAACATTATAGGTTCATCAGGAGGCATTGACAGCTGAGTCGTTTCATCAGGAGGTGACTCAGATCTTCCCTAATTGGTCGTTTCTAGAGCCAACCTTTTAGGCCATAAAGGGCTTTCACCTACCTAAGGTTCAGGAATGCAGAGTCTGCATTCTGGTTGGTTCACCTCCATCCTCAACTCAGAGCGTGGCATGTCGTGAACACCTAATCTCTCTCTCTTGCTTCTCTTTCTTTTCCCTGATAAATGAATGAATCACTGCCCAGGGAGGAATAATGGCCCTGTAGTCTGATTTTATCTACAATTTCACTGTTGGGCAGTGGGCTGGGATGTCTGGTTTCAATGGGGGTTGGTATCATTGATGCCCCTGACTATGTCTTTGAGCCACCTTTCCTCAGGAAGGGTCCTGAACGCTGTACCTTGGTGTTTTAGGCTATTCACCATCTGACCTTTGGCT
This sequence comes from Noctilio leporinus, assembly GCA_004026585.1. Classification (NCBI taxonomy): domain Eukaryota; kingdom Metazoa; phylum Chordata; class Mammalia; order Chiroptera; family Noctilionidae; genus Noctilio; species Noctilio leporinus. Next base: position 60,191 of record PVIW01001798.1, read on the forward strand.
GTATTGTGGTGTTCCAAATCCTAAGCCCTGTCAGTCTGGGGTTTTATTTATTTATTTGTAGAGAGACAGCGAGAGAGGGAGAAAGAGAGAAACATCAGTTGGTTCCCACTTGCACATCCCCAACCAGGGACCTTGCCTGCAACCTGGGCATGTGCCTGACCAGAAATCAAACCAGCAACCTTTCCATCCACAGGACAACATCCAACCCAGCAAGCCACCTAGTCAGGGCTGGGATGGCTTTGGACCAAGGTTGTTGTCATTCCCTTAGGACACTAAGCTGGGTCAGGAATCCTACTTCCATCCCCAGCCTGGGAGCACCTCAGTTTCCTCAGTTCTAAGGAAATGACTTTCCCGGAAAGCAAGGACCCAGGGCCCCGTTTCTTGGCAGCTAGCACTAGAGGGAGAATGTAAGCAGAGCCTCATCCTTTCTGCCTGCACTTTACAAATATCTCATTCTTTATTTCTCTCCAACAACATGCGATGACCCTTTGGCAAGTCCTTAGTGCTAAATTTCTTTTTTATGGAGGCAGCAGTAAAAACTCCAGGGCCTTTGATAGGCAGCGCTGGGATGCAGAACGGATGTAAATCACTTGAGCATTGGCCGGATTCAGTTGACAGATTTCTAGGTTCAATGAAACTTTCCTTTTCCAAATAAATCAAATTCTGGCCTATGACCATCTAAGCTGGGAACACTTCTGAAGTGTCTGAATTCGGGCTGAGCTTGGAGGTTGTCCTGCTTGGCTGACAGGGCATAGATTTTGTCATGAGCACAGAGGAAAACTCACCATCCTGACTTGTGCACTGTCCCTCTTTCTTGAGGCTTTTGGTACTTTTGGCCATTGTTCCCTTAAATGAAATGGATGCAAAGCACATATAAAGGCAGCTGAGCAGGTCTTGGAATAAGCATGCAGAGTTGAACCCAAGCTTTGGTGGTGGAGACACTTTTATTTGAAAAAAGAGTGTGTGTGTGTGTGTGTGTGTGTGTGTGTATGTGTGTGTGTGTATAAAACTCTAAACTCTGTGAACACAGTGAAGCGTCTTCACAGCCACAAAGAACTGCTATGTCTGGGTCCTCGTGAGGGATTTGTATATGGAATAGTGTTGAGAAGATTGGCTTTTGAAAAACACTTAGAATTTTAGGATTGCCAGCAACGTGTCAGTTATCCTGCTATTGCTCTAATTACCTTGAGAGTTAGAGAGACCTGCATTTTGCTCTTGGATTTAGTTGTACCGTTTCAAAGGGCATATTTTTCCTGTCATAACCTAAGTGGCCATAAGCCTGTTTATTATAGGAGTCCCAAACACACACTCTAAAGGTGTCCAGAATGGGTAATGTAGCAAGTCCCTCACGCCACCTCTTACCTGTGGGGGAGCTATCAGGAATGGAAACGTGCAGCTGCTCTAAAGCCAGAGAGAAGCCAGGTGGGGGACTCATTGACACTCACTAATGGCTCAGTTATCACGGAATAGCATAGAGCCATTAACAACTGATTATACACATTATTGGGTAGCTCACAGCTAATGGGACCTGTCACAAGATCTCAGAAGACTGGGCTTATGATCCGTTGATAAATAGGTACGTGGTACACGTGGGTCAGTCATTTCCTTGTTAGGAAGGAAGGAGGAAATGAAGTGACAGCCTCAACAGTTACACATGGACCAAGGATACATGCCTGTCTGGGGTTTGGTGTCAGGACATAGGCCTGGGAGTGTGCTGAGGAGCAGTGGGACATGACTTCATTCTGGTCCTGCAAACATAAAGGGTGGCTCTATGGGAGGCAATGCCATGGGGATTTAAAAGTACTTTTTGCCCTGGCTGGTGGCACAGTGGATAAGGCACCAGCCTGCAAACCCAAAGGTTGCTGATTCAATTCCTCTGCCAGGGCACATAACCAGGTTGCAAGCCAGGTCTCCAGCCAGGTCCCTACCTGGAGACAGGTGAAAGACAACCATACATTGATGTCTCTCTCCATCTCTCCCTTACCCTCTGTCTGAAAAACAATAAATAAAATCCTTTAAAAAAAGTACTTCTGAATGTCAACATTCCAAGGGAGGGTGTGCCCCCTTCTAGCAGTCTCCTTGGAAATTAGGAACTAGCCTTTGTTTTCTTTTTTTTTTCGGGTGGGCTTTTTTTTTTTTGTGGGTGGGGGAGGATAGTCTTTTCGTGTGTGCTCACTTGTGACAAATCTTTGAAGGAGTCATTTGCAAATATGCAATAAACAGGGATGGGAATATCACTGCAGACTAGTCCTACATAATTTAAACAATGGATGGGGTCCACTCCCCATCCTGATACAATTAGCCAGGGTGATAGTGAAGTAGGTCTGAACTTTAGGCCACAAACACAGGTGGGCAACATTCTTTTATGTAAATCACATTCTATCTTTGCTAGCTCAGATGAGAAATTTAACACCATTCATTTTGATGGAGAGTGGTTGGAGGGGTGGTGGTGAGGACATTTCTTGAGGCCCCTGGTCACACTCACCCTGGGCACTGATAAGCCTCTAACCTGCATTGGATCCTTGAGGTCTGGTGAATGCAGTGCTGCCTTAGCAGCACACTTTGCCAAGGAGGGGAGTTGTTTGGTCTGGGGTCAGTCTCCTTAGGTGCTTTATGCCAAGTGTCCATCCAAGGCCCTGTCGCCTCCCAAAGGTGTTGCAACAGAACCCAGGAGTCTCATTCCCCTCCTGTCCCTTCTCAGTGTTTGGAAACCCCCAACTCAAAAGCACTTTTTCTTTTCTTATGTCTTACGGAGCTCAAACTTTGAGGCAAAAAAGGGCCAGGTAAGGAGTTCTCTGCAGGCAGTTTTCACTCTCAGGTTTTACAATCCTCTGCTAAAATAAAGGAACACAAAAAGCCTGGCTTTCTTTGGAAACCAAACAAGGGGAAATATAGTGAAAATAAAATCCATTCATATCTCATTACATGATGCTACTTTGATAAAGATGGTGATGACAAGTGGTAAAGATATTGGCGTTCTGCTATAGAATTTCAAACCTCTACCTGGTGTGATCCCTATAGGAGATCAGTGAGACAGGATGGTGTGCCAAAAGGAAAAGACTTGGAGAGGTTTTGCAAGTCAGCCAAAGTCACACAGCAAGTTAGTAACCACAGTTCTCATCTGTTGGTTTGAAATACTTTTCTCTGAAAGAGGCCACATGTTTTGCCTTTTTTTGTTCGTTTGTTTGTTTGAAGAATGCCAGACTCAGTCTTCCGGGGCAAAGTGACCACTGATGTAGGCAGACATGGAAAGTTGGGGTCTTGAACATGCAGGGATGTTGTGTTAACAGATGGAATCCTGGGAGTCACTAAACCCTGCAAAATCCACCTGCTTTCTAGGTAGGAGGGATGCTTATTAAGTCAGACTGAATTTGACTCCATACCATAGGCGATGGGTTCTCCTGGGAATGAAAGAAAGTTTATTTTGGTGTTATTTTTCTCCTCCACATCTAAACTTCTGCTACTTATTTCCTTGTACCAGAACTAGCTGTTTAGTTAATGATTCTGACAGTGAAAATGGTTAAGGGTTGGCCAGAGGAGGCAGAAAAAGATTGTGCCAGAAGGAAAGAGAAATGTTCTATTTCTTCAGGGAGACACAGATTTATTTTAGTTTTAGTAGTTCTTGTTCAAATTCATCCAAAGTAGTTAATGAAAACTAGAAGAAGGGCTATGCACAAACAACACACAGATGCAGACAGACACAAATACACATACTCTGTCTTTGGAACACACACACACACACACGCACACACTTGGGCACACCCATTCCTAGGATTTTTTTACTCTTACTTGAATTATGTGGAGCTGTTTGGTCTATTGGTTCAGTACCCCAAGCCTAGTGCAGTATTGTCATCCCTTGCTTTACAACACAGTCATTATATCCCTAAACCACATTGTGATACACGGTGCCTTCTGTTTACGACTCCCGAAACTCCCACTCCATATATCACCTGCCATAAAACCCATCAAACTGCTGCTACTAAAATGGTGCACAGTGGTCTAAGCAGGAGCCAGGCAAATTGTGTGATACCCTACTGTGGTTAATGAGAGTGAAAATGTGGTTAGGATTTTATTCAGGCGATGTTCATTTGCAGGGCCATTGTAGTGAGATGGCAAAGAAAGATTCTTTTGTTAACTTGAATGACAATATATTTTCCATTGTATGGAGTGCCTCAGTGCAGAGTTTGCCAAGTTATTTGTCAATTGTAAATAAGTCAAACTGTGACCTTAAGTGACTAGATTTTTTATTGCTTGGGGGTCTTCAAAACTAATTAATATACTGAGATTGTTAGATTGAGTATCAGAAACCTGTTGCCAGATTTTAAAGTACAGTAGTGCAATTTGACTCTGATGCACAAAAAAAGTTAAAATAGAATATTCCTTTCTGTAGAATAGATACAATTTAATTTATTGTATCTTCTACCTGGGAGATTTTGAAAAGGAAGATGAAGGACAGGTGAAAGGGCATATGGTACCTTATGAATTTTTTGCATTCTTCTGAAACCTGCATGTAGGCAGAAAGTTCTTAGTAATGTCTGTAACTACCACTGAGTCCCTGAAAAGAGATGTAAGGATCTTTATTCAAAAATAATTAGAGCAATTAAATATCATTTTTTTCCTAAAAATAATTTTAATCCAGAGGAATTCTCCCCTCTGCTTCCGTATCTCTAACTCAAGAGCCACGACGTTTTGATCCCAGAGAAAGGATCTCTTAAAAATGGTTCAACAAATGCAGGTATTTTACTTAAGAAAAATAATCTAAACTTCTCTTTTGTTTGTCCATGACTCACCTTATTGTCTCACAGCTCTTTCTTTCCTCCTAAACAACTAATGATGTGCATGGAGGCCATGGACTGCTAATGATAATAGAAAACTTTCTTCTTCAAATGTTGATCCATTTATGAAAACTTTAAAGAAAAGGTGAGCACAGTGTATATAGAGCATATCTGATCTCATTAACTCATTAATTCATCACAGAAGCAGAGCTTGTCCCTTGCTTCTGTGTTGATCTCCAACGCTCTCTGCAGGACGACTGGGGTCCTGGGGCTGTCTGTGCAGCGGTGTTGTCATCGCCACCAAAGCACGGACATCCAGCCAAACCTCCAGGTCCCTACCAGAGCTTCCTCTATCTTATTCACTTTGACATACACAAAGGCTATGAAGTAAGTTGTAGTGTATTTCTCACTTTACAGATGAAACAAATATGAAACCCATGGTGAGTAAGCAATTTTCCCCAGGTCAAGTGTGTGGTAGGAAGAGGCAGGACCTCTTGTGGCCCCCTTTCCTCCAGATCTTTCTTATTCCTCCTTCTGTCCGCCTTCTCCTGGGGTTCTCTCTATACCCCAGTCCTCTTCCCCCACCCTTTTCTTTCAGGTCTTGTTTTCTTCTAAGGACAATGAGTGGCCACCCCCACCCCATACCCGTTAAGCATATGCCTTAATCTCAGTGCAGAGCTCTTGTTTTCTGGAGGTCCCTGAAATGATGCTCTTCCTGGGAATATCACATGTTGTGGTCTCAGTGGAGAAGCCATTGGAAAGGAGACACCATCACTGCTTCTTAAGTATTGTGGGTTGGCCTGGTCTGCACTGAACAGATTTCCGTGGAGATGCAATGCATGTCTCTGTGTTCATATCCTGACAATCTTAACCATGGAAGCAAGTGGAGTTAATTATGAAGAAGGACTAAACAGAGGTTGAAAGAAGAATCCCACCAATAAAGCTTTTGTGGGTGATACCAATAAATTCCATGTACTTCCAGGAGGTTCATCTGCCTCAATACTACACCCTTGTAAGGCCGAGACAAATAGTTCAGGTAAAAACCAAGAGTAGCAAAGGAAGAATAAGATTCTCCATGGAATGACCATAGGTTATGGGCCAGAGTTTGCAGACTGGGCCCTTCTGTGATCTGTTTGACTTCTTTAGGAGAAATCTGATTTCAATTGCATCATATTGTTTAAAAAAATTCCAACCCCAAGCAGGACCGCAGAAAGGAAATTAAACTATAAAAAGTGCATTAAGGTAAGGGTAAGAATCTAAGTTACTGGCCCAGAAACAAGTCAAATCAAAGATAAGAATAGAACTTGTAAGTTGCTCTAGTTAGACAGTACAGATGCCACCAGTATTTATAATTGCTTGATATAAAACAGTCTACTTTGCAGTGAATGCTGACATCATCAGCATAGCACTTAAAACTTGGGGATCTCCAAGTACTTTATAAGCATCCCTTTGCTTACTTGCTTCTTGTGGGAAGTCAGACAAACAGACCCATTAGCTAAACCACATGGGTAGAAGTATTCCAGTTGGAAATGAATACTCAACAACATGGGGTCTTAGTGATGATTTGGGGACTAGCAAGGTATTTCTCGCCCTCAAAAGGCTTGGATACATTTCTCTCTCCAATTCAGTTCTCTCATACTTTGTAATTTATAATTCTGGTATTAGAGATCTGTATTAAGATAGGCAGTTAAAGAGGACTATTTATATTCTAGCCTTGGAGGTGCCATTAACTAGCCATGTGACCTTGTCTCATTTTCTCTCCCATGCCTACTGTCCAAGGTTATTTTGAAGATCAAGCAAAAAAAAAAAAAAAAAAAAAGGTAATAATAATAATGTGGTCAAATCTAGGAAAGGCTAGAGCACAAAACAACTGTATTATAATTATGTAAGGAGAAGAAAAACAAAAGAAAGATATAATTTTAAAAAGTTGATGATCTATCACAGTATGCAGGAATGTAAACATAATATCAACTTTAATTCAGGTATGGTTGTGCCCTTCCTAATTATTTCTTACACCTGGATGTAGCCCCTGGGAAAATTCTCTCAGAGGCCATGCATTTAGGGTCTTGTATATTTTCAGGTTTCCTTATTAAGTAGAAACCAGAAGCCTTTTTATGTCTCCATGGGGACACCTCCAGAGCTTGTATCAGCAAAAAAGAAATCATAACCGGAGGTGTTGGGGTTAGAACAGAAAGTCTGAAGGGGCTCAACCCCAGATAAAGGGGAGACCACTTCACCCGACTGGCCTTGTGGGCTGCACAGCCCTGTGATCTTCCCCTGGCTATGGAATGGCCATTGTATTTAAAAGGAGCTTTGACTTTTTAATGAGGAAAGAGTTTAGAGGTGTGTCTGTGTGCTGATCAAAAAGTTTGGGTCTCTTCATTAGCAACAGGAAAGAAGTAGCAGTGGGGCAAAAGGGAAAAAAAAATTAGCGAACAGATATCAGTCTGGTGACACAGAGTATTGTGCAATATGGTATCTGTGATATTCTATTCTAAAAGACTTTGGACATGGCCATATTTTTACTGCTCATTGTTTTCAGGTTCATTGAATCACTCTTTCTGACGGTTAATCCACCACAGTGTGCTTTCTTTCAAGCTGGATGCTCTGGGGTTAGAAAGAAATCAGAGTCACGGTCATTGACCTTGACAAGCATAGACTGGTCAAAGAGAATATATTGGTAAAAAAGAGAGAGCACAAAGTAAGAGAATTTGCAATTAAGTGCTGCATGAAGTGGTGAAGACAAACCATGCTTGCGGGTTCAGAGAGAGGGGAATTCCGAAACTGGCATTGGAGTTGCAGATTGGGATACTCTGTGAGTTTTGCTTTTTACCTGATTATTCAAAAAATTGGGCGGCCTGAGAGTGCTGGGATCAAAAGTGGCAGAGCGGTGTGGGTAGAATTCGGAAAGGCTCACCTCTATAAACACCTTGGTTCTGTGAGCCTGGGGCCAGCAGGGGGAGCACAAGGTAATAAACAGCTTTGGTTGGAGAACTCGATTGTGCTCTTTGGAGCTCAAGGAAAACAAATGGGATCATTCACTGCTGTCTTCCTCAGTTTTTAAAAGCCTTCCATGTCTCTCTCCCCTGCTCACTTATAAAACTTGTTCCAGGGTAAATGCAGAAACAAATCCCAAACCAAACTAACCAAAAGAGCCCACAAACAAACAAAGCAAATCTAAACAAGGGAAAAACAGTAACATTCCGTTCCTAAATGCTCTTACAGCAATTTCAATCCTCTGGCTTCCAAATATTTTGAATAATCAGGTAAAAAGCAGAATTCACAGAGTGTGCTATAGCTCAGAAACCTGTCACTTGAACATTTTCTCTTCCTTGGGGGAGATGAGCTATTTAGCAAAATCTAGCAAATTAATTACTGTTGGAAAGAAGAGTTGGGGGAACCCTTGTGGTATTTCTAAGGCTTTAATGGTGACCATGCAATAAGAAGGGCTGCAGCCTCATGTGTATTTTCAGCCGAACTACTTTAAGTTTATAGACACTCGGTTACCTATGGCCATAGCTGTGTTAGACTGAGGCCTCAGCTTACCTGAGTTGGCTTTGACTGGCTCTCCTGGACCCATTGCATGGGTGTTCCATCCATTCACCAAAGACACACAACCACACCTGCCTTGGGGCCTTTGCATGTGCTATGTCCACTGAAGCCTCATTCTCCATCTCCTTCTCAACCTTTCTTTTGCCTAGTTAATTCCAACTCAGCATTCACAAGTAACTTAGGCGTCACTTCTTAGGAAAGTCACCCATAAACTATCGACTGGCTTTGTCTGCCATACATCTTCCAGGCATTTTGTTTTTTTATTTATAGCACTTAACAGTGTTTGGAATTTGCATATGTATATTTGTGTGACTATTCCATCCACCATCCTTCCATCTTACTAGATTAAAAGCTCCAGGATGCAGAGACTGTCCGTTTTATACACCACTGGATCCTCAGCATAAGCTATAGTGCCTGGTACCTAATAAGGCTCAATAACCACTTATTTATGGGATGAAAAAATAAGAATTTAATAATTATCAACTGCTAACAGCAGGTGTTACATCCTGCTAGGGAATATGGGAGTAGAAAGAAGAATCAAGACTTGGAGAAGATAGAAACATCGAAGGGCCTTGATAAATACTAGTTTCTAAGAGGAGGAATGGAATGGGGAAGAGAGTGGGAAGGGCCTTGGGAAAGAAGCTGAACAGGGGAATGTGCATGGTGCTATTGAGGGGTGAATGGGGAAATATGACAGACTGTGTGGGGATGTTGCCCTATGCCTCAGTAGGTTCATAGTTCAACGCACTATGATCTAAAGACTATTACTGGTTACACTAGTTTTTCTCCACTGGTCTTCCACCACTGAACTCATTCTACACTCTTTGCCTCCTGCTCTGTCTCCTAGAGGCTGGGACCCTGACTCATGTACTTACTTTCCCCCAAGTGATGGCACTTACTTGCATGTTGCACTTGGCACAGTGCTAGGGAAAGAACAGCCCACCAATGGGCAGTGTGAGTGATCACAACTGGCCATTTGTCTAGATTCACATTAGAAACATCCTCTTCATCCCTGGGCAGCACATTGGCCGTTAGATTCTTGGCTCTGTCAAAAGAGGGAAAGGATCTCTTTCCACTTCTACTCTGCATGCAAGGCTATACTGTTAATGACTAGATCCCAAATCTAAAAATCTCTGACTAAAGAAATGTGACTTAGAAAGACCCAGGCCGACAGGAGCATGAGAGAATAGAACCATTAGCAGGTAAGAGTGCTTATTAGATATCCAGTCTGCAAAATTCAGGTCACCAACGTTTTTTTTTTTTTTAACTGAATTACTTTACTAGCTACCTCAGTTATCTAATTTATGTTGCTGGTGCAGACACTGGGTCTAACCCTTCCCACCTCCCCTACCCCCAAAAAGTATAGCAAAATAGAACAGAAGGATATAGGTGTAAGAGAGTCTCTTGGTTCCAGTTCTATTTTGATATTATTGGCTAGTTAAATTTTCCTCTTTAGACATATTGAACATATACCCCTAGATCTATAAAATGTCCAATTAAGAAACCAAATGAAAGTGTTCAGGAACCAACTCAGTTACACTGATACATAATGTAAGGCCTAAAAAAAATAGAAGAGAATAATTTAAATATGTTTTTAAACTTATGGCACAATATTTCTTCTGACACTCCCCTCACCCAACTCGCTGCCAGATACCCAGCACAAGAAAATACTAAGAGTGAATTTTCTAAATTAGGAATTGAGAAATGACCCACTTACAGAAAATCAAATGCAGCCTCTCTCACGTTCTCCAAGTACCCAAAGGAAATATACAGAGGGCTCATTGCAGAATCTGCCGAGGAAAGGGCTCATGCTTGATCTGTGGAATCCTGCTGACCAAGAGACCCTTTGGTTGTAGGACGGAAGGCTGGAATAGAAGGTACTGGGGCCTGGATCCTAGCTACCTTCACTTGGGCTTAATGTCACCCAGAGCTCAAAGAAAGACCTGATGGCTTATTCTCATTTTAGTTTTCTTTGGATTATTTTACAAAACAATCTATGTTCTACAACTTGTACTTTGCTGTAACTAGACTCATTTGGTTTCTTTTGAGGCTGTACCATTGTTCCTTTTGCATTCCTCAGGAGGAAGCCCTACTCAGCGGCCATTGTCTGTAATCCCAGGGCTTCAGGGGGAGCCGACACAGCCCCTCCCTGCGCTCCCTGGGTGCGGACCCTCCTGTCCTCTCAGTCTATCATGGGGATAAACAAAGACAGCACCAGAGTTAAACCTCCTTATATTTCCTTAGCCAATGTCCCCATCCTTTTCTTTCTCAAGAGGTGGATAGCTAAAGGAAAATTAAGATTTCTACACTTGGTCTGGAGTCTTGGCCATCTGTGAGGGCCTGTTCACAGTGCTGATTTCTAAGCATGGTGATGCTGGTTCATAGCAGAAATGTACTTAAGTAATAACTCCAAGCCTTGCTGTGTTGGTGCTCCAGGGTGGCTAGACTCACTTCCAGGAGAGTCAAAAGGTGCTTTCAAGAAACTATTTAAAATTTGGTTTCATATTCACATTTAGATCAACTGGTTGTGGTGGCTGGAAGAGTCAGAAGAATAGCTCCCTTTCTGCCACTAGCTTGTGCAGTTCAGGGCAGTTCCCTTAACTCTTCTGAGCTTCACGTTTCTACATATGAGTTGAAATGTTTGGACACAGGATCTCTGTGTTGCCCAACTGCAGGGGGCGCTATTTGTAATGCGTTATATGGTGCTTGTGGGGGGAGCCTCCTTTCCGTAGACCACTGTGAGAGCGGTGTCCTTTGAAACGGTGCATTCGTGAGACCCAGGCTTGACCTCTAAATCAGTACCAATCAAGTACCCATTATGTGTGCCAAAATACAGGCATGTGGAAAGCATTCCAAGTAGAAAGAGGATACCGAATACAGGGTGAAAATTGCTTTACATATGTGTTCATGTACTTGTTTCATAGACATGTGTGAAGAATCTACCAAGTGCCAGAAATTGTGCTAGGCTAATCCATATTTTTTCTTCTAAACTCAGCTCAAATGTGACTTCATGAAGACCCAACTCTTCCCTCAAGGAGCTCACAAGCTTGTGGAGGACAGACACAAATTTATGGTAAGATGCATAGTAGCTGTATGAGCTTGACATTTTTGGATTATCTAATGTTTTATATTCATATTTATTTTCTCTCTTGACGAGTAATTGAGATGTCACTGTACTTCAACTAATGCTTATTGAAGCACTGCTAAGAACGTGAAGGTGGGTGACGTAATGTTTGATGATGAGAGTGAGGATCGTCAGACAGGTGTGTAAAGGGCTCTGTTGTGCTGTAGGATTCTGAGAAAGGAGAGTAGGGCAAGAGAAAGTGAGAGAGGGGAAGAGAGAGAACACAAACTTTTTGGCTTAGAGAAGAAAACGTTCTCTTCGCAGGAGATGCCATTGCAATGACTCATTTTTGTTCCTCCAGGCTTGGCCCAGTGACTGTTTCACACTTTCATAACTCCTGGCACTTTGCCCTGACAGTGTTAGCGTGTCTCCCAGTTACAATTACACATTATTTTTTAATTTGAATAATGTCATTACCGCTAGATTGTAAACTTTCTGAGAGTGGAGAACGTGTTCTTTTTGCTTACTATGGTATTCTCAGGGCCTTGAATGGTGCCCGTTTTGAAGGCAGTCATGAATATCCAAAAAAAAAAAAAGAATGAATGAGTGGGCACTGAAGAACAGGTAGGAATCGGGGTGGAGGAAGCGTCTTTCAGGTAGAAAGAACAGTTTGGACAATTGCCATGTGTAAGTGGCCCACTATTGATCCTCAGAGACTTCGGAACGTTAGAAACGGCAAACTACATCAGATGCTCTTACTGAAGGATGAGGGCTTATTGAGAAAGATGGTGGCAGGTGCAGAGTATCCTTAACCTCTCCTTCACAGACTCAAGAAAGATGTATCTCCCTGATTTTACTGAAGCTGTTTCCAAACCTAGTAGGTGCTCATTAAATATTTGGAAATGGAATTAGAGCATGGATGCATATCCTGGTCTTTTCTGTCCAACCACCTTCTGTAATAACAAGCTAGCATTATCTCCCCTGCCCCCTCCTGCTTTTCACTTAAGCCATGTCTCTATGCTGTGAGAAAAGTGGTGCAATATGGAGGAAGAAAAGCAGGGCATCTGGTTCACCAGATATGCATATGGCCACAGCATATGGCAAACCCAGGGCATTTGACCATCATGCTCATTAGGAGGTGCCGGCAAACCGGATGCCATGCCTTCACTGTGTCTGTGTCGTTTTTCTCTCAGCATGTCGACCTTGGAATCATCAGGACAGACTTGCCTTTCTCCAGCAAACCGTGTCCTCCACCCCTTTCACCTCAGATTTCTTCGGAAATCTCTTCTTTTTTTTCGGTGTGTACTTCCAATTGGCCGGTGGCCTTCAAACTCACAGGGCTGATCTTCCTCTACAGATCCTACTGAAAACATCAGCAAATCACACAGCCAACAAAAAGCCAGGATAGCAGCTCAGCACCTTCCTTCTTGGGGGCGAGAAGAAAGTGTAAGGTTTGTTTGCAGTAAGGCATTAAGGAAAATAGTCTATTTTGCTCCGAGTCTGGGATAATTAACTTTGCACGGAAAAAAAAAAAAAGAAAAGAAAGAAAGAAAGAAAACCCAACCCACCCTGAATTCCCTGATTTTTGTTTTACTCAGAGACTTGACAACTTCAGGAAGAGGAGGGCCAGGGAGAGTGAAACTCACTCACAACTGTGGCAAACCAAACCAAACAAAAAACAACAAGCAATTCCAATGATTGAGAGCAGATCAATCTTTGAATGTGAGCTCCTCATTCATTTACCGTATTTGATCATTTCCCCCTAACAAGGCCTGGCTCCAGATTGTCCCGGTCCATTTGATGTTTCCATTCCCCTCCCTCCACAGACTCCCCTTCCCACTTCTCTATGAAAATTTGATGTTTCAGTTCTCATTGGCCATTGCAACACCATTCATTTAGGACACGTGTGCATTCCATCGCTGTCCAGGTTGCTCCTCTGCTGTTATGTTTCTAAAAATGAGAAATGAGATCAGAACTCATATTAACCCCAATGTCATCTCCTTTTGTTTTTCATTCACTGCTATTCTTTGTTTATCATCTTTCAGCCAATTTTCAATCCATATGACAATACTCACATCGAAATCAATTAGAACCAGTTTCACAAAATAGACTAACCGATGCCTCTGTCAAGCTTTTCTTGAATTCCAGCTTTATACTGTTGATGCACAGTCACTTTTTTCTAGATATACTTTATTCCTTTCATCTGCTACTAACTATCAAAAGAAGTAACAAGTTTATCCAGAAGGATTTATTCTTCTCATAGTTCTCTTCTTCTCTTTCAAAGTATTGCTGATGATTTGACTGAACTCAAAATAGTTGCAGATTTCTCTCATTTAATACCCACTCCATTATTTCAAGACAGGAAAAGTGAAGAAAAATTTTTTTCTTTTAAATAGTTTTATAGACAAAGTGAAAGATTTTTCATTCTTGCTTCAAATTCATTGTGAAAACAGAAGGCAGTTTTCCCAGATGGAAATCTGTCATATCATTATGGAAATGTCAGATTTCCACCCGGGGCATATTGACAAAAAGCCATAGTTTTTGCCCAGGGGGTGGAATTTCACAAAATTTCCCAAGAAGAGCTGCGCTCCTTGGTAAAAGACAGAGGCAATTTCTTTCCCCATTTCAGATTTAGGAGACTGAGCTCTAAAAGATTGGTTTCAGGCAAATACCCAAAGAGGAGAAAAGAAGATTTTAGCTTTCCCATTACTGTCCACGAGGACTTGCTGTTTTCATATGTCAATCACAGATGTATTTACCTTACCATTACAGTTACCTCAAGCTGTAACTCGATTGGCGATACCAAATAATATGTGTGTGTCGAATTGCCGAACAGAGGACAGATTTTATTCTTTGACCTACCTGATTTCGCCATTGTAAATACCTCCCCTTTACTTAATAGATGTGCTCTTCTTCAAGTCTCTCTTAATTTTGGTTATTGTATAGTTTTTCTCTTGGGAACGGAGCATTTTAAACCACCATTAGTGGAGTATTCATGCATGCATTAGAAATATTAGCAAATCATGTCCATATTAATGAATGATAGGACATTTAGAGGAAAATAAAACAATCCCCAAACATTTTCATACATTTATGGTCATCAGAATCACACGCTTTAAATAGATGAAGGAGATTTGTGAGTGTCATAAGTCATGGCAGAAATAGCCCTGGGACATGAGTTACTCTATTCTATTACGTAAAAGTCTTGCCGCCTTGTATAATAGCCGTGCAGATTAGCAAGTACAATGCAAGGGATCCATATATTTTTCTAAACTAAAGATTTGCTGTTCTCAACAAAAAACTTCCTCCAAAGATTATACTGGTATAGGTACTCTGCTTCATTAATATAAATGACTCCAATGTATATATTTTCCTAGCAGAAATACCTGCGTTTAAAAAAAATGCAGCAATAACTTCAAACTTCAAAGGTCTAAACTTCAAAAGGTTTCTTGCATTCTGCTTGATGGGACAGCATCTTATGCACACATGCTTTTTTCCCTGCTAAATGCCTTAATAATGAGCTTGGGTTCAGATTTTGTGAATCGGAGCCAAGTAACTATTTTATTATATTTGCTGGGAAATGAACTAGCTCAAGGTAATTAGGAAAGCAATTTTATTAGCTTCTATTTCATAAAGATTGTTTTTTAATCAGAGTCAGAACTTAGTAGAAATGATTCTGTGCTCATTGCTTGGGCCTCAGGAAATGAAGTGGGGCACCACAGGTCCTAACCCACAGTAAAACCAATGTGATGAAGACAGAAGCTTTGCTCTTAATCTCTAACAATGCTGTAAAAATAAACCCAATCTGATGATGTTGTAAATAAAAGGGTCACAGCTAACGGTCACCTGTGTCTCTAGCTTATTATAGACTGGAGCCTTGATAAGGGAAGGAGTTAAAACTTTCTTTTATTTATTTATTTTTTCAATGTATGATTGCCTTTCACCTGCCTCCAGCTACAGACCTGGCTGGAGACCTGGCCTGCAACCTGGTTATGTGCCCTGGCTGGGAATCAAACCAGCGACCTTTGGGTTTGCAGGCTGGCACCTTATCCACTGTGCCACAATCAAGGGCTAAAACTTTCTTTTAATTGACCAAGAAGTCCTGGATTCAAGTTGTGAGCAGTCCTGGTTTGGGGGCCTAGGTAAAAGGGTGGGTAGGAAGGAAAGTAACATGTTAAGTGAATATGCCTTCAAGAGACAAATGAGAGAAGGAATTGGGACCGATGGTGTATTTAGATAATGTAGTGCAGCTGTGAAAAAGACGAATGTTCTACTGAGGCACACGGCATCTAAGGGGGGTGTTGGGTATAGGAAAATGGAGTTCCTGTAATCATGCCTCTCCTGGCAGCCACTTATGGAGCATGGCATACTGTTTGGGGCACCTCATTATAAGGAGAACATCAATACTGTAAATTAGAGAGAACTCAGAGAAGGGTGACAAAAAAGATAAAAGGATTAGAAGAGATGACCTATAAAGAAAGGTTAAAGGCACATAACATTTAAAGCTTTCAGGAAGAGGAGCCAGAGAGATGGAAGCCTGTGCTAACTGTCTACAAATATTTGAGCACTAATAATTTTAAGGAAAGCTGGGGATGGCTTGCCGCGGTTGAGAATGGTCTAATAAGAAGTAACAGCTTGAAACTAAGATAAGGGGAAAATGTCGGTTAGGGGACATTAGAAAAAACATTTTTTCCCAGTCAGGGCAATTAGGCACTGAAGTGAACTGCCTGGTGGTGGGAGGTGGCTGAGGCTCCGTTGCGGCACGTGGGACAAGTGTGGGAGGGGAGCTGACAGACTCCGGAAGCTCTTCTGAAAGGAAAGAAAGCCCACCCTTTTCTGAAGACGTTCCTGAACAGGAGAACTAGCCTAGAGAAACCCAGGTCTTGCCCAGTGATCCCCAACTGTAGTTTAAAGTTTGTGGTGTCCTTGCGTGGAAGGTGGGGGTGGACGTGTAAATATCTCCCAAGTGAAAAGCCCGTGCGATAGGCATGGCAAATATCTTTCCAAAAAGCTGCTATTTTCTACTGTTGGTCATTAGTGTTGGTGTTCCTTATTTCCCTTTACAGTCATTAAGACATTTACATAAATCATTGCACAACACCTCCAGAAGTCGGAGCTGAAGTGGGAAGGGGGGGATGCCTCTGACAGGGAAGCACAGTTAAAAATGAATGGGGTGAGGTAGTGTGCGTCAGTTTCTGTAGTGCAAGCAAAGGGAAATGGAGAAAATTGCCATGTTTTATCATGTTGGACGAGCTGGAACAGGTGACACCGTGATCAGGTGTGCATGCATAATCGCTCCCCCAAATCATTGCCATGTGGAATAATTTCCCCCCAAATCTTGCAGCTTCAACTTATTCTCTGTGAGTGACTCATAAATCTTGGCCTTGAATGTGAATCAAGATTCCAAGCTGCAGGCTCAGGGGTTTGTTGGATTTATTCAACTTTAGTCTTTATTTATAGACATAAAAGTGTATTATTGGTTGTAACATCCAAACAAAAGAAAACAGATTGTAAGCATCCATTAATGTTTTCCCAAAAGGGAAATCACATGTTTCTCTCGGGTCTTTCATTCTCTCCCTTGTAATATTAAGATGATGTCATAAACTCATAATTACTTTGTGATGTTCTTGTGCACTTTCTATCTGTTGGTTCAGAGACGCAAATTTCCTCTCTGATCAGAATGCAGCGAACAACACTAGCAGGTGGAAGATAAGTCTTTGGTGGCTTGCAATTCAGAAGCCTCTGAAGTTCTGAATTCATGCTATTTAAACTCTGTTCTCTGGTAAGGGAAAGATGCATATTGAAAATCTTGAGTCTTGCATTATTAACATGAATGAGGTGTTAATTTATTGGAATACTTACTTTTACTACCAGAAAGGAAAATTGTTTTGGCTAACAAATGAAGCTATATGAAAATATATTGCATTTATCTGGTGGAAATTTTACATTCACTAATCATATTCAGGAAAGAAAAGATAGTTTCAAAGAAGGAGTATATTTGTATGCATAATATTAGATGTCTGTCTTTGAAGTGCCTGAGATATTGGAAAAAATAGAAAACACAAAACTTTGGTCTTTGAGAGAAGACATGATCACAAGATTGTAACTTTCTAATTTCCTGGCCAAATCTTTGTTCTTTTTCTCCTGACCCATCTCTTTAATTCTGCAAAACCAGGGCCATAAAGTATCTGTTTCCAAGTCCTCTTGAAGCCTTGCTCAGATTTCTTATTGCTCATTGCTAACCATTTTAATTTCTGACCTCTTCTGCTCCACTAGTTATAGACCCATTCACTGACCCTCTAGGATTTCCAACTCGGTGATTTATGTCCTTGCCATATTCATGTGAAGCAGAAGTGTGTGTGTGTGTGTGTGTGAGAGAGAGAGAGAGGGAGAGAGAGAGAGAGTGTGTGTCTTCTGCTTGATGTGAGAACTTCTCTTTACAATTCTCTTTTCTTATAATCTTAACAATAATTTTAATGCTGGGAATTTTAGATGTCCTCCAGAAAAATAAGTCTTGTTTGAGTTTTAATTGCTACAGCTATTATGGACATGAGAGGCAACAAACATTTTCTTGAATGATGAGCTTGGGTCGGGAAGGAATGAAAAGTGATCCCACTGGAGTAGTCTTGATCAACAAAGCTATTGATCTCTGGGATGAGAAGTCAATATTGACTTCAGGTGAGAGGTTAGGGTCTGGGGAAGCTTGCTTCCACCTTGACCTTAGTACCATCTTTCTTCTAGGGGGAAGCAAAGCCCCTTTTCCTTTAATATCATGATATTGAGAGTTTTGGAGCCTTCTGTTAGAAGGAGCTGAGCTACTCTTATCATTTGTTTAGTATAGGCCTGCCTCAGTCTTCTTCTAAGATGACTAGTGGACCAAAAGATGTAGCTACCACTTGCTCTCCTCAGTAGAGTCCTTTGTGTTCAGGGTTGTGTTTAAGGTACTTGGGTTTCAGATCTTTGTTTTGCTAGTTTTGTAAATTTTCCTCTCTGTATCTATCTTTTTCTCCTATGTTTAGTTTGCAGTGCCCGCCTCCCGAATTCTTTACAAACCCTAGGTCTCCAGAAAAATGACCACTCCTCACGTGAGCTCTGCTCTAGGGTCAGCTTTGTCCCTCTGTGACCCAGGCATGTGCTGTGTGCTGACATAGTTCCAAATGGAACACAAATGCAGACTAAGTGAGTTTCTTTGTTGGGATGTGGACTTCCCCCATATGTCAATTCCATTTAGTTATTAGAATCTGAAAACTTAATCATATATTCTAAGAAAAGGCTTTGATGAAGAATTTTACTCCTGCATGCTCATTTAAGATTTAGACTTGATGTATTAACGCCAAATTTAAAATTGTGTCCTCCTCATTGCAATCCTCTGTAGTTACAAGGTTCTAATAAATATTGTGTCCTCCCATCATGCAATTAAAATTTTCCACCTCATTTCACAATGCAAAACAGTCACATGTTGTCAATCATTTTGAAACATGATTTTTTGACATCATGTAATTTCACTTCATTTTTTCAGACAGACATCACACCAGGAAATTATTTAGGAAAGAATTCTATTATATCTTTATTTTTCCACCAAATTTCACCTTCAAATGTAGTCATTTGTGTACATTTCAGTAATTTCAATAATAAACTCTCAAGGAGAGGGAATGGCAGCTTCTCAGAGAGACATTCACATATGGGTTTTGCCCCTCTTGCAAGGCTGTGGCTCCATTGTTGGCACCTGGTTAGAAAATACCCCTTTAGCGACGGGAAGTTTACAAGTCTTGCTGCACAAAGTGAAAAGGTTGCTGCTGAAACAGCTACCACCTGGGAAGCTGGGAGACAACCATGCCTGTACTTTTGAACTTTCCTCTGTTTAATAACTAGCAGACACTAATGATTTGCCAAACATTCTGACTTAAAATGGTGGGAGTCAAAAGCGAGGCTGCCTGCTGGTTGTCAGGTAGCCCACCTGTTCTCTGAACCAAAGTTCCCCTGACCTGTGCCCAACGCAAAGCTGTTATCCTTGAAGCCACTGCTCGATGCACGTGTTCACCTTGTTGGGTTCTCTTGCTAGCATTCAGGGCTGCTGTCAGAGCGGATCTTCTTCCTGGGAGCTCTGCAGGAGCCATTTCTACAAAGTGCGATCCTTGGGGAATGATCTCAGCCATAGGCTGGGGAGTTTGGGGCAGGAGTTGGCGGGGAGAAGGAATGCTGCTCATTCTGACTGAGCAGCAGAAAAGAATTCATGGGAAAATGTTGACTAAGGCACTGCTCAATTCAGAACAGGATAAATATCGCTTCCTAATTTTTCAAATGGCAGGGTGGGTGTTTCAAGAAGGGTCAGCCATACTCTTTGTGATTTTGTGTAGCTTTTGTGAGAAGAAAAATAGAAAGTAGTGGTGAGTGTGGGGAAGATGTGAACGAGGTACTACAGTGTTGAAAGTGTGTCTGCAGTCCCTGGTAGGGTGAGAAAGTGGTTTTTTGATTAAAACACAGGGGACTGAGGAGGCTGGAGGACACTGCTTTGGTGTGACCTAAAGTCAAAAGGTGATTAGGAAAGTTTATTTAGTACCACCAGTTTGCTTATCATCTATCAGCACAAGAAATTTAATTTAATAAGAACTCTTATAATTTTCAAAATCATATGAACTTTGCAATGAACCAGGTTACTGTTTGTAGCCAAACACATGATAGCAAAATCATGAAACCTACTAAGCATAGGTTATTTCTTAATGTTCTGTAACTACTTATTTAAGATAGTCTGGGCTTATATAGATACTATAATGTAGATAGCAATAAATATATTGGAATTAAACATTCAATAACACAGGAAAAAATTCTTTTAAGACGGTTCTGTCTAATATTGAGTATTATGTGAGTATGAAAGTGATTGCATTTAGGGTTTTATTAATAATCTGTGAAAGTACTTGGTATAGAGTAGGATTTCATGGCATATTCTTGAATACCTACTATGTACTATGTTTTACAGATATGTCATTTAAATCTCATACCAACCAAAGTTGGTATTATTATCTCTTTTTTTATGCCCTGAAAGTTAAGACTCATACTAATCATATGGCTAATAAAGTTGCAGAGCTCAAAA
Organism: Noctilio leporinus; assembly: GCA_004026585.1. Taxonomy (NCBI): domain Eukaryota; kingdom Metazoa; phylum Chordata; class Mammalia; order Chiroptera; family Noctilionidae; genus Noctilio; species Noctilio leporinus. Next base: position 80,673 of record PVIW01001798.1, read on the forward strand.
TCAAATTTCCCATATCCTAAATGTTTGTTCAATGAATGTTGACAATTAAATCCATACCATATTCACTTATAGATATTCACGCGTAGTTATCTATTAATTATACACAAACGCATCGGAAAACTCATCTGTTTTTTTGATGAGATGATTAGTAAATTAGAAGAAGATCCTCTGTGATAGGCCATAGCATGCTTCCCACATCTTTTTTTCTAAGGGAAGACCTCTATAGTGTTCTTTAAGTTCCAATCCAGAAGGATTGTCTCTAGGGGCCAGGGGATTCTTAACTTTGTTCTCTAAAGCCAATTGTACTACAAATGAAGAAAGCAGTTAGCATTCATCATCCTCTGTGATTTTTATCTCCCTCTCTAGTTTCACATAGTGCTTATCACTGTGGTACCTAAGTGCATTGACATGCTTGCTAACTTCTCATGAAACAATACTGAGAGGAGAATAGCCTCCTCTTTTGAGCTGTTCAATGCCTAGCTCACAGTCCTTTATCATCTGAACTTCTATGTTGTTTACACTTGCCCAACATTAATGAAATGAAGTTCTTATGCGTCGGGAGCAGCCCTTTGAACGTCAAGGTGATACAAAAGAGTTTATGCCATGGTGTGTCTACATACTACTCACCACTCGTTTTAGAAATTGTCTGGTAGAAGGAAGAAAATGTATTTGAATAAACTTTAAAAAGTATGTGTTTTTAAAAGGCTTCATGAGCATCTGACGAAACTCATGTGTTTATACATGTAATACAGATTTGCCTCTCAGAGATGGAAGTAGAAGCGGACATCTCCTTACTCCTCTCTGTCATCCCATCATCTCTCCTCTGTGCTCTCTTTGTTTCTGTAGTTTATTCTCTTCCCTGATGACTGGTTTCTCTGTTTACATATCTGCTTACACATGGCCCATCAAACTCCCCAGAGAAAGAATCTGCTGCAACTAGGGTCACGTGTCCACTAAACAGTTTTGGTGGGGGTGGGTGGCTGGAGAGGAGAGGTCAGGGTTTCTGGGCTGCTTCTTCCAGGGCCCTGTGAGGGTCTCCAAAGAAATGGATTAGAGGTAGAGAGGTTTGTCCCTCTAGAATCAAGTATAGTAAAGGTTGTCTGTATGGAAAAAGATGGACTTAAATGTATACAATGGTGGCATTTTAAGTGATAGTACTTAGGAGAGAGAAACAAAATTCTCATGCAAAAAACTGCCCTGTACATTTTTAGGTAGAGGAGCTTCTGCAGAGGACCAGGCAAGCAGAGGTCATTGGTCTTAGATATGGAGTCAAGGATCTTCATTCTTTCTGCACTGAGGTCAGAAGGTGGTTTTTGTTTTTGTTTACTTGTAAGGTTTTATTTCTGTTTCCATGTACAAACCCAGTTGTTGGAATCCAGGGAAAAGAGCTAGTTGAATGTGTTCAATGTTCTCCCCCCTGTACTCCTCCAACAGGGCACACTGGAGAACTCACCTTCTCCACTGTAACCTGTGGGATTTTGATATGCAGACCCAGCCACCATCAGGTATCATTGGCTTTGTGCACACAGCCTCCAAAATTCCTAAGGCCCCTAAAAAATTCAGGTAGCCATTCAGGTATTTCTGTCAAGATGTTTGTGGATCATAATTGGTGTTTTTAGTAATCCTGAGTAGATTTCTGTGATTTGCTGAGGAAAGTTTAAATCCATCAATTTTGGGGGAAAGTTCAATTGGAGGCACCTTCTCTTGGTGCCTGGGATCTCTCGTCTTCCCCTGGCAGCACCACCATGGTCTGGGCCTATGTAACTTCACTCAGTTCCATTGCTTTTCTCCAGACTTGATTTGTACCCAGAAAGCCTGTTCACTCTTGTGAGATGAAAGCATCTGTATTTGAATAGGCTGAGACCTCAAGTTTCTTCTTTTCGTTGTAAGGGTCTAAGCAGAATTGTTACAGCATCACAAGATGACTGATACGTCCGGTTATGTAAGAAATATGATCCCACTTTAATAGTCTGTTTACATGTTTTATTTTCCAATTAATACTTTTCACGTAGGTTGCTGGCCCTGAAGTACGTGCCTGAGGGTCTATGAGGGGCTGAGTTTTGTCCAGTTGGAGACAGACATGCTTGAAGAATGCAGGAGCTTGAAGTACCGTGTTCTAGTTCTATTAAAGGAGCATTCTAGTAGAGAACACCTTTGTGTTTTCCCCGTCGTCTGAAAACTGGTTTATAAAACATTAAATTTCGTGCCTACTGCTTTGGTCCTTAGCTTTCCTTAGGGGTCTAACCTTGGGTGGGGCTGAAAGATGGCTATGCATGCAGGCTATCAAATTGCTCCGTAAGTAAAATATAAAAACCCAATGAATCCAAGCTTTAAAGTAATTACACAACAACAGAATCACTGGAAAGAGCCACCAGCTACTCCCCACCCCCTTTTAAAGCCTTGTTATGCATGTGCAAAAGAGACCAAATAGCCCAAAATTTCTGCCCCTTTCAGGGCTGTGAAAACAACAATGAAAATAAGCAAATTTACTACACACTGTTCTAAATGCTTCACCTATATCATCTCATTTAATCCCAAAAACCGTCTTTGGAGGTAGATGTTTCCATTAGACTAATTTTATAGATGAATAAACTGTGGTTCTGAGAAGTTGAGTAACTTACAGAGAGTCAGAGCATGAAAGGAGTAGATTAAGATGTGAACCCAGTGTTACTCCAAACTTTTTGTTTATAACCACCGCATTATATTGCATTTGGAATACAAATCCATCCAGTCAATTGTAATATGAGAATTTAAAGGGCATGACTGAGGTGCCCTCCTCCCCTTGTGGGCATTCTCTTCTATTCACACCTAAATTCTTTTCCTCAGATCTCAAACATGATGATACTTCCAAAACCAAGTATCATCAGTATCTACTATTTTGGGGTTTGAAGATAAAAAGAGGGACAAAAAAGATCAAGAAGAAAAGGAACAGTGAGAAGGAATTAGGGCAGGGAGGGATGAATAGGAGGAGCCAGAGGGTTTTTAGGACAGTGAAACTACTCTGTATGATACTGTAATGATGGATAGATGTCATTTTACATTTCTCCAAACCCCACAGAATGCACAACACCAAGAGTGAACCTGAATGTAAACTGTGGACTTTGGGGAATTATGATGTGTCAATATAAGTTCATTGGTTGTAACACATGTACCTCTCAGGTTGGGGAATGTGCACATACAAGGACAGGGCTATATGGAAAATCTCAGCCCTTCTATTTAATGTTGCTGTGAACCTAAAACTGCTTAAAACAATAAGGTCTTTTTTAAAAAGCTAGGAAGTGAATGACAGAAGCATGCCGGGAAGCTTGTTTATGATCCTCTGAAGAAGTAGAACACAAGGAACATATTGATTTCCTATTGGGAAATGCTCATCTGTTTTTGATGGCTTCTTTCTCTGCTAAAGGGGCCCCACAGATGACAAAAAATAGGTTAGCAGAAAACAGGTCCTATGGAAGACTGAGAGGCAAGATACAACCATCTTGCTCTAGGTCTGTAGGACAATGTAAGACAGGGACTGAAACATTAGCCCACATCCACAATGGCTGTTTTGCTTCCTTCAGGAGAGAAAATTTCAAAACCTCCCTTACTATATAATAACGTTTCCTGGGTAATATGTTTGCGTGCATTTAGTTACTTAACTTTTATGGTGCTTATTATGTGACAGGCACTATTATAACTTGTTCAAAAATAAATATTAGGTTACCCAATAGTAAGTACTATTGTTATCCCTTTCCTTTCCCCCATTTTATAGATGAAGAAACAAAAGCAACAAGAATTGACTAATTTGCTTGAGACTAAGAGGTATTAGAGGCAGAACTGAAATTCATACCTATATACCCAGTTCTGGCTCCAGAGTCAACATTTTCATCCACTACAAAGGCTACCTCTATAATATTTATTAATACTGTTGAAGTGTTGGTTATGGTCTCATTAAAAATCTTCCATAATTCTCTAGATCTTTACAAAGGAGATGACAAAAACTCATTGGAAGATAGGCAGCTATTTTAAATTCAAAGAAAAGAAATGTTCTAATTTGATTTGTTTTAATACATTAGTATATATATGTATACATATGTATTAAATATATACATAAACATACATAGATCAGAATATATGCACACATGTATATATATTCAAATGCTACATGAATATATCTTGCCTAATCTATACAAAGCTTCATCAATATTTCTTCTTTATTCTCTTATATGCCAGCAGCTTTTTTTATGCATTTCCATTTTCCACATTTTTCAGAGTGATTGGATTAGGTTGCATACACTTCTCCTGAAATATTAAGTGCATACCATCCGCATCCACACACATTGGGTCTATAGTTATGATCTATCATTTCAAAAAACCCATGTGTTAAAAAAGAGCAGAACGGGTCTTGAGTGCTATGAAGTATTAGGTCCAAAGAAACCCCTGCCATTCATCTTCTCACTAATGCAGGGACTAACAAGACCCCAGAGTTTCTGTCTCATTGGCAAATCCTTTGTCCTGAAACAACACACACGCGCGCGCACACACACACACACACACACACACACATATGCATACGCACACTTCCTTGCTCCCATCCATTTTTTGTATCCCAGAGAATTAATCTAATGCATAATGAGCTGATTTGTCAACTAGGAGGATACCTAACTAGTGTGCCAGTCCTGAAATTTTTAAAGGAGAAATGTTATCAGCGCAAACGTCAATCCAGATTGTTGAGCTTTGTCTGCCGACAATTTGGGGGGAAACTAAATGCAGAAATGGTTGGGCAAGTCATCATTCTTAACTCTTAATTGCCTCGAGCTGATGTTGTCTGTCTCTCTCCATACTCCTTCCTTATGACCTGTATTACTAAATTCTCCCAGGATTATCCTCCTTTATTTTTTCTTCTGATTTCTTAAAAATATGATTAGTCAGTCTTTCTTGCTTGACTTACGGAAACAGGGCTTACTGGTTTGGAGTCACGCATGCTTGTTGCAGTATATTTTTGGGCTGGTGGTGTCTCATTATGTTAACTTCCTATACACCCCTATGTCTGCATTGGGTCCACAAATTCATTCTCCCCCCTGTTTTATTCCAGTGGATTTCTGTTATGATGCATGCTCACACCTCTTATATATATTCATTTTACTTCTGTCTTCTGTTGAAGTTCGCTGCTCAGAACTTCCACTGTCTGTTCTCAGCCTTGTGAAATTTCATGACTGGTCTAAGGTTGACTCTACAAGTAGAACAAAACCACCGACCCTTTCAATATGCTTTTAGATAAATTCATGAGAAAAAGTCAATTTGATTGAATTAGTTTGCTAAAATGAAAAAAGTCTTGTGTCCTATAGATACGTGATGTTATCCACTGGGTACTTCAATCACTAGTTCTTTATAAAGTCTACAAAGCTCCAAATTCCATATTTGGCCAGTCATCTTTGTCTGTAAAATTCCCCAAATAAGTCTACTCATTTTCTGATGCTGAACATCATGGATCAAATGTCCTAATTATTTTGTGAATTTTTCATAGTTCAGCTGGATGTTTTGGCATTCTGTAGATTCAGATTACAGAGTGTTTCCCAGTAGATATCCTTTTGAATCTGCTTTATTGATGTAAAACAAAGTTTCATTTGCTCACGGGTTTTCATTTAAAAACAAAGGCTAATGAATGTTGGATCACATTCTTCAGTGAAGGCAATAAGCTTCATGTGTATATATAAAAAGCTACCACCTTCTGATTGTCAAAGTTTACTTCCTTCTTTTCAGATTCTTCTTTGTATTGTTTTACAATCTAGGTATATCTGTTTAACATGAAATGCAGAAAATGACAGGGCTCAGACAGCTACTGCATCCAGTGACAAAGATTACTGTCATCCTGGCTCATCAGTTAATTCATCATTGGCAATGGTCCATTCCATTTCCTGGTAGCCTAGCAACAGCCAATGATGGGGAGGGCTGTTTGCCATGTGACAATGGTATGTGGTACTTTCCAGAATGCTTTTACATAAAAATAGGATGATAATTTATAAATTTACATTTTTATTTTAATAAATGGGAATATTTGGTTTTAGGGGTTGACATTCAAAAGAGAGACAATTTTATTTTGCAGACCATGACTTTAAAGTACTGGGCTAGTGACTTGATAACAGAAATGGAGCTATCAATTTCACACATAAACAGGGTTTAAAGTTGAGCCTGTGAATGCCTTACTTTACCTTAGAATAAATGACATTCCCCCACAGAGTAACCATAAGGAAATAATATAATTAAATGAGAGCTGTCCTTATATCACTGAGCATACCCACGCATGCACGCACGACATAGGATTTTGAGCCTGAACTTTGGCTCCTAATTTTCTTTATCACTGGATAGAAAAAAGCAAAGAGATCCATGAGCAACAACAATTATTGTTGTCCTCTACATAGAAAAAAAAAATCTTTCAGTTTCTCACAATCCTCCTAATGTTCTATTGATGATTCATGGTTCAGCAATTCATTTGAAAACCTGTTCATTTGTTTTCACTGATTGAATTCCCTGATTGTTAGTGTGTATAAATGCGTTAGCTACTTTTGAAGCTATCTTCTGTTAAAGAATTGATGGAAAATCCTACTTAAATGTCATAATGCTTTTTCTCTTGTTATGACATTATCATTGAGTAGATAGTTTTATTTTAGTGCTATAGTTAAAAAAATCTATAATCACTTTTTCATAAATATTTTAAAATCTATATTTAGCCTCATATGCAGAGATAGGAGGGGAAAAATAGACAACTACCTAAGACATGGATTTCGTTAAATATTAAAGAGATCTCATCAATGATTTTATTAGTCTCTGAGTTCAGTAAAGGCCTCACTGACATCTAAAGCCTAATGATTTTTTAAAATATATTTAAAGCTTTGCACTGCACCTTTAAATATTGAACAATATTGAAAAATATTGAAGCCCCCTTTTTTGTATATTAGCTTTAGGCAGAACTGTTGTATGATTTCCACTCCTTTCATGACATTGTAATGATGTTACCACATACAACTTTATCTTGCATGAAAAGGTGAAGTCATGAGTGATTTCTCCAATTTAAAAGCACTCAACCCTCACAGTGCTAGAAATGAATATTTTGCATATATTCATGCAACAATGATTCAATTTAAGATTTCTATTTCCAAACATTGCTTGAAACCTTCACTATGTTAGTAGTAAAATTGCCAAAATGTGTAATAAGATTTATTATAGATGAGTAGCATTTTATTTAGTATTTCATGTTAACATGCTTTTAGGGTTACCTGGTTTAGCAGGAGAATTCATCTTTCTTTTCTAATCAGAGATAACATTTTATTGTATTTTTAAAAATAGTCTTCCTATAACACACATACATGTATACACACACACATGTGTGTATGTGTGTGTGTGTGTGTGTGTGTGTGTGTGTGTGTGTATATATATATATATATATATATATATATATATATATAGTGGCACAAACCGAATTTTCTATTGCTGGCAACATAAACCCAAACATTGCTCATGTCAAAGCTCTGTGTAGCCTTACACAAAGCCACTCTGATTTAAAAAGAGAAAAGAAAGAAAAGGAGACAGACTTCCATTTCTCCTTTGTAATCCCTGTCCCTTCTCTCCAGAATAGCTTTAAAACCCTCTTGCTGTGCATCCTGAAAATGGGTTCAGCATTTTGCTGCAGACTTTCCCCTTTAAAGAGGTCTTGTTACATGCATGTTTGTATAGCTTCTTCATGCTGTAATAGCATAAGAATGCAACACAGCACTATAAGTTTCCTAGTAGCCACATCACAGCATATGTTGCAGGCACAAAAAGTATAGGGGGGCCAGCTCTGAAATGAGGGGTTTGTTTGTGAAAGAGGTTTACACAGATGGAGGAAGAGCTGTAGCTAGTCATGCTTGCCTATGGGCCTATGATGGTCATGGGGGGAGGCATGAAAAAATGTAAACTCTATTTCTGTATTCTTTATAGTACCGTCTTAAACTCTTAAATCTTCTTTCCATTCAAAACTTTGAATAACTTCAGCAATGAAAGAGGGAGCTTCCCACAGACCCATAATTAAAGCTTTGCAGGCATTAAAACAATGCTACAAGGATACACACATACAATCACATACATGCACATTCTCATATGAAACAAGGCTCTGTGTATGTGGGCAAGTGTATACCCAAAGCACACCCTTCGTCCAGAAAGGAAATCCTAACTTGATTTTTATTTGGAAGGAACCTACAATTGCTAGCAACCAACCCATTTGTTGGTTCAAAGGCACACACAGATGACCCATTTATTTAAATGTGGTTTTTCTTTATTACTTTAAATTTTATAGTTAAAAAAGAAAAGGTTATAACATGCCTGAGCTATAACCTGCCAGTTAGTGACTTGTTCTGCAATTTGGGGAGGGAACAAGAGTGGCAATCGATCTTATTAGACCTCTGGGTGGGCCAAATTTTCCTAATTACATGGAAATCAGAGTCAGTCCCTAGACTGGTATCTTACCTACATGAAGTCAACACTCCCTGCTGTCACTAATGTCCTATAAATCATGTTAAAGAGAAACATAATTAACATTTTTGATCAAGTCACAATTCAGAGTCATGAGGTGCTTGAGTGAATAAAGCTACACTTCAGTGTTAGCAGTGAATTAATTCTCCAAAGAAGGCTTAGGATGGCTCTGCACTCCTCTGCACCCCTTCCCCACCCACTTACCCTTGGGATAGCTGCAGGAAGCAAAGCGAGTTTGAGTGAGGAAGTCCTCAGCAGCACAACCACATCCAATTTCATGGATTTGAGCCCATCAGGTAGCGAAGGGCATGGGGTGCAGAGAGGGAAAAGAAGCCCCATGTCTGAGAATAATAAGAAACTTAAAAAAAAAAAATCTGATATAAGCGTATTCTTTCTGTGCCTGGCAAAATTGGTTCTGCTTGTCTTTCAAGCCATTTAAAGAGGACAGACAGTGTTCCTGGTTTTGCACAAATTATTTTCATCTTCACTTTTTATATACCTTGAGAAAATTTCCATCCATTTGCAAAAGGTAATTAAAACTCAAGCTCATCTGGAGGTGGGTGCCAAACCGGAACCGTTGAGATGCATTTCAAAGGTTTCTAGTCCTCAGGACAGTATCCAGGGAGGACCCTGGGATGCCTGCCATGGGAAAAGGTGCTTTTCTTTCTTTCAGTGACAGAAGAGACTTCAGTTGCAAATTTCTCTAGAATTTACTGGTAAACTTGCCTAGAAGTCACACTAAGGTAAGCAGTTGATAGCAGTGCCTTGGTGAAAGGAGTAAAAGAGTGGAAAGCAAAAGGGAGCCCTGGATGCCCAACCAGACTACTGAAAGGGAGAAAGGCAGGAAGAGAAGGTTGTATGATGTGTAATACTCTTCCTACACATCATGGTGTTGATTTGGGTTTGGTTCTGGCTCTGTGAAGGTCTCAGTAAGCATCAATAAGAACAAAAATAGAGATGGAGTAATGGCGTGTACCCCCACTCCACAGCCTCCCCACACACATATCCATTCAGTATAACTGGAGAAAGAAATTTGCCCTCAGTACCTCTATTGGCCTGGGTACCAGGGAGAAATGGAATGTGCCCTGGCAGAACGGGATGCATGAAGCATCCTCCTGCATTCCTTCTGGCTCCTCCCATCAGCGCAGTACATATCACATCTTTCAGGACCGGCTTACTCCCTTCTGCATGGGGTTGGGGTGGAACCCCTGAGAGGAAGTGGTCCTGGTCATCAGCTGGGCATGGCTGGGGGAAGGAGGGAGAACAGATGTGCCTGTTGCTAGGTTATGATAAGACCCCCTATTTAAATAAATAAATACAATATTAACAGTCCAGGATCCATGTGTACTCCAGAAACTACATTTCCATTAGGATAGTAGAGATTCCATTGGTTTCAGGGTATATTTACAGGAACCATGGGTTCTAGGTTTCTGGAATCTATTTCAATATATTGTATTTAATGACGTAGGGGTGTGTGTGTGTTTTGGAGGAGTATATGTTTTTAGTTATGTAATGATGTTCATTTCAAAAAACTCAATTTAAAAATAATTAAGTGGTTTAAATGTTATAACTTGGAAAGGCTTTTTATATAAATGAATTCACAGATTAAAAAACTTATTAGGACTGGAGTTCTAAATTATGACTCAGAATATATGATCATTAGAGATATGCATACTGTCCTTCTTCCTTCTTGTGTCTAAATGCTTGGAAAACAAATGGCTCAAAAGAGAAATCCAGCCACACTGGTCATATGGCTAAGGCCAGGACAGACCCTGCCCCTCTCCCTCATGCCCGTACACAGAGCCCAGCATGGTTTTACTCATTTCTTTAACTTTGCTTTATACTGTTTTACTTTGCTGAATTCAGACAAGCTGATTTGTGTTTAAAACAAAAAAGAGAAAGACGAATTGAATTATTCTGAGAAAAAAAAGTGTTATTTCCTTTTTGTAAGGATCCTATTAACTTGAACTTGCACTGTTGCTTAGTAGCTGCAGTCCATGCATATTTTCCTTGTAATCTCTTGAGTGATTTCCTAAGGTTATGCTTTCAAGAAGTGGCTGCATTGGTGTGACCATCTTTGCCTGCAAAAAAAGGAAAGCTCATTGAAATAGATGACTTGAATAAGTTTTTACCTAAATAGACCTATGGTCTGTACTGTAATTGTACCCTCTCAGGGAGGTCTTGATGATTGTCCTATTTAAAATTGCATGATAACTCTGCAATCCCCATACACTTTCTGCCCTACTGTGCATTATTTGTTTACAAGGTAAAAATGACCTACTGTACAGGACCCATCCAGAAAGTGTCCAGCCATGTAATATGAAAAACAGAGATATTTATTGAATAAGATACAAGATACAAGAAACATTGTGCATAGGACAATGATATCTCAGTCCCCTTCAAAGCAGAGACCTTAGGACCTCACACAGTTCTCTCAGCATCTCTTCCACTGTTTGAAACATTGCAAGTTCCTTTGTGATACATGAGCAGGTGCGTTGTCATGATGGAGCTTCCAATTCCAAGTTGCCCAAATAGCTCTGGCTATTTTTGTCATATTGCATCTCTCAACCAACAAAGAACATTGAGGTAGTACTCCTTATTAATTGTTTGGACTGAAGGGGCATACTTGTGAGGGACAACTCCTTCCTAATCAAAAAACACAGTTAACATGGTCTTGATCTTGCTGAGATTTTGCCATGCCTTCTTCTGTGTGGAGAACCAGATGACTTCTTTTGGGATGGTGGAGCCTTTGTTTCTGGATTGTAACTGTAGACCCATGATTCATCTTCAATTATGACCTTCTTGAAGAAATCTGGTTTATCGGTAATGGTTTGAATCAAGTTATTAGCAACTGCAATACTGTTTTCTTCTTACTCTAGTAGCAGAAGCTGAAGAATGAATTTTGCTGTGTCACATTTCATGCCAAGATCCTGCATCAAAATCGTGGATGCAGTGATTTTGGAATCCCTAGATCGGCTTCTAGTTCTTCTGTTAGTTGGTGATCATTGTTGATTGCAGCCCATACACTTTCAACATTCTCAGATGTTTTGCTTATTATAGGCCTTCTAGAATGTGTATCACTTTTAACAGGTTCTCAACCATCTTTGAAGTGTTTGTGTCACAATTTTATTTACACTGCACTTACTGCATCACCCCCAAAAGCATTCTGAATCATGAGAATAGTTTCCACAGCTAAATGTTTCAAGCTTATGAAAAATTTGATGCAGATTCATTGCCCTACTTGCTTAGTCATTTTGAATGTGACGGTCACACAGTACACATGCTCACACAATGGTGTCTGCTGTCCTCACTGACTAGTACAGTGAAGTCGCCATTGTTCACCCATTTGTGTTGCAGCCCACTCTCCTTGGCTGCCAGGTTCCATAGATGTTGCACAAACCATTCTCGTTATATTAACATTGGTTGGACTTTTTCTGGACAGACCTCATATATCTTAATAATTTGTGTGTTTTCTGTCTCTCAGCCCCAACCACTGCTTCACACATAATGTAAACTCTATTTGCTTTGCTCACTTAGTTCCCAGGGACTAGAATAGTATCTGATCCACAGTTGGCACTCAAGAAATATTTGTCAGATTAATAAATGGAATAAATGCATTGGATTTATCAATCTGACTATTTTTAAAAATATGTAACACAAATTTAAATTTGATAAATTATCCAATTTCACTAATCTTTTTTGCTGTCTCTTCCTGTTTTTACTATTTTGCTAATTTTATTTTCTTTGTCTTGCTCCTTTGACAATTTTTGTCACACCAAAATGTGGGGAAAATAAACAAAAAATTCTTTGTAAAAGTTTTGCCTCATGTAGACCAAGAAAACTGACTATGTCAGCAAAATTTTCACCTTCTCCCTGGTTGTTTTGACACTTTAAGGACACTGCTTCTGTTTTATGCACTGTCATTTAGTCTTCATGGTTTCTAGCATAAGAATTTGATCAAAGGACACTTGACACATTCCCCAAAGTGGAAAAACTGGGTTAGGTTGCTTAAGGCTGCCATATGGAGTGTAGTAACCTAAAGTCTGAAAGTACTGAATTTTAGGAAACTTTCTATCTTTTCACCCTCCATAATATAAATATAATTTATATGTAACTATTGATCATCAACAGTCATTAAAAAGCCAGCTACCATGTCTTACTCTTCTTTTGTATATATGTATATCCACACAAACACATAAATACACCTACATACTCACATATACGTAATGGAATATAAACATGATATATACATAAATTATGTATGTGGATATATGTAATATGTATGTGATATGTGTGTGCATATATATATACATATTGAGAGAGCATAATATGTATATATATTGAGAGAGAGACAGACAGAGGGAGAGAAAATGAATCAAGAAGCAATATGTTGAATGATGCTAGAATCAGCGTGACTGGGCATAGTTCTGCTTTTTTGCTTTTTTACTTCTTTGCTTTAGGTTGCTTTTACCCTGCATGAAGAATCCACCCTTTTTACTTTCTTCCCTTCTTTGCTTTTCTTTTGAATGGGGAAAAATGCCCTATACCTGCTAGTGTGTTTTTGTGAGATATTTGGGATTTTCTGGGGCCTTTCCCAGAGGTGACTGTGTTTTAGTGGTAAACAAATAATGCAAAATAGTCTGCAGGCTGTGTACACTGAGTAATCGCTGGGAATTTTTCAAAACAATCTCAGGTTGGTAAAATTTTCTACAGAAAATAATAATAATGGTAACAATAGCAGCCCCAGTGACAATAAACAAGATATGCCTTGTATGCTTCCACCCAATTATTAGCTAATAATGCATAATTATGATTAATTCCACTCTTTAAATGCAGATACTAAATAGCAATAACCATTTATTTTATGTTTTCATGTTATTTTCCTGCACGTCCTTTATGTCAATTATGTGTTTTCAGGCACATCTGATTGTGCTCTACTGTGGTTTTGATGGTTTGGTAATTGTACATTAAAAAAAAATAACAACACGTGTTTAGTATAAAAATTAATTACGTTAAGCATTTCTACTAATTTTGCCAGGCAAAAAAAAATGGCATCCCACAAATTTTCAGCATAAAGTGGGTGGCCTGCCCACTTAGCAGCGTTATGATCTGTGGCTGGGTTTTGCGAATGAGCTGTCAGGCAGTTTTCCCAAAGCTAGGGGTGCGATACGGTGGCCATCAGCATGGCCCTGCTCTGGTCCCTGCATTCCCTTAAAATTTGTCTCTGGCCTTCATGATTCCCAATTACCATGATAATAACAGTGCTGAAAATATTTTGCAATGTCCCTGCAGTCCAGGTTCACAGGGCTTCTGCCACCAAGCAGGATGGTCAGGGATGTACCTTCCTTCTTTTGGTTAGATCCTGTTTATAAGAGGTTGATACCTGACAATAAGAATAACATTAGATATGCTGGGAAAGAAATCTTCCCATGAAATCCATGGGAGCAGGGAAGGGGGGTGCTGTTTTGGAGGTGAGAAAAAGAGGGCCAGAACAAGAAGGAATTGGCTAAAAAGTCTGCTCAATATTGCGATCTTTCAGAAATATTTTCTGCGATACATTAAAAATATCTGATTCTTGAAACAGTTTTTTGCTCCATAACTCAAAATAGCATTCAGCAAGGGGAATGGAAAATGTAGCAATTAGTTGGCTTTATTTCTGAGGTTTTATTACTTTGATTCTTTTTTGATTTAATCAGCCACGAACGCAGCTACCAGCAGACGGTGACTTTTCCTTGAAATATGCTTCCTGCCCAGAACAGTGGCTTGTGATTGTAGGTTAATGTTAATGAAACATAAAAAGACAGACCCCTTTTAGGAAATTTTGTTATTAACAAATAAAGGCTTGGTAACATTTAGAATCACACCATCGAAAATATGGTGGGAGCAGATTTGGGAGTCAGCCCACCATGCTCGAGTGATGAATTTGTTTACATCCTTTAAAAGTTCTAACTCAGTACAGACAAGGTGACGTCCTAGTTTTCACATTCATGTTCAATTCACAAGCATAAAGAGACTCCGAGCCATTAGGGAAGCTTTCATTTTGGCTGGGGAAGGATGAAATGATAGTGATAGTGGCTTTCATAGCAGAAAATAATTGTATACTTTTCTTATTATTTTTGGCAAGGCACACACATTTCGGCTTTCCGGTGTATTACATCATTACATTGTATAATGCATCATAATGATAGAGTGAATAGAGATGAAGAAATGCCAGCGTCTGCTGCAAGTTAAAAGACAGAGACATGGCATGCATTTTCAGCTGGGGAGGATGCTGTTCAGCGGAGTGTTCTCTGAGATGAAACAAAGCTGCCTTCCCACTTGGCATTCACATTAATTGTGGACTTGCCAACAGGCCAGTTTCATTGGTGTATAAATTAGTGAGGAATAATTTCACTTGTCTCAAAAACCAGAATATCCAAGGAATGCTTCCTGACATGGTGACTTATTTTTTTTCCTATGGTTTGCACCCAGCTCCCAGAACCCAGAATATCTCCAGGATCTGCTACACACACACACACACACACACACACACACACACACCCCTCTATGTTTTGCCCTGTTGTACCTGTGTGGGAGGTAATGGCTGTTATCAGGACAAATAGATGTTTTATGATTTTTGGCAGCGTATTTTTCAGATGTATGAAAATAAATCGTTTCTTAAGTCCTCATTATTAAAAGATGAAAATTCATTGACATCTCTTGCGAAGATATTTAAACAGGCTGATCGATATTATTAATAATACTAATAAATGCTAATTGAGAGTCAATAGTCTAGAATCTGCCAATCAGGATTTGTCAATGGGATGCAAAGATAGCCAGTTATAAAGGAAAAGAAAATTTTAGTTCATTTACTTGTGATAT
Organism: Noctilio leporinus; assembly: GCA_004026585.1. Classification (NCBI taxonomy): domain Eukaryota; kingdom Metazoa; phylum Chordata; class Mammalia; order Chiroptera; family Noctilionidae; genus Noctilio; species Noctilio leporinus. Next base: position 96,024 of record PVIW01001798.1, read on the forward strand.
TGCTTTCTGAGTGACTAAAATATATTTATTGTTAGTAAAAAAGAATTTGGCCTAACCTAAAGTGTCCTACCCAAACAATTATAGTGACCATAAATACCATATATCCAGGGTTTTCAATGTCCCTTTAACCTTTTGAAGTTAAAATTAACTGAATCCTAAACAATCCTCTTTCATTCCATAACCATGAATGTATTATGTGCTATCTATTTTGCTGGCACCAAAGATAGCAAGACGAACAATGGACTAGATTCTCTCTTCTTGGAGCTTCCAATCTAGATGGCCAGATGTCTTCACCCCAAAACAGCTTGACAATTCTGGCCATGCCAGAGTTTGCATACTTGTATCCAATCAGTTTTAACACCCACTTTTAGTGAGGCCAATTAGCCTTGAACTTACTGAGAAAGGTCACATTGGGCTTAATATTTATTCTGTCACCTTAAGCCTTAGCAGAAAACAACAACAATAACAAAAAAATACATCCCAAAATGCTAAACCTGGTAATTGGAGACAAAGTTCATGGATGTTTCCTTTGTTACCTGCTTATTTGGGCATCAAGGAGATTTTCTGTCCTTTAGATAATAGAATATTTGGACTTTTACTAGTCATGCAATAAAAATGGATATTTCTTGTTATTTATTTAGTAGGTCACTTACTCTGTTACTTGGGTGTTTACATGTATACACACACATTACAGCTGCCAAGTGCTTTACAATTTATAAAACATTTTTGAATACAGTACCTCATTTGCTTAATGGTGAAAATCATGGGTTTTGGAGTCATCCAGATAAATAGGCCTGGGTTTAGATAGTAGCTTTATATCTGGGTTCAAATAGTGGCCATATATTTATAAAGTGACCTTAAATTCTGTAAGCTTCAATTACCTCCTTGTAAAATGATGATAACTATTTCACAGGGTTGCTATGAGAGTCAATGAGATAATCCATTAAACTATCTTATAAGAAACACTCAATAAATGGTAGCTATTATTTTTATTGTTGTTTTTAAATACTTTTTAATTTTTATTACAACTCTATGAAGCAGCCTACTAATGGGCCTGTGAAATGTTGCTTATTTTCATCTCTATGTGACTACAGATGTAGACTCCTTTTCCTGAGATTCCAGAAGACTGGAATCTTCTTTTCTTCACTTAAGTATTTCCTACCTACGCCTTAGGACTCAGATAGGACTCCTTTTCCTGACTTTAGCACTTCAGTTCCATACATTGTTTCACAAATATTTATTTAGCCTCACTGTATGCAAGTCACTGTTAAATGCTATAAATACAGGACAAAAATTGTCCTTGCCATCAGGGTGCTTCCATTCGATTAGAGGAAGCCTTTCAACAAATATTGCAAAGGTAAGTTTATACTTTGGGTTTAAATGAAGTTCTTTCAAGGTGAAGTTCAGGATTTGAAGACTGTTTACCCTTGGGGACTGGCATAGTCTAGGGTTGAAAAGATATGCTTGAGGAGAAGGTATAAGATTGAAATCTAAATATGATGAGGATTAATCCAAGGGAAGAGGGTCAAGCAAGATAGAGAGAGAACCTGCTATGTCCTGCCTTCTACGGTCTTTGGATTTAGGGGAACACCTTCTCAGACCACCGTAGTGAATAATGAACTGCATCTTCTTGGCAGCTCAGAAATGCCTCCTTTTGGAACTATTTATTGGACTTTTTTCCAAATATGCCTAGTTCATCCATTCATTCATTTATTCAACAAATATTTATAGAACATCTTAGGAGATCCCAAGAATAGAAATATCCATGCTTTCCATGCACATATATAAGCAACTATCTCTAAGGAATATTTTTGTAACTCTAGATCTGGTTTTGCTTACTATGTTACAGCCCTGACTACAGGAGATATATCTTTTGTCACTTTCTGTCCCATTGGCATTTGTACACAGTAGGCACTCAATAGATGTCGACCCCAGGTGACTTCTGCACTGATCTCTCACAAGGCGGTTATGTGCTGTAATTTTTAAATCCCTGGCAACATCCTGCGATGTTGAATGTTTCTAGCCTAACAAAAAACATAATTAGGAAGGTAAATCTGCTGAAGCTGAAACAAATCATTTAATTCATTCCACCAGCCAAATGGAAAATGATTTTGAGATTATCCACCGTATTGGGTTATCTGCTCTACTGCTCCGTACCATTAGCTCAAGCAGTTGGGAATTGCTTGCAATTCACAAAGAAGCAGATTGTGTTTGGTTTGCGTTGGCCGTATACCCTCCTCGGAAGTGGCTGCAAGTCCTCTCCAATTCAGCTAAGGCAGCCAGTCAGGGTGGCCAATAAGCCAAGTAGGTTTCTCCCATGCTGATGCTTCTGTGTAGCGTGAAGCACGTGTGAACACGTGTATGCGTACTTTCCTCCACTCTAGTTCTGAATCAACCGGAGGTGGTGCCTGGTGGATACTTAGTTATCTGCACTTCTGGGTGACATAATGACTTCCTGTTAACCTTTTATCTTTCTTAGGAGTATTTCTGGTATTGTCTATCCAGAGTCATTTTCCTTTCATAAGAGGTGGATGCTGCCTCTCTCTTGAAGAGGTCTTAAAAAGGCATTTGACCATGCAGAAGCTCCCTTGTCCAGGGAAGAGGGTGAGGTGCTGGCATTTCAGCAGCTGAACCTACTCATCCAGTTGAATGTAGTGCACGCTGCTTTGAGATGTCTTCCGCTTTCCTGGCCTTTGAAAGTTATGTATCTAATGGTGCAGATAGAGTAGTGACACTGTTTGACACACAGTGGAAACCAACCTTTGGATCAGGCTTGCTTTATTCAATGACAACATTTAAAGAAAACAGTTGACAAAAGCTGTGCTCGTGAAAGGTATGGTTTTTAGGTGTGTAGTTCTAAGGTGACTGGGGCCCAATGCTGCAGTTTCAAAGGAGTTCAGGTGTCTATTCATAAAACCTGGGAGTGAGCCCATTCAGTATTGTATGGACAGCAAAGAAGATGAGGAACACACTGATGGAAGGGTAAATAGGCAGATAGATGATTATTTCAAATAGTAAAGTCACCGAGAACACTCACAGAATTCACTGTCTAAGGTTGCACTTGACACACCACTTCTGGCCTATAAGCATGAGAGTATAAAGCAAGATGCGTCTCTACTCCTCTGCTGCTCAACTGCTTCTACCTCCAAGGGAGGAGTCTCGCCCCCTTACCTGTCCTGTGGTGCCCCTGCTGTTGCAGGCCCCCTTTTCAGTTGTCCTAGCACAGACACATTTTATCCAAGTAGGGATTATTAGTCCTGAGGGTGGTGACAAGTCTCCTTCCTCTACTCACAATGCTAACCCTCCTGGAATTGCAACTAAAGCTGTATGTGGAGAATCCACAGGATTATGCAGACAGACTTTCATGCCAGTCCTTTCCTGTTTTGCCCCAGGGAGAATCTGGCCAACTATATATTCATTGCTATTTTCCCCATTATTTATTACCTAGGCAGAATAGCATGATTAATTATTGATCATAGACCAGTAACTGATTAAAGTGTGGTTCTGATCAGCAGTCAAAAGTCATTTGTTTCCAGGCATTCATAGCTCCTGCATGGAGAGGGGCAGAACAATACTCTCTTTTCCATGCATAAAATGTGACACCTGTGGGCAAGCTGCAGTTATAAGCCAGCAACAGAGCCCTTCTACCATGCTTTGTCTTAATAAATAGGAAATAATGATTTGCCAAAAAAGAACTGCTTGGAAAATTTACATTTGGAGAATACGATGGGAAATATAATAGGAGGATTCTAATTAGAATTGTTTCTCATGAACTAAATGCTTTGCTGAAGAGAAACTCACTAGGAATAGCTCTTTACCATCTGGGAAGAATATCAAATTTTGTTCCATTTGTACTTTATTTCTGAGTTTATTCTTCCTCTCCACCTTTCCTTAATCTCCTCTCTCTCTCTTTTTCCTTTTTTATTTTTTTTAAAGATTTTTTTACTCATTATTTCCAGAGAGAATGGCAGGGATGGAGGAAGAAAGGGAGAGAAACATCAACGTATGGTTGCTTTTCACCTGCGTCCAGCTGGGAACCTGTCTGGGGACCTGGCTGGCAACCTGATTATGTGCCCTGACTGGGGAATCAAACCAGCAACCTTTGGGTTCCCAGACTAGTGCCTTATCCACTGAGCCACCAACCAGGGCTCCTCTTGCTCTTCTTTTCTTGTCTTCCCCCTCTTTCCCTTCCTTCCTCCCCACTCCCCACTGTTTTTTGAAAACATTCTTCACTGAATTGTCTATGTTAGGAGTTGATAAACTATGTAATAAACTATGGCCCTTGGGTCAAAGCTTGACTACCACCTATTTCTATGAAAGAAGTTTTGGAACACAACCAGGCTCATTTGTTTCCATATTGTCTATAGGTCCTTTTGTACTATAATGGTAGTTATGACAGAGATCGTATTACCCACAAAGCCTAAAATATTTACTATCTGTTCTTTACAGAAGAAAGTATGCTACCCCCTAGACTATGTGCCAGGCAGGCATAAATAAGACACTGTCACAAATAACACAGTCTCTGTCCTTAGTGGCTTCAGAGTTATGTGAGCATATATATAATTGTAGTATATTCTGGAGAGTAGGACAATGGACATCTGAATGACGTATGATGGGAACCATGGCACAGACATGATATATTTAGGAAGCAAGGTTAGAGGATGACATGTCAGCAAAGGTAATATTTGAGTTGGGAGTTTCTCTGCAGTTTTGAAGTAGAGAAAAAGAATTAGGACTTGAATTCTGTAGCTCAAATATCTTATTTCAATCCCCACAAAATATCCAATTCAAAGTTATAATTTCTTCACTGGAAGATGTACCTTTTTTTTTTTTCCTGACCAGTAACAAAGTAATTACTGATCTTCTGCTTAGAAGCATCTCCAGACATTGGTGGCTTTGCGGAAGCTAACTTTTCTCTTGGTTATTAGATCTTACTGACTGGTAAAAATGAAGCTTCTGACAGTGGGGAGTGGCAGGAGATCTTGATTGGCAAACTCTTAGGCATCGAGGGATGCTTGCAGAAGCTACTGCTTTTTTCTTGAAAAGTATAAGAGGATGTCTCCATTGCTCTGATAATTGCAAATAGGAATCAGTTGCCACCAGGTGAGAAGACTCCCATATGCCCACAGACAGAAGTGGCCTTAGGGTTTCCAGCAGTATTTGCTGTTAGGGAAAGGTGAGGTGTCCCTGAGATTTTGGCAGTGAACCTTTTTCACTGCCACTTTTTAAACTTGGCTGAAAGCTAAGTTCATTCCAGAAACACACAACACGATTCTTCTTCTCCCTTCCAAAAAAGAAGGTTCAAACTCAAAGTGGGCCATTTATTTAAAGAATCTAATTTCAGTTCACATAGGACAGTTTCCAGGCCAAGCAAGCAAGCCTTTTCCAAAGAAGAAGAGGAAGAAAGAAAAAGAAAGAAATCCACCAGAATAGGTGAAACCATTACACTTGACCTCCCAATGATCAAGCTGTCAGTTCCTGTATGAGAAGATTTTAATCCAAAATTTCTAAGGCAAATGCAACTTTTCTTATTGAATGTAGAGGAATGACTGTTGAGTAACAGCTTATTCTGACTGTTATACAGTAAATTCTGGAATCTTCTCCCTAGAGTTTTAGGTTCTCTAATCCAGAAACTGTAGAAGCTTCTTGCACACATAAGAGGGATAATGGTACCAGGTTATGAACCTAAGATTTGAGCCAACCCAGATTGTGCTTTAATCCCTGTTCTTCATTCCTTAGCCTGTGGCCTTGACCAAGTCACCTAATTTCTCTGAAACCTGATTTCATTTGTAAAGTGGGGCTAGTAATATGTGAGGTGGCAATTGTGAGATTTTAATGAAGTAATACACGTAAAGCAGTTATTACCATGCCCAACACATAACTGGTGGTGAATACATCTTAGCTATTTTTATTTTTATTTTAATGGTACAGGAATTTGATTTCCTAGGAGGTTTAGGATATTAGAGAATGATTCAAACTTGCAAATTCACGCATTTTGCCCACACACATTTGAAATGTGCTCACCAAATCAAAATCAGACTGATGGTTCCCAGCAATTTGTGAGCACAAATTTTTGAATGCCTGCTTGAAGAATGGACAACAGAAAGGACAACAGAATCTTTAGGAGACAAGTCTATTGTCTATTTACTCAACATCCATTGACCAAGTGTTATGCGTTAGATGCTGGGCAATGGCTTGGGAAGCAAAGATAAAAAAAAATATTGTTCTTGGCTCAAGATTTTATAGCCTAGTTACTTCTATGGATGTGTTAACAGAAGATTAAATTTTGTGTGAAAGTGCCATCACAGAGTCTGTGGGATTCAGATGGCAGCAAGGGGACAGGAAGGGCCTCATGGAAGAAGCCGTTGAGCTGAAATTCAAAGAATGAGCAGATGTTTTTCAGGCAGGCAGGTGAAGGGAGGACATGTCAGGCAGAAGGAACCTGGCAGAGAGACACAGGAGTAGTTCAGCTCTGTTGGAGCATGAAGAACATGTAAGAGGTGCAGCTGGACTGACTGGCTGAGCCCTATAGATGCCCCACAGGTGTTCTGTTTTAATCCTGTAGGTGAGAGGGAGCCATTGAGAAATTTTGAGTAGGTGAGTCACATGATTCAAGATGTTTGTTAAAAATATGATTTGGTTGGCAAAGTGTGGGATTAATGGAGGCATGGAAATAGAGAGATAGATATGCTATGAGGCTATTGCAAGTACCTACCCAGGCAAGAGGTGAAATTCTTATCTGGGGTGTGACAGTGAAGAGAAACAGGAGGGAAAAGCTTATGAATGAAAAGATAGGAACTGATACAGATGGACAGGCATTGGTTATTATTTGAGTGAAGTCTGGTTTAGGTGTGCACTATGGAGAGTATGGACAGAAATTTGAGGTAGTTCTCTGAAATCTCCTTTGATCTGTGGTGGGACCTGGTCCACAGAATGGACTTTGGTGTTTCATTTAGGAGGCCAATGTGGCCTCATGTTAGCTCCTTAAAATTCTAATTAGGACTACCAGTTCAGTCCTCCCAACTCCATTCTTGTGAATAGATAACTGGTTTCATATCTTATAATGTATAGCTTACTAAGGTTGAGCGCCCATAGCCTGTGGATCTTAATTTATCATCAAAAAGAAATAGTAGACAATTCACACTTTCCTCACCAATTCTGGCTTCCTGGAAACTCTAAATGAAAAATTCAATCTGTCAGAGATCACATTTAAATATAATACTATCCACTGTCCAACCATTCATCTATCCCTCTAAACATCCGTCCGTTCTTCACTGATTATCTTTGACTAGCCACAGAAGTTGCCTATGAGTTTTAACAGGTAATATGAATCAACTTACCAACCATTGCTATCATGAAAGATTCAGTTCAAGATACAGATTTCGAAACATTTTTTTGTTGAATTTAAAATCTACAAAGCCTGCTTATTTGCTTACTCTCATAATGCAAATCTGTGTTTGTTAATATCTACTAGGCAATTTTTTTAATGTGACATAAGCATTTTGCACATATAAGATTTTGTGTGTGTGTATGTATGTGTAAATAGAACATTTCTTTTTAAAAGGGTATTGCTAATGAAGTAATTAGTAGGGATAAATAATTTTAGCATGTGTGTGTGTAAATACGTGTATGTATATATGCATGTATATATATTCAATCTGATTCTTAATATATGCTAATCTCCATAGCACATGTAATATTAAAAGAAAATGTGGTGATACTTTAAATGTCCTATCATTGTGAATTCATTTTATATTCATTGTAATAGCATTGATCAAAATGAATTCATTTGGTATTCATGTAGATGTCACATGTACTTCCATAGGTGTTTCATTGTAAATTAGCATTTCTCAGAGGACACTTAAAATAAGTGTTACTGAAAGTCCTTATTACACATAATGCCAAGATTAGTACATTAAGGATCATGTACTTACATAGTACTAATGCATTTCTGCCACTTAAAATACTACATTACCTATTTCTGATATCTAGCAAATATCTAAGGCAATTTTGAGAATTACTGACATCTTAGAGGAAGTGGTATTTTATGATTAAGTGGGTTGCCTATATTTTGCTCTGTTTTTTTTAGGCTAAATTTCTGTTAGATATAGAAAGGGGGATTTAAAAAATTTATATGATAACAACAATGATTTTTAAATGACATTCATATAGTCAGGCACCCAGAGAATATAAAACCTTATCTAATTTTATTTTTGACCAATCGTATTGTCTAAATAAGTCAGTTGAAGAATTTGTGGACCAGACTACAGATTTGCCAAGAAAAGACAGATTTCCTGAATATCCCATTTTCGAGGTTGACTAATCTCAGAAGCAATAAACAAACACAAGCAAATGAAGAATTATCTGTATTTTCTGTTTATGTCTTTCATGTAACTCACTCATTACTATTAGGGGCAGAGGATTAGTTACGATCGTAATGGACACTGGAAGGAAATAGTAGTGGCAGTTGGCTATAGGGGAATTCACAAGTAAGTAAAGAAAGAGTATTTTTGGCTCTTTTCTGTTGCCTGAGAATTCTGACAGAGAAAGGTGAAGGTTCTGGTAACTGACACGACAGTGGCAATGGGCTTGCAGATGCACCAGGTCAAGTTTTGGGATCCACCAGGATATTTCGAGGGCTGGTTGGGATGTCTGTTTTAGTGTCACACTTCAAAAAGATAAAAAATATGCTTTGGAAAATAGGATTTTCCAGTACGCTGTTACTGTAGAATTGTAGTTACTATAGAAAACAGTATGGAGGATCCTTAAAAGAAGTTAGAACTACTGTACCAGCAAATCCCCCTTCCAGGTATCCAAAAGAAATGAAATCAGAATCTCAAAGAGGTATTAGCACTTGCACGTTTATTTTTGAAGCACTAATGGCAATGGCCAAGATGTAGAAGCATTGTGAATGTTCACTGAGGAATGAATGGATAAAGACAACGTGGTACATGCATACATTGGAAAATTATTCAGCCTCACAAAAAGAGGGAAGTCCTGTAATATTCAACAACATGGATGCATCTTGAGGACATAATTACTAAATGAAATAAGCCAGTCACAGAAAGACAAATACTGCAAGATTGCACTTAGTGAGATATCTAAAATTGTCAAATTCATGGAATCAAAGAATAGAATTGTGGTTGCCAGGGTTGGGTAGGGACAGGGACTGGGCAATGGGAAATCACTAATCAAGGAGCATAAAGTTTTAGTTAGGCAAGATAAATTCTAGAGATCTGCTGAACAACATTGTACTTACAGTTAACAATGTAGTATGTACCCTTAAAACTTTGTTAAAAGGTAGATTTCATGTTATGTGTTCTTACCACAATAAAATAAAATTGTAAAAAATAGGGATTTTAAATAAAAAGCTATGCACTAAAAGCATTTGAAGTCACACAAGGGAAAATGTAATGCTTCCGAGACATGCCCAGTCATTGATTGTAGGTTCGAAGTTCTTTCTTCTTTTTAAATTCATTTGTTTTTAATCTTCCTCTTTGCACAGACCTTGCACTTGCTGTCCACACCTGGTACCACACTGAAGGACCGTCCCCTCAGCCGCACTGTCGGGAGACAGCACCTTATTTGGTGCTGACTCAGTGGGAGGCAAGTTTCCAGCAGGCTACCAACTCACACCTGCAGAATTTTGCCGGCACATCCGTTTTGCAAACACACAAAATGGGTAATTGGGCACACAAATGCCTATTTGCATTGCAATTTGGCATTTGTATACACAGTGATGGATTTTTTTCATGTGCAAATGCAGGGGATGCAAGTGCAAAATCGATGTCCTTAAGAAGGAGGGGTGCCATTAAAAACATATATATCTTTTCAGAGACCTGCTGGAATTTCGAGGAATACTAGGATAATAGGTAGATAGATGGATATATTTTATTTTGCTCTCTCCATTCAGGGAATGTCCTGATAGAACACAGTTCATTTGTTACTTTTGAAGAAGTGCACCTTTTTTTCCCTAATTAGGCAAAGAGACATCCAGGATTTTTTTTTTTTCCACGCTAAAAAAGGACTTATCTAAGGTACCATGGAGTCAGCTAATACTTTAGCTCTAATGAAATATGAGTTTTTGCATTCTTTGAGTGCCTGACGTTTTATGATGAGTGCTGTACACTGGTTTCAAGGTGCATAGTTCTGTTGAGTGTTAACGTTATGCATGCAAACACACCAAAATACTTAGAACCATAGATTTTTGTAACTAAAGAGGATGATGCAGAAAAGAATAAGGGTCCTGGACAGGGGATAGATGCAGTGTGCTGAGGTACTATGTCAGGTGTTCCAGCTCATTCTCTGGTTTCTTTGTTCCTCTTGTCTGCCCTTGGCACTCATCAGTGTTGCTCACTCATCCTGTCCAGAGTGGTTGAAGAAAGGAACATCCATCCATCGACCTCAGGGACCCTAGGCTACCACCCAGGATCATGCCCTCTTCTTTGCTGGTCATTGATTTGTCCCAGGTCCCTGGTTCCACATCAGAGTCTGTATGTTCCTCTGACCCTGTCTGCTGATGGCAGCTTGCAGGACCACTTCTCGGCTCTTTGGGATGCCAGCTTTCCTGCTCAGTGTGGCTCCACCTGATTCCTCTGTTTTGGCAACTGCTGTGATGTCTGTGGAATCTGCTCCTGGTTGGCCTGACCTGTGGCCAGGAGATGGTTCAGAGGTGACTTCTGTCCAACAACTATGGGTATCAAATCAGGGCTTTGTCCCTGCCTTCCACTCTTTCTTCTGAACACATTTACTTTAGGAGTCCAAGCACGCTCAGGACTTCCGTTGTTGCCTGGAGTCTGTTCTACACCGCCAGCGCATGTTTGTCCAGCTGCCTTGTGCTGTTGATATCTCACATTTAACATGCCCCAAATCAGATTTGGTTTTCTCTCCAGTTTCCACCCCTTCGTATTTGATATTTTGTGAAGTCTTCTCTCCTCTCCTGACTTTTTCATCGTCACTGGTATCTTTATTTTTTTCCTCCCACACTTATCCTAAGGGCCGTTATGTCTCGTTGAGACTTCATTTGACATGTCTCTCAGTTTCTAAGCCTTTCTCTTCACTACAACCACCACCATCTGGTCCTCTTATGACTGGATGGTATTATTTACTGCCTAAGATGTCTCTCTGCTATTGTTTCATTAAATGCTCTGCTTGTTATGGCTTTCATCTGATTATGAGCTAAGGAGATTTCATGTTATCAGATCAAACCCCAACTCCCCATCTTGGGCTTCAAGGCACATATGCAGCATTATTTCCCACAGTAATAACGGGAAATTCTTTGGCAGACTTTTTTACCCCAGACTTTTTTGCTTCCTTGGCCCCCATAAGCCTCTCTCTTACCCACCTCTGTCATTTTCACGTGGATTTCCTGACTGGGAACATTTCCCCCCTCTTCGTATTTATCTAAATCCCCCAAACACAGAAAGAAATGACATTGAATTATCCTAGTCCAAGACAAATTTTGCCGGTTCTGAATCCTGTAGCACTGAGAGCCAGTGTATCTATATGGATCAATAATTTCCTTGAATTATTTTTTCAGGTCTTGCACTAGACTAGAATTTCTTTAAGGATGGTCACTATGCTTTATGTCTTTTTCAATTGTTATCACTGTGAGAGTTATATGGAAAATGTCTCAATGCTTCTTGACTTAATTCCTCTTCGTATCTTGGAGGGCTGGAACTTAGAAGAGAAGGCTAAAGAGTCAGTAATGGGGAAAGTCATGAAACTCCCTTAAATATTCTCTATTTATAATGCTGCCAGCACACTGGCTTATTATTGCTTTATTTAAACTGCAGTTCCTCCCCTTTCCTCCTCCTCCTAAGTAACAAGGGCCTAATGGGCCTCATGTATAAGTGCCTATTTTTATTAAAGACAAGTGTAATCTTTTGTAGCCCAAATGTCCCTATCATAAATGCTAACGGAGAAAAATATTAGGACTCATTTATTTATGAACCTGTTAATAATGAGGTGCAGCTATGGAAAAATAAAGCTTCCTCAGCAAAAGCTCCTGAACAAACAATGCACACTGGGGAAAAAGAAGCTAGTTAGCCTTCTTGACTTAGATAAAGCTATGGAGAAATGACAAGTGCCAGTAATTAGCGCAGCCTCTTCAACAAGATAACCCTATACATCTTTGTCTATTTCAATCACCAAAGACTCTGATTCAGTGTAAAATTAAACCTTGGATGCCATCAATTTCTGTTAACCTCTTTATATTGTTCTGTGTTCATGCCTATGTGATAGATAGATTTTGTCATTTTATTAAATGGTGACATCTCTACAGACACGTGACCTAAAAATCTGTTTGCTCCTCAGCCAAGTATTCTTAATCATCCCCTGATATATTTCATAGCCGGGGAACTAGATATATTCTTACATCTTATTGGCAAATTCCTAGTCATGAGAACTTGACACTGTTCGTTTGGGTTACCCTGTATTTGGCTATTCACCTCAAACTTTCCCTTTCCTAAATAATCTAGTTAGAATACAAGTCAAGGTCTAGATTTTGGATCAGGCTATTTATTATAGTCACATATCTATGAATAAAACTGTGATCTGAAGCATCCCCTCCTTCCATATTTATTTCTTCTTCCCACTTTGTATCAGCCACTAGATTATTTTAAAGGTTTATGACTCCTGACAACTTCACAAGTTAGTTTTAATCTGAGATGTTTTGAAATGTTACTGCTTAATATCTTTTGCTGCCAATAGGCTTTTATTAATTTATTCATTGTTGCAAGAAATATTATTGTAGGTGAAACCTTTATTGTAGGTTACCATTCAAATTTGGAAATTATAAGAATTTACAGTTTAACTTTGGGCCTAGGTTTAGCTCCAGCAAGTCACACGCAGACTCGAGATGCAGCCTATAGAACCAATGAGCATGGCGTGTTCTAAGCTGTCCTACCCAACACTGGCCCATGTATGAGATGACCCTGTGACTAGGGCACAGGAGAATATGATTTCGGAAAAAAAGGTACATAGCTGTTTCCACCATGCTCTCAATTTCCTACTCTCTTTTTCTAAATTCCTTCCCAAGTTGATTTCATTAAAATGTTTCCTGCCACTTGATTTTGCACAGCTTTGCATCCCCTCCATCTTCGTCCTAGGAATCTCATGTCTCTGGATGAATAATCGTTTTGCTTTAATGTGCTTCCCCTACCTTTTCTTCACTATGTTTTGCTCTCCCCCTCGACCCCACCCCCCGCCCCTGCCAATTCAGGAGACAATATCACATGCTTAGTCCCTTATGGTGAAAAGGGTGCGAAACTCAGCCTCTATAAACTTCTTATGTTGAGCCCTGATTGTATTGGCTTCCTGGGAAATATATTACAAGGTATCATTTAAATAGGTGTTTACACAATATTTTAAGACACACATTATCTGACCAATAGAGCAAAACAGCTCACAACAAGTAAATGGAATAAAGTGCATTTAGAAGGTGTTTGAAAGCACAGGTTGCTTTATGGTAAACGTAGAGGGCACCTTTCTGACAAATGCTGTTTATCAAGGGAACTGTTCAGAGTCTTCACCTTGTTTCTGTGATTCTTTCTGCGTGGCCTGAGTTAGATAGAGAGGACCATTGAGTAAAAGTCACTATGATCTTTAAATATGTGAAGTTTTCAGTAGTTGAAGAAAGAGATAGTGAAGGAGGGGAACTAATAGCATAAAGAAAATTGGAAAATAGGCAAGAAGATTAGAGGAACAGAATGTTGATACTTTGGAAACAAGGAAAACAGACCCATGCATTTATTCTGAACTAAAAAGCAGTGCAGTTCTCCTTGGGAAAGACCTAAAAAATGTGTTCTTTGCTTGTAAGTGGCTATGACTGGGGATATCTGGATTACTAGACAGGCCCTTGAACACCATATCAATCAAATTATTGGAGGCAACCCCACATCAGCACATATATGAATTTTATTGGAGAGCTTCATCAGAAAAAAACAAAAATAACTTTTAGAGGGAGCTGCATTGCAACTTGCATTCCTAATTGTTGAAAAGTTTCCATAATAGAATGCTCCAAGTCATAGTCAAGTTTTCCCTTGCTCAGTTCCAGCTCTTCCCACTTCCTATTGTTTTTGGTGATCCCCACCTAAAGCCACCAGGGCTGGACAAGACCTCTTTGATGGGAAGCCCATTTCTGCCCAGCCTTCCTACATTTTTCTGTCCTTCCCCTCTTTTTACCTCTATGGCTTGGGCTTTAACTTTCTTCTCCAGACACTTCCCAACATTTCAGGTGTGTTCTGAATTTTAAAAAGAACAATGAGTGGATGAAAGAAAGAAAGAGAGAGAGAGAAAGGAAAGAAAGAAGCTCATGTGGTTTAATTTTCATTATTTTTAGGTGTTAAGTTTTAGATTAGCACACTATGTCTTAAACCACTGTATTAGAATGCTGCTTGACTCACTTCCAAATTGAAGACCTTTTAAAAAAATTGAAGCAGTCCAATAATTTTAAATCACTCTACACTGTGCATTGCAATTTAAAATTATTGGAGTGCTTCAAATTTTTATAAGCCCTTGAATTTGAAAGTGATCAAGGTTCTAGGCATACTCAGTGTAGAGCAATTTAAAATTATAAGAGCTGTCAAATTTTTATATAAGCACTTCAGTTAGAAAAGGGATTTGGGTTCTGGGCATGTGCAGAGAAGAGCCATTTAAATTATTAAAAGTACTTCAGTTTTTTTCCCCCGAAGCACCTGATTTTGGAAGAGTTTTGGTTTATGCAGCCCAAAGTGACAACTTTCTTTGAGAGAGTCTGCATGAAGAGACTTTCAGTTTTTCAAATAGTGCATATGTAGGCAACTGGCTTTCCTGGGTGATCTGGGGGCCTTCAGGAGAGTGTGTTGCCCCTGAACATCTCTGTGACTTGGCATCTTGTCACTGTTACAGGTTTATTTTTTGGTGGGTGAGTGGGTGGCTAAAAGCATTTCCAGAAGGCCTCTGTTAAAATGCTAATTTCTCATATTAATGTGTCCACGAAGGAAAGCATGGCTCTGGAGGACTGAAAGTCACAAACATTTTGGTGGAAAGAATGAGAGAGAGACAGGTTTCTGCCCCAAGCCTTTTCTCCTGGGGGTGATAGGCCAGGGCCTGAGCATGCAGTGCAGTTCCTATCAGTGTGGCTGAGGAAACTCCAGGTGGCCTCAGAGTAGGAAGCAGGCAGGAGTATAAAACTCACTTTGTGTGCCAAGATTTTTACAAAGCATCCATCCCCTTCCCTGCTTAAACTAATCATTAGGAAAGGTGGATTTTCTGATACTTTTAATGTTCATTTGCATTACACCTTGCCCAGGATATCAATTAGTTCATTCTGAGAAGTGGAATATTATTCATCTGAGGCATTTTATGGGGAAAATTGAAAGGAAGGTGGAATCAATAGGTTCAGCTTTAAGGTTGATTCTTCTTATTTTATCTTTTGGTTGGGAGTTTCAGAGATGTGAAAGAAAAAGAAGGGGGAAAGATCTGACAAAATGAAAATAATGTTTCCCTTTCAAATGTTTATTTACAATAAAGAGAAAGGGAAGATAAATGGTGTAAAATTCAGGCATTTTACAGCTGTAATTTGTATTACTTTCTCACCTCTGTGAGACTTGGGGTGACCATTTCAAATATTTACCTTTATAAGAAATATGACAGTCATGTTGCCATATGTGGCTGTGACATTTGGAAAATGCTCGTGGGCCCTCAAATTTCTTAAAGGGGAAATGGCTTTAAATCAGGAAACTTGAATATGAAAAAGAAAACTAATTTATTTCTCTGAACTTCTTCACAGGGATGTTGATTCTTTTTGAAAATTGAAACCCTCATGGTTGTAGAATGTGAAGGGTTCTAGTTCTATTTATCCATTAAGGCATGAGATGGGACTTTGGAGATCCCCACATATTTATCATTTTCTAACCGAGACACACCGCCAAGGCAGGGGTCCAGCAGGTTCCCAAACCCCCCACAGAACCCAATACTCTGCATCTCCATTTTCTTGCCTAAAAGTGGATGGCACTTTCCCTTGGAGTTGGGGGACTGAGCTATTGTTTGAAAAATAAAGACCACTTGACTTGGTAAACTGTACTCCTTTAACGAGGAACAAGAGGCTTGTTTATGTCCAAGCCTCTGTCAGAGGTCAGCAAGTTTATCAGGGGTCTGTGGAGGTTGATTCAGCACTGTTCAGCAGGCTCTCTGCTGTCTAGGTCGTGGGCACAGGCCAGTGTCGGGCTGACCAGTCTGTGTCTCTCACATGGTGGCATGAGACATTGTTTCAGAGACATCAATGCAAGGACAACTTTCTTTGTCTATCAGGCCAGATGTCATTCCATCACATTCACCCAAAATTTAATATGTTAATAAATATATTAATGAATTAAATCACCATCTGTTTATTGAATGTGAATCGTTGTGTTAGGTGCTAAAAGATACAAAGATAAAGAAATAGTCCTTCTCAAGGAATAGCCTTATAAAGATATATGCACAAATGGCTGCATATATAAGCTGTCATATGTATTTTAATAATAGATTATAAAACATGATAAAAGATACCATCCATATGCCATATTACTATTACTTTTTATATTAAGCCTGACTCATTGTAGTATTCCTACGTAAAGCATCCTTGTTGTTCCCAGTATATTTGCTTGACAAATAAGCACTAATTAAATGTGAAAAGTAGAAGGGACACAAACCAAATACTTGATCAGGGCTTCCCACAGTTGGGAAATACAGAAATAACCTGGGGGCTTTTAAAATGTGCTGACTCCATGGGGCCTTGTTCCTAGGAATTTTGATTAATTAGACCAAGAAGTCAACATTTTAAAAAGTGCCCCCAACTTTGAGAAGCACCTTCGGGACCTCAGAGCAGGTGGGCAATGAATGGCGCTTGGGGAGCAGGCAGAGGCAGTTTTCCAGAGGGGGTGTGTTAGAGCCAGCAGTATGAGCCTGCTTCAGACCTCGAAGCCGGCTGGGAGTAGAGAAAACGGCATTCTCCAAAGAGGCACCATGGACAAGGGCAGAAGCAGGAAAGTGCATCACATGTTCTGCCGGAATTGAGCGACCCTTCACCTGCACTGTGAGAAGGTGCAGTGGGAAAAAAGAAAGGGCTGAAACAGTGGGTCAGGGCCACTAGTGGAGGAACTTGTGTGCTCCTCCAGAAAGTGTGAATTTATTTTATACATGCTGGGGAACCATTGGAAGTTTGGAAGCCAATGAGTGGTATGATCGGACTTGCATTTTAGAAAAACATGGGTGCATTGTGGAGAATGCACTAGAGCTAGGGAAAACTGGAGCAAAGGAAACCATTTGGGGAGGTATGGGCTTCCAATAGACTCGGGGAGGAAGGAGGCAAATCTGTTGACCAGTTAAGAGTGTATAGGAGAGAATGGATTTGGGAGACATTTGTGGGATAACCTTGAATAGATTCGTTGGAGAATTGTGTCTAAAGCTTGAAGACCAGGGCACAGTCAGTGAGTACCCAGAGGGAATACAGAGGAGCCGGCTCTGACACAATAGTGTAGGTATGGCTGCCATACAAAAAAGGTCCGATGCACGCTTGGTGATCCAGAGCTCAGGGGCAAGATTCAGTCTAATGTGCAGAAGTGGCCACCCACAACCCATTACTTCTCATTGTTTAGGCCTTTGTTTTGGTTTTCCTCTCACGCACATCACGTGAAACCATTGCACGTTTTGTGTAACAGCATGCCCCAAACGCCAGTGAGCTCTTTTGATCACCAGAGCTGCCATCTTCCTCAGGGCTCCAGAAGAAGGCCATTTGTAGCTCTTACACCTTCTTCAAAAAGGAAAGTTTTGAATAAAAGCCAGTTGTAGAATTAAGTCAGGGCAAAGTAGTGTCAGGGGTGAAATTCAAAAGATAATACGTAATAATTGGTTTTAAAACAGGAGCCAGATGAATCATAAGGTCAGACATATGAAAGGAAAAAGCATTCTCAAGAAGTCTTTGGGGCTGTGGCTACATGGGGCCGTTAGGAGACACACTGCAGCAGAGCCTCCAACGAGAGACCTGCCTGGGAAATGGCTCACCATTTGCAACGCGTCTGAAAACGCTGAGGTGAGACGGAGAGATCCTCTCTCCCAGCTGCTTCTGGCTTCCCCCGAAAGCTGTATCTCTGCCTTGTCAGAGAGAAGGAAGACAGGGCCGGAGAGGCCAGAGTGTCGGTGTGCCTGCTGCGAACCCTGACTTCACATTGGTGGACACTGAGGCCAGAATGTGTGGTGACTTGCTCAGAATGAGCAGCTAGTGGTCCTGGTTTGCAGGCCAGAGCTGGCCCACCTCACCGCCGCCCCAAAGGCAGGCTTACCCAGGACTCTGCCCCTGGACAAGCCACTGAGTGCGGGGTGGGGAGCAAGACCAATCCCATTCACTCAGAAATCTTTTCCATTCTTTCATTCTTCTATTCCGCTCACCCCAAGCTTTTACTCTGTTTCATTGACCTGAAGTGCAAATTTCAGATGACAGGCTGGAGTTGGGGTAGAAAACATTGGAACAAGCTTTTCTTATGAGAAATATATGTACGATCATTGTCCAGTCACAGGTTGCCGTTATACCTGCGGCCACCCATACTTCCTGTTGGGCCCCTGCCGTTACATTCGTGGGTCCCTGGTGTGAAAGGTTTTTTTTTTTTCCTATGAAAAAGTTTGCATTTCATACTATGTTTAATTTACCTCTGAGGGCTCCTTATACTCACGCTCTGTTTCTGAACTTCACCCCTGACTTATTATATATAGTATTCTGCCTGACTTGCCACCCCTGACCATCGCTAAGGGGATCAGAGGGGCAGGCAGATCTCAAGGTGACCCATTTACTGCCTCTGGGAAATTTGCAATTGCAATGCAGTGGTGCTCCTTACCTAGATCTAGAAGGTCATGGAAGCTACTGCAGTGGGATACAGATGGTCTAACTTAGCTGCTGAGAGCACAGCTTCAGGGGCCAGTCCGGCGGGACCCACACGCCAGTTCCACCACTCCCTAGCTTGGGTATGTCCTCTCCCTGCCCCATTTCCACAGTTGAACAATGGCGATAATAATAAATAAGAATAAAAGAAGCAATCAATGAATAATAGATGAATTCTAATAATAATAAATAATAAAATAAAAGACAAAAATACCAATAGTAAGTTGTTGTGTTAAGTATTATGTACTTAGAACATTGCTAGTTGCTATTATTATTGTTAACATTATTAGTAGTGGTATTAGTACCACCATCATTATGGTGCCTTCAAGGTAGTCTGTGCGGAAAGCCACCAAGGAAAATGGTGTTGTAGAGAGATACGGGATACACAGGTATAAGGAGAGAAACACCATCAAAATCTCATGTGTTAGAAAAATATAAATATGCAGAGAATATGAATTTGGAGTTTGACACCTCTTCAGGCCACAGTTCTGTTATCTCTTTTTTTTTTTAAGATTTTATTATTTATTATTTTTTAGAGAGAGGGGTAGGGAGAGAGGCAGAGAGGCAGAGAGGGAGAGAGACATAAATGTATGGTTGCTTTTCACCTGCCTTCAGCTACAGACCTGGCTGGAGACCTGGCTTGCAACCTGGTTATGTTGCCCTGGCAGGGAATCGAACCAGTGACCTTTGGGTTCACAGGCTGGCACCTTATCCATTGTGCTACCAACCAGGGCTAGTTCTGTTATCTCTTGATGGTTAAATATACTTCTCCCCCTTGGGTCTTTTGAGCTCCTTCTATAATTAAACTTCCCCTTTGACTTTCTTTGAATGAGGTTTGTTCCATGTGACCAGAGGATAGCCAAAGAAGAACCAAGTTCAGTCATGATGGTTCAGGGATGAAAACAGACAGCCATCTCTTCCCTGCAAGGGCAGTGTCCAGGCTAAGTTCAGTCTGTGCCCAGGCTGCTGTCTGCCAAATCCCATTGTGGGCAGTTCAGTTTAAAACAGCAAGGCCTGCTCTTTAGGGCAGCAAGCACTGCCCCAGCCATTGTGGTGAGTGCTGTGAGCTTAGGACATGGCCACAGGCACAGGTGATGCTCTGGAAAGCAATACGGGCTCCCTCAGGGGAAATGTATCTTGTTCAATTGTGTATCCCCATCACCTAGCAGAGTATCTGGCACATGGAAGGTCTTCAGGAATAGTGACTGTGGAAGACATAAAGAAGCAGTAGATCCCTGGGGCTGAATGGCCAGGCAGGAAAGACATAGCAAGTCAGGGAAAGGAAGGGGCAGCCCCGGGTGGGGAAGTGGGGGCTACATTTTCCATTTTTGAGAGTTAATGTCCCTGATGGGAGCAACTTGTGGAACAACTTTGGGATATAAATTTGGTCCACTTTTATTCCCACTCTTCGACCTCCTTTACTTTCTCAGCCAATTGCTATTACAAAAATGTCCCCCAGAATCAAAATAGGAAAATCAGGACTTGAGCATAAATGAATTTACTTTAGATTTTATCATTCATTTTATAAT
Source organism: Noctilio leporinus (assembly GCA_004026585.1). NCBI lineage: Eukaryota > Metazoa > Chordata > Mammalia > Chiroptera > Noctilionidae > Noctilio > Noctilio leporinus. The sequence continues at coordinate 116,448 of PVIW01001798.1, forward strand.
TAATTAGTTGCAGTTTGGATTCCAGGGTGGGTCCGGGTTTTACTATAATCTTTATAGTGCGTGGGGTCCTCCTAAGCTTTGAATGAAGAGAGATTCGTTGCTCCTTACCTTTGCATTCTGCTGAGGAGGGAGGGCAGGAGGAAAGGAAATCTTGACCTAGATATTAGACTTCATCTTCCTAGGCTTTTCTAAAGGGTGATATTTAAGACATTTAGCCATGAGTACTGCACACACCCCGAAAGAGGGGGACAGAGGTTGCTCCAGTCAGAAGAGGTCTGGCTGCAAACACCCTGTTCAGTGAGTTCTCACGGAAGACCAGCCTTGTTACCCCAGATTTGGTTTCTCAGAAGATGAAAGGAGTGTTCTTTCTTTCTTTCTTTTTTTTTTTTTTTAATTGATATTTTTTGAGGAGAGAGAGAGGAAGGGAGAGAAAAAACATCATTTTGTTGTTCTGCTCATTTACATATTCATTGGTTGATTCTTGTTTGTGCCCTGACTGGGGATTGAACCTGCAACTTTGGCATATCTGGACAGCGCTCTAACTAGCTGAGCTACCTGGCCAGGGCCTAGAAGGAATTTTCTTTCTTTCAGAAACACATTGATCCCCGCACTGGACTTCTAAGCATGATCTCATTTGAACACTGTAAGTGCACCTCGCATGCCGGGAGTTTAGGGGTCACTGTGGCAAAGCCCATTCCCATAATTGAATATAATCCCACTGATACTTTGCATCTCTTCTGGTCAGGAAAATGGAGGCAATTTTCAACACTTGCCTTCGTTTCATTACTTAGAAAGTACATACACGTAGGCAAAGAGGGAAAAAAAAAAATGGAGCAGAGATTTTTGTAATGTGGCTCCTGGCCTTTTGGTCTCTCTCCCCAGTGATCACGTCATGCAACCGACACCCACATTTAAATACAGCTAGAGGCTCAGGGGAAGGACACGGGCCCTTTCAGAGCCCATTTCTAGCAGGGAGAATGAGAGTGGCCCATCACCTGTCTTCACCTCTTGTGACATGCTTCCCAGAGACATCCAGTTGCCAGCCGCCTCCTTTTCCCTTTAACGGAAACTTCCCTCCTTGATGATTTCACTTCAGAGGCTGCTTTCCCCTAAATCTTTCCTTGACTAGAATCATGCTAATGTTGACAGTTCCTCCCCAACCCCCAGCCCCTTTGTTACATCCCGCAACCAAGAGAGAGTGTGAGGTGAGCTTGTCGGAGGAGATGAAAGATGGCAAGAAATGGGTGTTTGGGGACCTGTTCTTTGGTGACATGGACTCCGCAGTCCTTTTTTCACTCTCGGTCCCTCACCGCCTCGCTCGCCTTCTCCCTCTCCCTCGCTCCCCCTGCCTGCTCTCCCTCTCATTCTCTCTGAAATGGTGTGTGCCTCCAGTCATTTACATAATACTCTTCTGACACCTTTACTTTAGTCATCAATCACGGTACCTTCTCTCAGTCTATCTTTTGTCTGAGCATGTCTCTTCTTTATCAGGCCATGCACAAAAGATTAATTTCACAGTTTTTCTCCCTTCTTTCTTTCCTCGCAAGATACAAAGCTCATGAAATGACAGAAGCAAGATAATGAAAACAACAATGCAAGCAATTTTTTTTGTTCTTGCAGGTTGGATCTCAAGATACTTTTTCTACCTCATTGTGTGCCATCTGTCTTAGAAAAGGTCTGCTCTGTATTTTTTTTTTTTCTAATACCTCTCTGATGCTGCTCCATAGACTACCTGGGGTGGGGGTGGGGAGATTACATATTTAAATCAGGTCAGAGGCTTTGGTTTTGAGAATCTTTGGAGCAATTAAAGCAAGGGGCCCATCTCTAATGGAGGCATGGACTACTGCACAATGCCCACGCCCCAATTAATATTAATGAGATCTATGCATAGCCAATTTATGACATTTGATTGACTCACCCAACCACCCTTCAACTGTCTTATAAAGTGAAATATATGGCAAGGAAGGCCTTATTTGCATATGCATATGTTCTTAATATTAATTAGGCTAATGGATCTAAGGATTGGGAGACAATTTGGGCACTGGCAAAAACGGAGAAAAAAATCTACCACCCACAAAACAGAAAAGCATTCCATGTCCTGCCCCGGCACTGAAACAAAAGAAGTTGAACTAGAAGGTAAAAATAACTCCTGCCACTATTTCCGCTTTTTCTTTTGTTTCACAGGATTCATAGTTTTAAAAAAGCAAAATATTTACCATGGGTATTAGTATTATTTATCTTCCTTCTTCCATTCACATTGAAAAAAGACTAAATAGATTACAGAAAAGCATGAAATAAAAGCCTGGTTCAACCGTACGCCGCAGGCCAGGCTCCCCCCATCAGCGAGAGGTATGCTGCAACTTCAGGAGGGTGCACTGTCTCCCAGGGACGCATGTTCAAGTATAGGACAGGGTGTGATGTCAGGAGAGAGTGTTCCCAAGGACATCTGCTTTAGCAGGGTCACTAATGGAATTTGTTCCCGCCTTGGAGAGGCTGGGAAATACTCCTGAGCTGTAGCCTAATAGAAGCCTGGAGAAAAGAGTCACAGTACAGGGTTTTGTTGTTGGACTTGGGGGGCAACACATACTCTGATGTTTTTCTTTCAAACTGGCCTTTAAAGCCAAGCTGCAATGATTTTTTACTTCAGTTATACAAGGAAACACACAGTTGTATCAGCTCACCTCTTACATGCTAAAGGACATTAAAATGAGGTGACTGGCAGGCCTTGGACAGCAGAATAGCCTGTGGTTGTATGAGCTTGCTTTATGGCTCCATAAGTAATAACTATTGTAAATAATAAGAGTGTCTATTACTTAAGTGCTTATTCTGTACCAAATATTATGGAAAGCATTGCCCACATTCCGTCTCGTGCCAGCTCTGTATAGGTTTAGATCCCTATTCCAGAATTCCCTATCCAGTGAGTTGAACCCCGGAGAGGTTATGGGACCCCAAGGTCACACAGCTGGGAATGATGAGGCTCGTATTCATACTTGGGTGGATTGTGACTCAAGTGTGATCTCTTTCCCTTGGTCTTTCAAGGTCAGGATCACTCAACAATATTGTAGAGTGGAAATAGTTCAACCTCAAGGCAATAAAAAATGGCAACAAGTACTATAGGAAGAGGGACATACCAGGCTTCCTTTTAGAATAGCCAGTGGCCAAGCTAAGTCCATGATTTCAAGTAAATAGTTACATTCAACAGTAGAAATGATTGTTGCCACACAGATAAAGGAAGTGACGTAATGGAAAAAGCTCGGTTAATTGGCAGGTGAGCAAAATGCTTTAGAACAAAATAATAGTTATTTGTATTTAACCTCTATGAGTGACAACTCTTTATGGAATAAGGTTATTTGGACATAAATCTTCCAGAGTTTGCCAAAATGGTCACACACGCATGAAGAAGGGTGTGACACTCTGGGGAGAATGCAGGGTGGTGACATTAGAGACAAGGGGAGGAGGCCTCTGGGGCCACGAATGGCTCCTGGATCTTCTTATCTCCAGTCCGCACACCTTCTCTGAAACCCAGTGGAAGTTAAAACTCTGCGGGGATTTTGCCTTCTGATAAAATTTCTAGTGAGTGAGTGTTATGAGCTGCCACGCAACCTCACCTAGCCCTCTAGTTCAAACCTGTGCGTGTCTCGTGGGAACGTGCATTTTGGCAGGGGAAGTGGGAGGAGCAGGGGGTGGTGAGGAGACGCCTCCCCGGAGGTCCCAGGCTTGCACGTGGCACTCACAGGATGATGGAGACCGATGTGATGAGTTCTTTACTGTGATAACCATTCATTCTACCCAAACTTGTTACTTAAAAAAAAAAAAAAAAAAATTATCCCTGCTGCTGAGAATGCTTTGACTACATTGTAATGATGTGACAGGTAGTGAAAGAGTGTGTATGAAGAAATCATGGAGCTGATATGCTTTATTCTCATCTCACATTAGAAATATGTTCATTAAACAAGGGCTTGTTTGCAGAGAGACAGTGGGAGAAGGAAGGAGAAGGGGGAAAGGACTGAAGTGTGTCAGATGCCAGTTTATTTCATCTCCATGTAGCTGAGCAAGAGTCAGCCTAGCAGCATGGTTAAGTGTGTGGGCTCTGGGTCCAAACGTCCAGTTATGTCCCTTTCGAGCTCCACCTCTTATGTACTGGGTGTCCCTGGGCATGTTACTTAACCTACCTGTATCTCAGTTTTACCTTCTGTAAAAGAGGTTCAGTAGAGCACCTATGTTATACTGGATTGCTGTGAACGGAAATTAAAGAAACAGTGCTTGGCACATAGTAAGTTCTCAATATGTATTCTCATTATTCTTATTACCAGGTTTATTCACCTGGTTGATACACTAAACTGCCTACCTTTCCCACTAAGCATTCTTGGAATTCACTCAAGGATATTTATTTTTAGTAGACACGTACTGCCTCTGCGGATCATTTTTCTAGTTGCCGGCAGCCATAAGCAGGACAAGTGTGACTACTGCCCTCACAGGGCTTCTGGTGTGGTTGAACAGAAAGATATTCAACAGCTGGATACAATAGAGTATGATGGATGCTAAGAGAGTTGAGGGAGGGGGCAGAACAGGAACTGCCTGACTCCAGATGTAAGCGAAGATCCCAGAGGTGGGATCTGAAGGGTAGGTCAGAGACAGCCACTGTGGGGCGTGGTGGAGTGGGCTGGGGGAGGTGGCAAGAGCAGCACTTGTCAACTCCCAGAGGTGAGAAGGGGCAGAAATAGGGTCAAGAACTAATAGGAGGCCTATTAGTTCCTGCACTACAGGAAAGGAAATGACAGAGGGAACTCGGGATGTGGCCGGAGGAGCCAGCCCTGGGAGGTGTGAGTATCCCCTTGAGGAAGTGAGATTTCTGCTGTGCGTTGTGGGGTATGACTGGGGGATTTAAAGCAGGACAGTGACATGTGATAAGCTGTACACTTTGAAAAGAGCTAGACTGGTAGGGTGAGAGGCAAAGGGCGAGGGGTGCACTTGGCTGGGGAGGGGCCAGCTGCTCAGACAGTGGTTAAGGAGAGGGGCGAGCCCCAAGGGGAGATTTTCCTCCAGTATCCATTGACTATATGGTTGTCCCTTGCCCAATCACTAGGGCTTATTTCAAGCCAGTCCAGTGAGGGCAGGTCTTGTGTCCCAGTGGAAGGGGATCCTTTCTAAAATTCAAAAGCCATCCATGAGCTCCAGGAGCCAGCTCCAAAAACGTTTTTACTTAAACCCTTCATTCTACCTTCCTGCCTCACCTGCCACAGGAAAATGTGCCAAGAGCACTTAAGAGAACACACCCCAGTGATTTCTCTCCCTTCACCTTCTCTATCTCTGTCTCCCTGACAGTGAAAAGGCTGACTGCCCTAGGTGGTAGGACAAAGCATGTGGTAGAAATGGCAACCATTTCTTCCCCCAACTGTGCCAGCCTCAGGGATAGACGCACAGTAGGTGCTCACTCAATGCACATTGACTCACTCTGTCCCGGTGATCACCATTTTCTCTTCTGAAATGGAAACAGGGTTTGGGGACAGGGATGTTTCTGTGATTGCCAAATCTTCCTTTTCCAACTGTCTGGCATTTGCCGAGGTAAGAGCAGCCTGTCTTCTGTGGACGGGAGGACACTGCGAGGGGAAGCAGGGCTGAGGTGCTCAGGATGTTCGGTGAAGCCAGAAAATGTTTGATCCCAGGGGCATCCTTCAGCTCAAGTTCTTGTCAGGCCCCTCGGGGTCTCAGGCCTGTAGGCTGCCACTTGGACCCACATTTGGGAAGCAGGATGCTTATGGAATCCATTTCAATTTTGGCAGTCAGAACAAAGAACTAGGCAGGCTGGAATGGAGCAAAGAGGCTTAAATGTAGCCCAGAGCAGGGTGCCTCATGGCTGACCCTTCCATGGCACGGGTGGGGTGTTTGGAAGGGGGGAGGGTGTATATAAGGAGACCATTTAAACTTCCACAACAAGCCAAACGAGGGGGAGCCACATTGCAAAGGAGGTCTCAGGCAGCTGCCTCCCAGAGATGAGGCAAACTCAACTTTTGTGCATTCATCTGTAGGTCAAGGGTGTTCGAGCTGCACTGTACCACTCAGTAGGAGTTGAGATGGGCATCTTACGTATTTATGGGATTCAGCACAATCTCTTTGGACCCTGCTAATAGGATGCGCCACTTTCTGGGAGGACCAAAACAAGCTTGACTACTAGTGGTCCCTACAACCCTGCATCCTGAGGAATGTGGGCTTTTGCAGGCAAACCTCCTCCACCCAACCAACATGCACACTCACCCCCCCACCCCCCCAGTGAGCCCTGTTTCTGCTTGAAAACACTCTAAAATGTTCTCCATCCTTCATATACGGGGGGAAAACCCTTTAGGCGTTAGATACTGCAGTAATTACTATATAATGGAGTAAATACTATACTATAATAATTAACTTGTAAACCTTGAAATAACATTTACTGTAATTTAGACCAAATATGAACTGTGAGTAATGAAGCTCGATCCAACATGAAATCATTTGCAGGGTGCTTTAAACATATGCCTGGGAAGAGAAAGCAGCAGTTTCCCATCGTTACCAAAATGGGCCTAGCTGAGGCCCTCCCATCCTGGAACTGCGTGCAGCTGCCGTTATTTTGAAATATCTTACTAGAATTTTTTTTTCTTTTTAATCAATCGCTTTCCTTTCACTTTTTCCTAAACTGTCCTTTCAGGCGGTCAGAACTAGCCCAGGTTTTTGGTTTGAATTTAATTTTTACTCAAAGGATTGTAAATGCTCTATGCAAAACTAACATTTAGAGCTAGGGCAAGGAGTCTTGCAAGTGGGCAGAGGGCAAGAAGGTGCTTGGGTTGCCTACATCGGCAGTAAACTGTGGATGCTTCTGGAAAGCAGATCAATAACACAAAGCTACTTTTGACCGCAGTGGTGCCAGGGGCTTGGGACACCTAGAAAGTGACAAAGCCTTCTGTATACTCAGCCTGTCACCCTTTGCATCCAAATCCCTGTTATGTACATAGGCTTGCTCAATCTCGGAACAACTCCGGGCTGGGGAAGGGTGCAGAGGGCAGATCTGTCTCCCTCCATTCCCTCCTACCCTGCTCACACATTAAAGGTAAGAAAGGGACTTGTATTAGGTTGAACCAAGTGAAATTGCTATTTTTCTAGGTCAAAGCAATGGGATATCGTTAACCTAAATGGTTCAACCTAAAATAACACACGATACATGCCTTCTGACATCAGCACCCTTTGCCTTCCTCTGAGCACTGCTTAGGTTCCAGATTTGGTTAAGAAAGGGCCTCTGTTGGTTTCCTGTTGCCCAGCTCCCAACCCTCCCTCCTCAGAGTCACACTTCTGGAAAACATCATCTGTCCTTCACTTACCTTTCTCATATTTTCACTGTAGTCAGGCTGAACCACTTGTGTTCTATTTTAGCATTTCCAACTCTGGGACTCTGTGCTTTCAGGGCTTCTCTCTCCCAGAGTGACCTTTTGGTTGGCTTGAATCTTCCCCCTCCTTTTAAAGAGATAATTCAACCCCAACTTTTCTCTAAGGTCTTTCTTAAACAAAGACTATTTGAGTGGAGAATCGTAAAATTGACATTCATTGAGCTCCTATGATGTGTCATTGAGCATTGACTAAGAGCATCCATGGATAATTCTGTCTGATCTACACAAAACCCATAAGAGACGGGTACTATCCTTTACCCTATTTTAGAAATATACTCAAGGTCACATGACTAGCCTGTCAAAAGATTTCTCTTTGGTAGCCATGGCCTGGAGCTGACAACCATATCCTTGCAAAGAACAGTCCAGCCCAAGAGTCATGAACACCATCTCCAGGTACTTGAAGGATTGAATGGATGAAAGGGATGAGATGTTTGCACATATTGCAGAGATCTAGGACCAGTGTGAGGTGTCCATTTTTCACTATATCCAAATTATTCCAAGTCTTTGAAAATGGGCCGCCTATGTATCAAAAATGAAATGGAAGGAGAGAGATGCCTGTCACTGCAGGTATCTAAGTAGAGGCTGTGGATATGGAAAGTACAGCTAGTGGCCAAGAACATATGCTCCCCAGTAAACTCCCAGCTCCACATGGGTAGTCTGCACCTCAGACTTACTTTTTCATCACATAATCACACATCCTTCACACAGATCCACTCCCCCATCCACCTACGTTTAGTTTCTTGAATTCACAGATACTCCTGAATACTTCTCAAACCTCAATAAAAGTAGGAATCGTTTTAACCTGGGGACTTTGCTAAAATGCAGTGTCTGATTCAGTCAGCCTCGAGTGAGACCTGAGATTCTGCATCTCTAACCCATTGCCAGGTGACAGACTTGGGGATGCTCAGTACAAGGCCACACTTGAGTGGCAGGGTCTTATGTCATATGCCCAACCTTTATCTTCGAAAGACTTTAATATTAGTCAACTATTTTCCCTATTAGGTTTTAGGTGAGTAATGATAAAGGATTCTTTAAGTGCCTACTCCCCAGTAGGGCCCACCTACCATAGGGCCCACCCATATCACTCTTTGTCTTCATGCCGCTAATACGTTGTTAAAAATTCCATGTGATTTTCTTCTTTCCTCTTTTCCGAAAATTGCTCTGGCATCTCTCATAGCATTTGCCAGCAGAGCTTTTAATTGGGACATGGATAAGGTTTTGAGCAAATAGCAAACAGTGGGAACTTAGACCAGTTAGGCTAGGCCAGCAGTTTCAGCCATGGCCCTCTGCAGAGATCAATTATTTTAGGGGAAAACACACATTCAGATCTATCCAATTATTCCCATACAGTCTATCAGCCTTTGTTTTCAAAGATTGTTTTTCACCATATGTCTTTGGAGCAAGTGACCGCGGCACTCTCCCTCCTTGAGAGCCCTGAAAGCGTTAATGCTCTTCCCTCTGTCTAGTGCAAGTTGTTGGCATCGCAGATGGGTTTTTGCTCGATGCTGGATCCCAGAGACTTCTGTGTGTGCATCTTGATATTAGCACAATGGATTGAAATCATATTTATTGTTTCCTTTCTCAGAGAAGGATCAGAGATGGAAGAGTTGAATGCTTTAAAGCGGTTTTTCCAGCAACAAAAGGCTACATTTTTGAAATGCCAGCTATTACCAGTCCTCAGTTCAGACTCTGGGAAGACTCGTTAGCACATGCACGGATCCCTCCCTCCCTGGAAACAGTGCAGGCATCACACTCTGCGATGATGTGACCGTTGAAACAGACTCAAAGTCAATGTGCATAATTACTTACCACAACAGTGGTTAATGTGCCCTGAAATATTCCCTGCTCCCCTCGGCCTGGGGCTTGATGGCTGATATTCAGGTTTTCTTGATAAATGTCTTGGATGTTTTACTTACACCGTTTCCCAAAATGCCTCTGGATTATAACGCATGTGCTTTCCCTCAATATCTAGATGTGGGACTGGGTGGAGGAAGGAATGCCTCAGAAAGCTGTCACAGTACAGCTGCTATGGGGAATAAATAACATCCTAGAATGTTAGAGCTAAAAGGGCCATAGTAGACATCTCCTTCTAGTTCAATCTATTCATTTTATAAATGAGGAGATGGAGGCCCAGAGAGGTAGAGTAACTTGCCCAGGGTCACACAGCTTAGTAGTGGCTGAGTCAAAATGAAAGGCCAATTCCCCTGAATCAAATTCCCATGTTGTTTTTGTATCAAAGTAGACAGCTTCTAGGGTGTGTTCCAGTTGCAGTGGGGAGGGCTGGCTTTTTGTTTGGAGTCACGGGAAAGCCTGGTTCTCTTTGCATTCCCCCAGGCCACATGCAACTACTTCTCAAATCCTCTGCCCCAGGGAGGATATTTTCCACATCTGCCCCTTTTTGGCAGTGTCACCCTCTCCTGTCCTGAAGCGCTGAGCTTCGGCACTTCCTCCCAGTCTCTGAGGACTTCAGCGCAGCCATTGCCTGCCCTGCTGTCCTCCTTAATTGGAGTTTCAGTTCTGTTGGCTTTTGCTCCCTCTTTGTGAAGACTTCTTCCTCCTCTGTCTCATTCCTTTGGGTCATGCTCTCTGTTGTGACCTTAAAGACAATGAATGATGGATTGTTATCTACCCAGGTAATGTACTTGCCCTTGAGCCGCACCTCCAGCAGTAACCCGGAGGAGTGACCTTGGATCGGGGTTTGGTGCACCAAGGGCAGAGGTGGGCAGGAGTGAGGATGGAGGGCAACTCTGTGTTCATAAAACACCCTGACATTTCCCTCCGTGGGCAGGCCACCCCTGCCTGACCACAGCGCTGCAGCGTTCACTCAGGGAGCGCCAGCCTCCTCAGGTGACCCGGGCAGCGGAAAGATCCAAATGTAGAAAAGAGGTCGTTCTTGTCATTCAGAATGAACAGAAAGAAAAGAAGGAGTACACAGAAGAATAGGGAAGAATAGGGCAACATGAAGAAGACAAGCCACAGTCCAGCAGTTGTGTGACCACTGAGAGAGGGAGTCAGGGCAAACTTAGTGAGGAGGTCGAGGCTGGCTTAAACCTTGCATGACAATGAGGATGTTGTTGGTGTATCTTCTTTGGGTGGAGAATGCTGAGAAAGGATCGAGGTACCAAGGGAAGAGGCATTGCAGGGATGAAACAACATGGGCAACCAAGAGGCAGGGAGGCTCATGCGACTGCTCAGCAGGGGCCAGACGAATGCTCAGTGTTCTTGGCTCAAAGTGACTCTTGCCAGCGTATTGATATGAAGTGTTGGCAGACCGGTCCTTAATGTGCGGCTGGTCCTGGAGTCACAGCCCCTCACTCCCTATCTCCCTGTAGGTCTGATCCCCTCCTTCTGGCTGCTCTTGGACTTTGCGAAGCCCTTTTGCTTTCCTCTGTCTTCACCAGTGGCCCCTCTCCTGCATCTGCCCAGATGTTCCTGTCCGTCCTTCTGCCTCTCTAGCCTTGATTCTTCCCTTAAGGGCCCACGTTTCTCTCTTTTCCTCTGTGAAACCTGGTGGAAGACTGATACTATCAATACATGTCTGAAAAAAAGTTCATTTCGTAATTTTCCTTAAATCAAATAAAGTACGACCCTTAGCCCTGCTTCTCCCAGAATGACGGTAAATTCAACCTCAGTGATCATTAGGGCTTTCTCCTTATTTCAGATCTTCTCTCTTACCAAGCCCATGTCCTCCTTGAAGGTGGGTGACTGTCCCTGTCAGGCTTTGAAGAACATGTAGGATCTAGATTTGGGGTCCCATGGACCAGGGTCCAGCCTTCTCGGGGAGACCACACAGCTGATCCCCTGAGGTCTTCTTTGACTGGGAGTGGGTCCTTGCCTTCCCAGGACCTGCTGCTGTCCTCTTTATCTCAGTGTTGCTACCTTTCCTCCCTCTAGCTCCCCCTAAACTATCCCCCATTCTGTGACCCTAGGCCTCTGGCATAACCTCCTTAGTGAATTTAGGCTTTCAAGGATGACACTTGGGAATCTCAAGCTTCCAAATGACACAAACTTTCCAAAGCCAAGGGCTTGCTTCGTTCTTAGGAGAGCTAGGATTTTTGCAAGACAGAGGAGAATGCCCAGGGAATGTCACGCAAACCAGTATGTCAGTACATTGTCTGAATCACAATTTCATTCATCCTTTGACTTCTAGATTTAGATAGGTTATCTGCCTAGACTAACTCTCCCTGCCCTAGTTTCATTATCTATAAAATAGCAATAATATGAATAATTACTTCCTAGGGTTGTTACAAGAATTAAATCACGTAATACCTGCAAGTTACATAGATTAGTACCTGGATCATAGTTAAGCTCTTAAAAACTGTGAGCTGCTTCATTAGTTATTATTCATTTGACCATTAACGTGCCGTAGAGGACTGTTAATGATTTTATTATGAATGGCAGTCAGCATGCACATGTGATGAAAGCCCCTTGCCCACCACTGCAATGCTCAATACGTTCTTGCTGATTCTGACTTGGCAGAAGAAGCAAGATTTGTCCTGCAGATCCCAGAGGAGAGTCTGCACCCTGAATAACTATTCCAACTATTGCTCACCATATGTCCACAACCAAAAAAATATAATAATCTTTATAAGGCGCCAGCCTGCGAACCCAAAGGTCACTGGTTCGATTCCCCAGCCAGGGCACATAACCAGTCTGCAAGCCAGGTCTCCAGCCAGGTCTGTAGCTGGAGGCAGGTGAAAGGCAACCACACATTGATCCTTCTCTCCCTCTCTGCCTCTCTCACTTCCCCTCTCTCTAAAAATAATAAATAAAATCTTAAAAAAAAAATCATCTTGGAGGGCAGGAAATGAGCACACATGTGCACATCTGCAGAGAGTCGCCTGCTGAAATCGACATGTAAGACATATTTACCACCGAGGCAATGCCTTCATGTGTTTGTAAGGGGCTAATTCTGAACATCCAAAAGGGAAGACGAGAGAGAAGCCAAATTCCAATGGCATCATGTGTTTGTTATTTTAGGGCAAGGTTACATGGAAGGAGAGCTTCCCTTATGCCTGGAACACTTTAAGGGGGAGAAATGAAGTATTTAAAGGTATTTTAATGATCATGAAAGGCACTGGCTTAATAGGGCAGGAAACTATGGTTCTCTTTTTAGTCCCAGAAGGAAAATAACAAGGCTGTAGCTTAGCCTTCCCTGTAGAGTCATAAACTGGACTGCAAAGAGGCAGCCCCTTGAGACACCTTCTCTGGGTTTCTGTGGCCCCTTAACTGTGGGTCTGCCTGCTTAGGTTTCCAACGTGCTTATTAATTAATAATCACAGCACTGTGCTTAGGTAGCAGCAACCTGCAAGGGGTTCTGGGAGAAGCCGTTGCCTTCTGGCATGCAAGGTTAGGGACCTTCCTGAACAAGCCAGCCTATGCAGTCTCGCATTTCCTGCTGGCTTCTCAGGCCCCCATCGCTGGGTTCCCCACTTGCACATGCATCTTTGACTTATATTCTTTCCTGCTCCAACACCGACGTTCCCCATGATGGTTAGTACTCTCACCATCAGCATCACATGACTCTCCTTACTCACAATAGTTATAGTCCAGAAAGTCACCTGGAATACTGAGTTAGCAAAGACTGAACCATTGCTCCTAGGGGAAATACAAGGTTAGGTTCCTGCAAGCCTCTGGTCCTGACATTTTCATCAACAAATGAATATATAATCTTGTTATGTGTGTTTTTGTGTACAGATGCCTTAAAAGCAGCCTGCTAAGCACTCTGGGCTTAATCAGTAATCCAGGGCTCCGTGGAAGAGACCCCAGTTTGACCATCTGACCCTCAAGTCTGCCTTTGGTTTTGCTTGCAATCTCTGCTGCTGCTCTCACTTGTGGCCTGAAGCCGCCTACAGCAAACCCTGCCCGTCTGTTGCCCCGGGCTCTTTCTTTAGACATCTCCCACTCTGAGGTGAAATTATTTTTTTAAAGTGCTAAGAGTGTATTTTTCATCTTCTGAATTCCTTTCTTCTCTAAAATCACTTGACTCTTCATAAAACATGAGTTGGAACGGGTGGGGCCCTCAAGCCAGTCTGTGAAGCACGTGTTGCCCACATCACGTGGAGGTCATCATCGGGCTGTGAGCCTGGCTAGCGTCAGCCCCCGTTCCTGACAGCTCCTCCAGTGGCTGTTCCATGGAAGGCATTACGAGAGAGGAAGGGAGCCCAGACAGTACGCTTCCAAATGAGATGACATCATTGTGGAAGGCTACACTGGGCGTATGGAAGACAGGACATCTCAAAGAAACCAGGACTTAAAATATAATCAGGAGAACATTTAGCAGATGACCAGAAAGCTATAAATGTGATGGCGTTTTAACAGCCATCAGCTTTCATGGCAGCATTTGTCTCCAGGTTCTTCAAGATTATCACGCCAGAGTGACTGGTGGCTTCGCCAGGAGAGACCTCTGCATTTCGCCAATGAGTTCTTCCACTCTTTCTTGCATTTAATTTCATTTGTGCTTTCATCGCTTTATCTCCAGCTGGCTTTTCTCTCAATTTCCTTTACTGCAACTTCATCATATTACTTTTTAGTACCTTCCTCCATTCCACTATATCCTCCTGCTCTGGGCTGCCAGGGCGTGCCCTGCACGCAGGGTCTTACATGTTTTGGATTAGAACCCAAAGGCGATTATCCTCCAAATGTGTGAGGAATCAATTGCCTATAAATGGCGTTAGGTAGTGCTGTCTTTGGGGCCACATTTGCAAAAACACACAGCCTGTTCTTAAGTTTGAGGGGAAAAAATGTAATACCTTTTGTTGTAACGAAGGAAGAAACACTCCATATAAGAATAGCGCCATTTTTACAGGGCAGTCTGATATTCTTACAATTATCACTAGAGAAGGAATTTGGAAGGCAGAGTTTCTGTCCTTCATTGAACAGAGAAATAAACGGAAGCACAGGGCCATCCAGTGACTTTCCAGATTCATATAGCGTGGTGGGGTAAGGGCGGGAATCCAGGCTCTTGTCTCAGAGCCAGGCCTGACCAATCACAGCTTAGCCTGTGTGTGTTACTGGGTCACCACTGGCCAACTTCGTGCATGAAAGGAAGATGCCTTTGAACTTGGCCAAACTCAGACAACCAACCCCACTCTGTCCAGAAACCTTCACATACCCATCTTTGGGAAGGTCTCATTAGGTGCCATCATCCCATTATCAAGCAAGTCCCTCTTCCCAGAGCCAGGTTGCCTGAATCAATGCAGAAATCGAATTATAACTCAGTAAACTGAACCTTAGCATGTGCAGTGCCTTCTGAGAAATTGGCCCGGGGAAGGGGCTCATGCAATTGGATCAGAGAGTGTGCATCTTTTTAAGGTGTATTATGGTAAATACAGTTCATGCTCCAGGAAACATTTCATCTGAAAGAGTACTTGCCTCATCCCATTTTTCCCTGGCCTCAGTTTTTAAAAAATTTTTACGCTGCAGGATCTGTGTGCCCAGGACACATCCATCTCGCCACGTCTCTCTGTTTGGCTCATCTTCTCAAAGGCAATGAGGGCTCCCTCCCCTGAAGGGGCAGTGGGAAGGGGAGGAAGTACACAGAGTGATTTATCTCAGCCTGTCAGTTGTTTTGAGGACATCAGCAATGGAGGGTGCCCGCTCCTCCTCAGTCATCGCCAAGCTTTGAGGAAGAGCTCCACCCTTCATTAAAAGCACATTCACTGCCCCTTGAAAATGACCTCTGAGCTCATTGTCAGCTTTACAGCGCAGCCTCAGGACGGGGTCTGGGGCCTCTGCTTTCAGGCAGCCTCCTATCAGAGCTGAGCAGAAAGCCAGTGGAAAGCAAATTCTTCTCTGCTGGAAGGGCGCTTGGTTGGCGGGGTTGGTGCCATGCGAGAGTTTCATCTGTGGTATAAATGACAAGCAGGCATTACAAGTGACAGTTATAGCAAATCAGAATATGGTGGATGGTTCCAACCTTTATTCCCAATATGTGTCATAATAAACATCTCTTTAGGAAAGACAGCATGTGCAGAGTCAGACGGGACTGCCCAGGCTGCAGCTCTGCAAAGGAGTTGCGGAATCACCACTGTAAAAGCTGCGTGTGGCCGGAGGATAAGATCGTGCCTCCAGCCGAAGCCCCCAAATCTCCCTGTGTCCTCTAGGAAACATGGCACGTAGGTTCATTATTTGTTCACAGCAGAGCTAAGGGAGATCTAGTTGCATATCGACTGCAACTTTGAGACAGAGCTGGATGAGGAAGGTACACAGTATATGAGCCTTGATCTTATTTTTTCTGACTCTCTGAGGTGAGAATCTTAAGGCTCACAGAAGTGATAGGCTACAGTCTCCTAATGGCCAGCAGGAAAGCTGACCACATGTCATATTTTTAGCTTCAAGGAAGCCAAATGCAGGAGGTTCCATGACATACCTCATGTTTCAGCTAAGTAACCAGCAAAGCGTGGCTTCTGAACTTGGTCCATGTAGGAGAAAAACCTGGGCTTCCCATGAGTAGGGGGATACCCTCTATTTCCACATAGAGAACTGTCCCAAAAGTATCAGTTGTGCAAACTGTTTTAATTATATTGATATTGGCTTGATACTTTCTGGACAGACTTTTATACCTGATTATCACCCCTAAGAGTCTATCTTCTGATTCCATTTGTTCTTTCATAAGCCAGTAGAACTTAGGGCCAAATATGCCTGTACTTGTCCCTCTGGGTTTGTTTACCTCAGAAGAATTTGGTGATTGGAAAGGTCTGTCACCATCACAGACAAAAATGGTGTAACATGCCATAGTCATAACCATTTGTATATTTAAGCTAGATTTTCCTCATAGGACTTGACATTTCTTTCAGGATTACTTTGCAAACCTAAAGAAATCACCTCCAGGACTCCAAAGGGGGGCAAAGTTATATCTCCAGGACAGATGGAAAAGAGAAAATTCTTTATTCTGATCTAGAGAAAGCATACCCTTAGAAATGGAACTAACCTTACTTTCTCCAAGAGTTAAATAGCAGTGACTATAAGCTTGACGATTATAAATTATACCAACAGTCCCAGTGAGGTTAAATAACTGGTTAGCTAGATTCTGTGCTGGCTCTGGAAATCTATGTCCTGCCTTCAAAATTTCCACCGGTTGAAGGAGGAATCCACAACTCCTGGGGAACAATTTCTGTTGAACTTGAATTCTGAGTCAAAGTTGAACACACAGGACTCTATCCCTTTGTGTCAATTTCAGCCTTAGTGAAGTGACTAGTGAGCAAAGGGGTGTGGTACCCTGCACGAGCAAGACCAGCAGTGAGGGTGTGCGAACTTCCCAGTAAAGGGCTGGTGAGAGTGCTTCATATGGACTTCGTTGCAACTATGCAACCCTGTTGTTGTGGGGAGAAAACATTGGGCAGGATTTGGCCCATGGGCCATAATTTTATGATCCCTGATTTATACAATAAGGCTTAGATAATTCTTTGATTTCTTTTCAAAATCAGCAGCCCCTTCACCATTGAATGAGGATTCTGGTATTTTTCCAGGTGAATTTAAAGGGATGGGAAAGAAAAGGTGGGATTGTTCCAGTGCTAAAGAATAGCACTATTGCTTTGTACACAATTACTTTTTCCCCTCGCTATATGATTGTACATTTACTCACACAAGTAGATGTAGATCCATCTATTATGGAATCCCTGAGTGCAAATGCAGTACACACACAGACAGATAGACTTGTACACCACCAGATGTGTGTTCTCTGACCCATCTGGGTGCCCATGAGCATATGCACATAAAAGCACTCAGGAATTCATCTGACTTGATTCTTACATTGGGAATTTCAACCAACTCTTTAAAATCACAACTGTGCTTAGAAAGTCATTAGGTACTCAAACTCTTCGTCTGGTTCCCTTTGTCACCTATTTCTTGCTGCAAAGAAACCCAAATGGTGACACCAGCAATAGCAACATTCTGCATGAAAAGGTGAAAACTTCTTCCCATTCCCACTGTTCCTTTCCATCTCTCTCTCGCTGGCCTGCAGGCTACCTACATATTGGCCAAGAAGCAGCAGTTTTTCCACTTCCCATTCTGAGGGCCTGGCATGGAGAGTTACAGAGGAAATTGAGTGTCAGGTTCTAGTACAAGGCTTTCTACTACGTCTGTTGGCTATCTACATCATTTCCTTTTCAGAGGGAAGGACTGGGACAAGCTTCAGAGTCCAAGATTCTCCTCTGCTTCCAAACACATTTCACAATTTACTTAGGGAAACATAAGCTGCCCTGAGAGTGTGCCTGGTTCCTTCTGGGCTCTGCAGTTGAGGAAGAAGTACAGTGGGCAGAATTGAGTAATTTTTATTCCAGAATTCATTTAAGTATTTGCCTTCAATTTCCTGACCATTGAAGAAATGCAAAATGAAAATATCTGCAAGGATGTGGTTGGGCATGGTGTTGTCCTTGAAGAATGGAGTGTCCTGGAATTGAGGGTAGATTGGGGGTTGTGGGGAAGAGACATAGCATTGGGTTGGCCAAAAGTTATTATTATTATTATTATTATTATTATTTTTTTTTTTTGGTAAGATGGCTCTGGTAGCACTTAGCTGTCTTTAACTTCATTCAAAACAATTTTGTTAGATTGTATTGTGACAGCTGTCATATCAGCATGCAGTTTAAAAAACATCAAAATTGGTGAATTTTTGTGGAGCCACTTAAATTGAAGATGGAAGAAAATAAGCAACATTTGGCATATTATGCTTTATTATTTCAAGAAAGGTAAAAATGCAACTGAAATGCAAAAAAAATTTTAAAAGATTTGTGCAGTGTATGGAGAAGGTGCTGTGACGGATCGAACATGTCAAAAGTAGTTTGGGAAGTTTTGTGCTGGAGATTTCTCACTAATGCTCCATGGTTGGGTAGGTCTGTCGAGGTTGATACTGATCAAATGAAGACATCACCTGCGTGGCCTAGGTGAGGGCTGGGGCTTAGTAAAATGGAGAGTAATTCTCAATTGATGGCTCTCATCCTTGTAAGGTAACCTGAAATCTTCAATATCCACTTGTTTCTCAACACAGGCATCTTCTTAAAGCACCTGCTACTAAAGAAAACTCCCAAATTTAGTTTCATAGCTATGCATTTAATGTGTTGCCTTAGGCCAAATTTGCTGAAGTTGGCCAGGCTTTAGTAAGTCTTTCAATGTTCTGAAACTATACAAAGTACGAGGGAATTTTTCTATGTTCATGTATGATTTTTTTTTTTTTTTTTTTTTTTTGAGTAGGTGTGGGTGGCTTTAGAGCTTTGATCAAATTCTCCAGGAGATTCATGATGTCTACAAGGTTAAGAAGTATTTTCTGAAGCCAAAGGAGTCTTGCCTTAGTGGTTGAATCTCAAGTGCCATGGCAGGTGGATGTGGAAGTGTTCCTTCTCCAGGTGCTGTGAGCCCGCTGTCCTGCATAGACAGTTGCACCCTTTGGTGTTCAGGACAGGTAAGGTGGGAATAGGTGATGGAATGCCCTCATTACCAAGGGATGTGACCCTTTGTAGGAAGGAAGGGGCTGACCCTGTTCTCCAGGCCAGGAGGGAACTGGTGATAAAATGCCCAAATCATCATGGGGTGTGACAGTTTGTAGTAAAGAAAGAGCTAAACTAGCTGTCCAGTTCTTTGGTCTATGATGCAAGGCTGAAACCAAGTGCCTGTTCCAGCCATGTATGGAGTAGCTTTACCACTTTGCAGGATATAGAAACAGTAATGGCAGCTTTAGCTCTAAGCACCTTGCATGTATTAACTCGTAATCCTCACAGCCACTTTATGAAGTCGTGAGTCAATCTTGCTTTACAGCTGAAAGAACCAAGGCACAGCAAGCTTGGTAACTTGCTGAAGTTCACTAAACAAGGGAAAAAAGTTCCCTTTCTCATGGTTGGAAGGGCTGTTGGCACAGAAAAGGCTTTTTGCACAGGTCCCAGGCAGCTTCTCTCTCTGTGGTGCCAGGCTGGGCAAACATTCCCACACGCACAGCAGCCCATTCTCACATGTGAATGTGCCTTTCAAGAGCACACAGCTCCTCTTTCTCTGACCTTCCCACCCATGGCTGCATCCCCGGTGGCTTGGCCCGTCAGGTCCCTGGCCCGAATAATCTAGCAGGAGCCCACTGTGTGGTGGCTGCCAGCATCCCTGCCTGGACCTGCTGACTCCCTGTTCAGAGTTTCACACAAAAGCTGGAACCTGGCTCATCCCGCCTCTCCTTCTGCCCAGGCTTAGCCAGAGGGAGGGCAGTTATTTCTTCCCTTCATCTGATCGACTGTAGCCTAAGAGGACATCTTTTGGATGCTGTCTCCATTTGTGTTAGATGTTTTCCCTGCTTTCAGAACCCATAGGAAATGTCAGTAAGTGGAAGCTGGGGAGAAGGCGCCTCAGGGGAAGTATGGGGAGAATGAAGTTCCAGTACTTGCCAGATGTGTGACACTGGCAAGTTGCTTTAACCTCTCTGAGCCTCAATGTCCATTTCTTTAGAGGGAAAAGTCAGAATAATAATAGTCTCTCTGTTGGTTGGTGGAAAGATGAAATGAGATGTTTTCATCACTTAGTCCTAGATTGCTGTTTATTATTGAGGCACAGAGCAGGAGAGGTCACGGTGGGCTGGAGTGCTAAGGGTGATTTGTAGGCTTTGATATTCGTGGAGGTGGAGGGAGGGGTTCCAGAACAGGGCCAAGCCAAAGGGAAAGATGCAGGGGGTGTGTGGGAAAAAGCATGGAGGGGATGGAGGTTCCTGTAGTGACAGGGTTCATTAGGGCAGCAGGCCAGGTGTCGTTGGGCAGCACAGATTAAAAAATTTTTAATTGGTAATGCATTTGGGGTCTTTATTAGGTAGATAATTGGGGATCATTTAAAAAGTTTCTGAACAGAATGGAAATATGGTAATATTTTTAAATGGCATTTGAGGACAATTAACCAGACAGGAGTGTGCAGAAAAGATATGTGGCTGAGATTGTCATGAATTTACCAAAGCTAGTTTGCTTTTCCTCCTGAGAGTACAATCGGACTGCATCTCTCAGTCTCTCTTGTGGCAAGGAGAGGTCAAGTGACTGAGTTCTGGCCAATTAACATTAGAGGAAGAGACATCACCACTTCCAGGCTTTGCCCATTAACTGTGGTCCTGTATGCGCCCTTTCCCATCTGCTGGCTTAAAGCCGAAGATCAGAAGTAGAACTTCAAAGTTCTGAGATGGTGGGGCCACAAGTTGTCAGGAGCCTGGGTCATGGAATGTCAGAGAGTGGATCAGAGCCCTGTCTCCCCTTGCTGAGTATTGGGCTTTATATGGGTAGGAAATAAACCTATGCGATGTCAAGTTACTGAGAGACTGGGGTTGTTTGTTATAGGAGTCAGTCTCCCTGACTAATACAGGTTGGAGTAGAGACCACAAAAAGAATCCAGTGGATTGATTTAGGGATGGAATGTAAAGCTCTGACTCATTTGGTAGAGGTTGACATGAAAATAAGTGAAAGGCATTCCCATAGGCAGAGTCACATGACTTGATAACTGAGCTGTGTGTGTGTGTGTGTGTGTGTGTGTGTGTGTGTGTGTAGGGAGGAGTGAAGAAGAGAAATTAGTTTTAAAATGCCTGTGATTTTCAAGTCTAGTTACTAAGAAAATGGTAGCATCATTAATGTGAATTAAGATATCAGAAGATATTAAATGATTAAATAAGTAAAAAATTTTAAAAAAGATAGAAGAGAAGATGGATCTGGGAAAAATGATAATCATGTTTATTCTATTTGTGATGAATTTGAGGTGATGGCATAAAGGAAATTGTCTAGACATGAGTTTTTTCCACTTTGGCACTATAAATATTTAGGGCCCAATAATTATTGGTGTTAGGGTTATCTTGTGTATTTCAGGATGTTTAATAGCAGCCCTGAGACCTGCATGCACCAGGCGCTCCCCTCCCACCCCTGCCAGTTTTTCCTTCTCATAATGTCATCAGGCCATGATGTCTGCAGACATTGCCCAATGTCCAGGGAAGTAGATGCAAAATCTGTTCCTGTGGAGAAACTGGTCTAGAGGGAATTGGAGATGTGGGTGAATCTAAACGACCTGGACCCTGTAAAGAACCATCTGCAAACAGGGCACTTTTAGTTCTGCCAGGCTCAGATATCTGCCAACAGCCACAAGTTAGCAGCTCATCAGTACAGGCCCCATTGGAAGGTGCCTCTAGGATTTCAGACCATATTTTGATGAGCCTTCCTGTGCTCTGTATTCTGGGCATCAGAGAGGATGAAGGGGGAGGAAACCTAGGGCCTGGGCAGAGGGACTCAGGAGAGTCATGCTGAGGACCAAACCTGGCTTTCCTTCCAACACCCCAAGGCCCAAGAGAGGACCAGGATCTCCAAGACATGTGTGTTTGCTTCAACATATCATCAACTGAGCCTGCAACAAAGCTTTCCAAATGGCACGGGCAAATCTCCGGGACGGCAACTGGAAGCATCGTTAGGGAGGATTCCCTTTTCATTTCCTATGTTTTATGTTTTTTTTTTTTTTTTTCCTGACGCATTTCAAAGAGCGTTTTTACAAGCTAGTGTTCTATATTGCTCTGCCTGTACTCTGAGAGAAGATAAATATTTTCAATGTGTTTTCTGAGGCATATGCTCCCATTGAGAAAATGTATCCCTTATGGACAGAGCTATGTTGACCTCATTAGCTGGGTAGATCAGAGGGAATTTGACGAACAGGCCTCTGCGTGTCCAGGAAGCCTCCCTTAGTTTCCAGGGGAGCCGGCAGGTTGGTACCACTGAGGGTGCACCTCTGGGTTTCCTAGGGCGCTGCATCAGGAAGCCCAGGGGAGCCTAGGGAACAGGTTCGTCAATGAAAGAAGCCTCGGAGAGTGACCTTGCTCCTGGTTCCCAACTTCATTGTTCCACTTAGTGGGAGTTGAGAGGACAGACCGGGGAACTGGCTCAGAATTCTGCCAAGGCTCTCGGACCCCCCTGGGAAGCTCACACAGATTGCAGAGCCTCCAAAAGGGCGTTCTACAGCTGCTTTCTCCCGGAAAGACACGCGGAAGAAGTTTTCATTGAATGGGTCGTGACCAGTTCGGAGTTTGACCAAGGCTTTATCAGTTTCAGCAGTGAACATGCTGCATCCCAGGAGAGTCCTCTGCCCTGACTAACCAGGGAAGGTTGGTCACCTCACCTGGATGAATGGGCCCCGGTGGCAGCTGTTTGTGCCCTGAGGTAATGGGGCAAAGACCCCTCCCTGCTTCCTTTCGCCTCCACAATACTCCATTTAAATATCCAGCCTTTGGGTCTTTTGCATTATATTTTGAATCTGGAATGCCAGTTTCAGGCATGATAGCTGGGTGATAGGAGATGCATCCCCAAAATTTCCTGCACCTTAGTTTTCTCATCTGTGATTTTAGGTATAGTTATAGTTGTGTGGATCAAGGTAGGTTATTGTATATAAAGTACTTGTCATGTAAAGGCTCTCGCAGCGTAGATAATAAGAGACAGTTATTATTTCTATAATTAGTATTTGATCCTTTATTAATAGGCAATAACTCTAGAGAAGGATGATCTTATAAACCAACATCCACTACCCATCCAGGTTAGTGTCGGTTAGTGTCAACCCTCTTTGCACTTGAATTGCCAGCACCCTTAATGCAGCTGATGACATTGTTCTGGAAGTAGAAGTCTACTTGATTTCTTTTTTTAATCTTCTATAATAGATCCTCCTCAAAGTCCCAACACATTGTGGGGGAGGGAGCTCACAGGTTTTAGTCCTTGGAATGTCTTATTTCTACCCATCCTCGTTCTTCCTATCTCGATGGCTTTAAATACCATCTTGACACTGTGATTTTTGAATTTGAATCTTAATCCCAGCTTCTTCCCTTTTGTGTAGTGAGTGGTGTGTCCTCAATTTCTTCTTCCCAGCATGTGTAAGAGTTCCCTTTGTCTCACATCCTGGCCAAAACGTCTATTGTCAGCCTTGTGTTTTTCTCCCCTCTGATGAGAGTGAAATGGTGCTGCATTATTCACTCATTGCCCATCATTCTATCACCTAACCCTGTTTCCAGACCTCAAGGCATTCTCGCTCTCAAGCCTCTTTGCTAGGAGACCATATTATAGATTGATGTGTCTGAGGCTCCAGCATCCTCGGGGGCAACTTTGTAGTTTTTTTCCTTGAAACACAAAGGACTGAGGCAAGAAGAAACCCGCTTCCTTCTGTCTAGAAGCCAGGACGGTACCCTTATGTTTATTCCAATTCTACCCAGGGAGATTACCTATCTTGATTTATTTGTCTTTTCCTTCCATTGACCCTTTAAAAATTAAGGTGTGATGGTCAAATTAAGTACATGACTTTTAAACTCATACACGGGGATTCAATTTGAATCATGTAACATTGCTTAAAATTTTATCATTATCGTCATTTTGTAGTTCTTTGGCAGATGCCTCTCTGAGGATCTTTACTTATTTATGGAACATAGTGGGAATAAAATAATAAATACCTCTTTATACTTGTGATCTATTTTTTAACTAATATTAGAAATAGTAAATATTATTATTATTTGAGGGTCAATATAATGTTTGGAAATAACTAAATGGTGACACATGATTATTAGTTTAAGTTGCTGGGTGACCTTGGACAGGTTAACCTCTCTGAGTCTTTTTTTTTTTCACTGATATGTTAAAAAAAAAAGCTTTCCAATCATCAGGGGTCTTTTTAACTCTTATATTCTGTGGTCTAGAGGGTCATCCAGTAATCTGACAGCTCAGAGATTAATGGTGACTCCATGTTGCTATTTGGGTACTTCTTTCATTGGTGGACATACATGTGCACTATGTATGGGTAGATATGTGTGCATGGGACCTGGGAATTACAGGATACAGGATGGCACATTCAAAGGCTGATTGTGACATTGAGATACATCTAGTTCGGTCCCTATCTTCAGACCAAACCATATTAAAAAATTATTTAAAGTGACCAATGCATATTGAAATTCACAATAAGTCCTAAAGTTTTTGGTTTTTATTTACACTTTTAAGAAATTCATTCTCAAAATTAAACTGAATCTCTTACGCAGGCCTTGCCTCATGGTCTTCCTCGTTTTCCTTGGAGGTGGGTGAATATGCAGGGTGGAACAGGAAACTTAAAAATGTGAATTTGCATCTATGTGATACTTACCTCTTTAAGAAGAGGACAAACAAGAAAGAATGATAGGCATCTGGTAAATATGAGAACAGCAAAAGCTCTCTCTTAATAAAAAAGAGTGTGTCTATTATTGCCTGTCTGTCTGCCTATGTATCTGTGTATCCCTGTCCATCTATCCATCTATCATGTTTCTATCTCTGCATCCATCTTAACCTAAAGAACAAATAGGTAGCATTGTCTTTTGATGTGTCTGTCCCATTGTTTTGTTAGTGGTTTGTCTTCAGAGGCAAAGAGATGTCAGAAGCAGTCATCTGTGAAATACTAGACACACCACCCAACAAAAACTCACACAGAAGTGTGAATTTGAGGGCCATTTAACACTGTAAATTTCCCCCTTGTATAACAATTATGGAAACACACATGCTAATTGACAATGCAGTGTGGCACCGTGTGAATGTGAACAGTGTTCACTCGTCCTCATAATTCCTCTTTTTATGGCTGGTGGTGAGCCTGTCCTGCGGATGTCGGACTCAGCCTTGCTATGCAGCTTCAAGCTGTCTTCTAACTCAATATTGTCTAATATTTCTTATACAGATACTCATACCGTTTGGACCAATATCTGACTCACTGTGCCTACAACTTGAGCTCTAGTCTCCAAATAACACATTGCCTTATTTCTTGGTTTGAAGATAGGTTATTGCTTTATGCCTTTCCCCACTTAGTTCTTCCCACCTGCCGTAGTTAAGGGATATTATTATACTCAGGAGAGGAGCCTTCAGTAGCCTTAAACTACTTGGCTCCCTAGCAGTGGTGGTAGTAAACTACATTTCAGTAGAAAAACCACTTACCGGGACCTGGGAGGGGTATCCACAAAGCTAGAATATTTTTTTAAACCTGAGTTAATCCTGTTTATAGGATCAGGATGCTGATCTTCCTAAAGAACTAGACTATCTCTTTGATGAGTACAGAGATAAGGCTAAAGGCTAGTTACTGCAGGCTGACCACCTGGGTTTCAATCCCCGCTTTGCCCTCCTGACCAGATGTGCGACCTTGAAAAACTCACACAATCACTTTGAATAGCACTTTTTTCATCTGCGTAATGGGTATATGATGAGCACTGTTTGAGGGCTCAATGAGCACTTTATAAGGTATCTGGCATATGTTGAGCACTCATAAGAAGCATTTAAGTCGTCTCAGCAGGAATCTGGAAAGTGAAAGGACTGAGGTCAGCCTGAGAGTCCTGAAATCCAATTTAAAGTAAATGACCAGCATGTCATCTCATTTGACCCTCATTCACATCAAGCCTGTGAAGATGGGCCCCACGTTTAGGATGCAGTGGACTTCCTGCTTCTCATTGCTGTTGTGGTCCCAGCTGAGCCCCTTGCAACCAAGAGCACCCACTCTGCTAGCTTCGTGCAATTGTGCTGAGGATAAATGAGTAAAAACAGCATGTGCTTGAAAGTTGTAAGTGCTATATATGTGTCGTTCGTATTTTAAGCTAGGCATTGGTTATTGCATTTTCAGGGTACATATCTGGGTAAAAAGATAATGTGTGTGAATGCAGGTGTGCACAAGGCTTTGAACTTGATCTCCTGCCCACGACGAGAGGAAGAGAAGTAGCAAAGACGTAGCTCGGCCTTGCAGTTCAAATTCTCTAGGTAGGTTCTCCAAACTTGGCCCAGGATTACTCCCAAGGCAATGACCTTATGAAGCAACTAGCACTTAAAGAAAAAAAAATAACCGATGTCATAGAAAATAAAGGAGGGTTGGGAATGTGAAGGTGAAATAGGAAAAGAAACATTGGAATTGCTAGCAGTGTTTCAAATTGACTTTAGTTACTATTAAAATTACAACT
Source organism: Noctilio leporinus (assembly GCA_004026585.1). Taxonomy (NCBI): domain Eukaryota; kingdom Metazoa; phylum Chordata; class Mammalia; order Chiroptera; family Noctilionidae; genus Noctilio; species Noctilio leporinus. The sequence continues at coordinate 142,773 of PVIW01001798.1, forward strand.
GGAGGTGAATTGACAATTTCTTCCCCGTAAAGTGTTGTGGTACACATGATAAATACTTAATTTAGTAGATTTAGGAATTCTCTGTGACACGTCATTTGCAGGCATGTTCTCACAGCCACGTGCTCACAGGTATGTGTATGAATACAGAAGGAGCGCTATTGAATTTGTGTTTTTTCCCATTTATTCTGTGCTGTGTTTGTATAATCTCTTTAATCCAGTCATGGCCTGATCTGTTTAACATCAATCTTGTTTCCTCCCCACCCATCCCTGATTCTCTTCTTTGCACAACCACTTCTTAGCAGGTGGGGAGGGTGAGGTATGGAAAAAAACTATTAAATTATAACACTTAATGGATTATGAAGGCTCTAATGACATGAGCCACCAAGTGGCAAGGTAAAAACCTTTGTGATGTCCTAGAACAGGTTGCCATGGGCTTGACAAACCTTTGTGAAATACGCAAGAGAAAGGAGCTGAAAACGCCCACAACACACACCTCTCCCCCACCCCCAAGAGTCCATCGCCACCCACCGACATTCCCTTCTTGCTTATTAGCCCCCGAAGGGCATTTTTAATATAAAATATATATAAAGTCTACCCAAATCAGAAAGGTCTCCAAATGTCCAATTTAATTGGAATGGAAAATGCTAACTAATTGGCATCAAAATTTGATTTGTGGGAGAAACCTCCTTTTTGTTAGAAACACAACAGTGTGTGTGTGTGTGTGTGTGTGTGTGTGTCTGGGAACACAAGCCCAGTCGTTCAAAAATCATCCATGAGTGCCGCTGAGGAATCAATTAAAGTTGATTTGGCATATCTGCTTTTGACAAATATAAAGAAATCTCTGATTAGGCAGAGAAGAAAAGCACCTTTCTCTTTCTTGCTCTCTCTTCCTCTCTCTTTCCTCTGCCTCTTCCTCTCTTCTCCTCATTTCCCTTTAAAGGCAGTAGGTGTCAGAAGGGGGTGGGTAGTGATATGCAAAACACGGCCTCCATAACCAAAGTAGCCTGCAAAATTAGGTGTCAGCATGCAAAGCTTATTGATGTATGAATGCGGAAAATGAAAGGCGGCAGTAGACAGCCGGGGCTAAAGGTGAGACAGGCACAGCGAGAGCAGCTGTAGATCCACGTCAAGGTGTTGGTATATGAGCTCTGGGTTTTTTCTGGAGGGCCACAGCCTAACAAGGTAAGCCTGGCCAGGAAATGATGGAACAATACAACACAGGCACACACAGTGTGAATACCAAATAAATTGACACGGTGTCTCCCCCACCCCCCTCTTCTTGCACTGCCACCCCCTTCAAAGTATGCCTGTGTATTCATTAATAAATTCATATTCTGAGTTTTCAATAAAAGAGGAAAATGCAGTGTAAACTGGAGTTACTTAGTGACACCTAGCTCATTGCTTTTTATTGTTGCTTGCAGCTACGAAGCCTTCACAGTGCACTAGTAGAATTTATTACTGTCTGTCTCTGTAGCAAGTTGGCGAAGTGCGCCTTTTGAAGAAAATTGACCCACACTTCATGAATATGATGAAAAATGCCAATAACACTACAAAGACGAAGCTCTTGACATTACTCTGCAAAGAGCTAAAAGACAGTAATGAAAGTATTGCAATTACAAATCATTCATTACCTCCTCTCCAGCCAATCACCATCTTCCCTCTTCTTTTCTTTCTTTCTTTTTTTTCCCCTTTTTGACCAGTCTCAAGCCCCACTGGCTGCTCGAGGTGCTGTTTTGCACAGCATGATGGGAAATGGAGGGTGCATGAAAGACCCGACTGACTTCTCAAAGAAGGGAAAAGGACACAGAAGAAAAAGATGGAAGGGGGGGGGGTGGCGGTAAAAGTGCCCCTCCTGTTGCACTGGAAAAAGAAGGTATAAAAGAAAAGTTCTTAAAGGCAGTGGTCAGAAGGTCATGACTTTGTTGTGTTGCCTCTGCCATCTGAAAAGTGGAACTAAGAACACTTCACTGGCCCCGGCTGGTGTGGCTCAGTGGACTGAACACCAGCCAGTGAACTGAAAGGCCATCAGTTCGATTCCCAGTCAGGGCACATACCTGAGTTGCAGGCCAGGTCTCCAGTTGCGGGTGTGCAAGAGGCAACCGATGAATGTATCTCTCACATATCAATGTTTCTCTCCCTGCCTTTCTCCTTTCCCTTCTCTATAAAGTAAATAAATAAAAATACGTATTTTTAAAAAGAACACTTTACTGGCCTGGTTTTATCAGATAACTTTTCTAGGCACACCCCTAGTTGTGAGTTTGATACCTGGTCCAGGAACTATGGGAAGCAACCCACCATGTTTTTCTCTCTCCCTTTCCTTATCTCTAGAAAACAATGAAGCAATCAGAATAAATTAAAAAATAGAAAAAGCAACATTCACTAACTTCTTCCCTAGAACTGTTCCATCTTGGCAGGGTTCTTTGCTTTGCAGTGTGGCTTTAGGGAGAGCACCTGTGATCTTTCATTTTTTATTATTAGTACTCCAGCCATTGGCAAATGAATTATCAAAGACATGTATTCTTTTATGCTCAGTGTAAGAAACTGACTTAAATTTCCTAAAGGTGATACTGAAAAACTCAAAACAAAAAGAGAAAGGGAGGGAGGGAAGGAGGGAGGGAGAGAGAGAGAGAGAGAGGAGAGCAGAGGGGAGGGGGGGTAAGGAAGGGACAGAGAAGCAAAGGGAAGGGAAGAGAATAACTTCGGAGTACAACTTTAGACTTTAACATGCTGAAAGGATGAAGGTCCTTGTCCTTACTGTTTTGACAGCTTTCTAACATGGGCCTTCTGTTGCATATGCTTATACTGTTGATCTTTAGAGTCTTGGTTTATTTTATTTTTAATTTATTTGGGCTGTGTATGGAAGGAGTGTATATAAATGCATGCTTTTTTTTTTTTTTTTTTTTTTTTGTCTCCTGTATGGCTTACCTAGAAAGACAGCAAAATTATCTTCTGCTTATGCAATGATAAAGGCTATTAACATTTTTGGAACTTTACACAGAGTGTATAACAGTCAGAAATAGAAGCAAGGGAGAAATTATAAGGAAAAAAAGTAAGAGCTTCAGAGACCTGCCTTGGTGAGAGGAGAAACAGAACAAGCACAGATACTGTAGCTTAGTTACTTGACTTTGAGGTGGTCCAGATCCCCTTTTCCAGCTCCTGCTGAAAGGTTCATTTTTCTCTGTGATACTGCTGGGAAGTCTACTAAATGGAGATTCAGTTTAATTTCACAATATCCCATTAGAAATGCAAATTCCTATGGGAAGGATAGAGTATAACTTGTTTACATATTAATATGAAATAGCTTCATCAGACTGACTTCCTAAAACCTAGCTAAACTTTCGATTAGTCATAGGTCACAGAGTGTTTTGCATCATGAAACACTGAAATAAGGAGAGGGTGAAAACTAAGTCTAGGTGGATCTGAACAATGTGGGACTTAGACTATCCTGGAAGAATTGATTTTGATGGAGAAGAATGACAGATGGCAGAGAGATATCTAGGAAAGTAGGTGAAAGGGGGCTAAAATAACTTAGCCACTTCAAGCTGTCATGTGAGGTTAGCCCTTTGAAACCAGAAACTAGGTAGAAGGCAGACTTTCTCTTCTTTTTTCTCCTATATGAGATGTTCCATTGCCTTTCTCTAGGACCCAGGATTCAGGTTAATTTAAATATTGTTATAACTTAACTTTTGTGAGCTAGTCTGGGGGTCTGGGGACCAAAGTCATCAAAAGTAATTTTTTGTTGTTGTTTTGTTTATATGTGAAAATACGTTGTAGGATCCAAAAACCCAATTCATTAATTGACATTCACACTCTCAGTATGGGATGGGAACAGTGAGCTACAAGGGGGTGGCTGGTTGTATGTGCCTAATGAGTGGCTGTGCCTACCAGATGCTCATGAGAATGAGGAACAACTGTGGCCATTTACCCCATCCTTCTTCCTTTGGGCAAGAAAATGCTTACATACCAACACCAATGAATTTTTATAGCTTTTATTTCATCTCTTAAGTAATTGCTAACATTCATGAACTGATTTGCCTACCTGATGATCTCATAGCTGAGAACAACCAGGTCCTCCAATCTCTGCCTGTGGACCAGGTTGTCAGCTAAGGACATGCAGCAGAAATGATATTAGCTGGCATGCACATTGCACCTGTGAACCATGTTCATGGCATCCGTTACCAATAGAATAGACATCTTTTGCTAAGCCTAAAATCTCTCTCATACTGTGTTTCAGGGAACTATTGACTGGTCAAAGTGGATGGGCCAGAGTAGGCTTATTTGTCATCCTCAGTCTCAATATCCCCAGCCAAATACTTCCTCTAGGAATAGCAATTGACCAATGGCTCTCCTAAAGGGGAAATTTTCCTAATCTCTGAGTGGTCAAACTAATAACATAAGGTACATTTTTCATTCTTTCCTTTCTTCCTTCTACATAAACACAGTGAACACCTATTATTGGTCTGAGAACTCTTTTGGGCCATGTAACTACATCTGTGAAACTGGCTCAAGTTTGACTATGAAGCCGGACCTAGTGGCTCAGTGTCTGACATTCAGCCAGAAACTGGCTTAGCAAAGAGCAGGGACTGGCTTACCAAAGGGCAGAGTCATCTGCATGGAAGATAGAGTTGATGGAGCCACCTTGCTTGGGAGGGCAGCAGTGCAGGGGGAGGAGCCTACCGTAGAAAAGACAAACTATCACGAGGCTTCTGTAACACCTGGATTAGTACTGCATGGAAGCTTTATTTTACATTTTCAAAATGAAATTTGCAATATCTTACTTGCTAGAAAAGAACAGAAATGACTAGGAGAGTAGCAACCACTAAGCAACAGAGCTGAGATGCATACATAAATACAAATATGACACAAACTGTATATCTACATGTATCCATGTTGCTAAATTTGCCCGACCATGAGAAGATTTTGCATATGCTTTTCTACTTTTTGTGTGAGTCAAAACATGCCAGATCTTCTTTTTCTTGTAGAAAGAGTGGTAGGGAGACTGGAAATAGAAGTCTAATGGGCTCCTTGGGAGAGAGGACTATGTGTGCATCACTAAGTCTAACATAGTGCCTGGCACATAATTGGTGCTCAATACATGATGGTTAAATCAAATTGTTCAGAGGGCCGAAAGAGATGGGAGTGCCCTGAGGGGTTGATTTTCAGGTCTAGCCCACTGGGTAGGTAGTCTGTGGAAATATGATAATGGAATTGAATTTGATATGATACTAGAGTACTTGCATGAACGCACAAGGGCAGAGTAACTAAGTATTATTGACCAAATTACTCAATAAATAATAGTATTTACTCATACATACAGGTTTATTTTTTTTTCCCGTTCTTTCATATTCTCTTGACCTGGTATAGGAATTAGACTAACACCAGATTAGGATACTATAAAAATAACTCCCTGAATTTCAGTGGTTGAACACTTTAGAAATTTATTTCTCGTGAATACAACAAATTTTGTGTAAGTGGAGATGATTTTAGGCCAAAATGATCCCCAGGCTTCAGAACACCCTTGTTGATGGCCTTTTATTTCAACACTGTTGTTTTTGGAAGTTTCTGTGAGCTGACCGATTAGACTTCTCACATCAGACTTTTCCCCCTGTTTCCTATTAAGACACATCCTGGACATGTCATCCAGGACGATGGTACTGGGACAAGTGATGGAGGCCAATTGGAAAACCTTGCTGCCTCCACACCAAACAGACCTTGGAAAGTGCTTGTAAGGATCCTCTGCCTGGTGCTACACCCATACCAACTGGAAGTTGCATGGATTTCCCTGGAGCATTGTTGATTGCTTTATCAGTAGAGTTGATCGAAGCAGGGGTGGAGGGGTAGGGTCGGGGGGTCTTCTCCTGAATAGCACTATCGGCTTCCTGAGGACACCTAACTCTTTTTAACTTACATTCCACATGAGAATGACCTTGGACAGACTATTTTCTTCCATGACACAGACAAGGGTCAGCTTTCTCTGAGTGCTTGCCTTCATGTAAACTACCTATGTTATTGCTCCTTTACATTTTTGAATTCTGGCCTGACGCAGTCATCTCTACCCTGGCCTCATACTCTTCTGGCCAGCTTGCATCTGTGTTAAAATGTCACTCAAAAACTACAGAGACAGTCCAGTTCCAGCTTTGGGGTGCTTTTCTGGTTTCATTAGGTTTACATACTTCTGGAGCTTGGATTTGCTATAAATAATTAGATTGGTTGCTAGCAAGGCCAATGCCTTTTTATATGAGTGAGCAAGGTGGGGTACCTTGTTTCTAAGGGGTGGGGGCAGTCTTAGAGCTCAGAAGGAACCTGCTTCGCTGTGCTAAGAATGTCATGCTTCTTGGTGGAAATAAACACCCAGGTTATTGAAAGAATGTAGAGATTTGTTGGCAGTTCTGGGTCAAGGTAAGTCAGTACTTATATGTTTTTTATATTTAGCATTACGCTAGGGAGAGGCTGGCCTCATGCTCAGGAAACTGGCTGTACCTCCTTGTCAATTGGCCACAGAAATTTGAATGGGTTTGTATACACGACTTCTAATATTTCAAGCCATTTACTTGCTTTGTCAGTAATGTGGCCACCCCCTCAAGTTCTGCATTTGTTCTAAACTAGATGACCATGATGCCTTGTCTAATGCCTTTTAATATCTAAGCCTTGTACATCTAGGGCTTTGTTAATAACAGGGAAAAAGCTCCGGTGACTCACCTTGACCTCTAGAGGGAAAAAACATCCTTTTAATAATCTGGGAGTTTATTTGGATCGAAGGCATACTGCATGTTACACAATCTTCTTGTAGACCCGCACGGGTCACAAAGTGGCACCCTTGTTTTTTATGAAGTCAGCAAAGATGTATAGGGGCCAGGCTCACTGCTTCTTTGAGTGCCTTCAAATTCATCTTTAATATGTAACCTCCTAGCAGAGCAGAAACCCGCCCTAAGTCTAATGGGCTTTTCTCTGAGAACTTTTCTAAGTGTATAACCTTTGTTGCAATTAAAGGTACATTTTCTAAATGTCCTCAAAAAGGAGTGCACACCCACTTTCTTGTAAGTCAGGTGACAACCTTTCATGTCTTATCACTTCAAATATTTTCTCTGACACTAAATTGGGAACTACATGAGGGTAGGGACACATACAGTTATCCGTGTTTCAAAGAGAAGGGTGGCTGAATACATGAATCAGATTTGTTGAATAAATGAATGGATGAAGGCTTAAGGCACACCTGCGTCAGTGGTTCTCAAACATGGGTGGTATGTCCCCAGAGGTTATCTGGCAATGATGGAGACATTTTTGGCTGTTTGCACCAGGAGAATTATTTGCCCTACTTGCATCTGGTGGGTAGAGGCCAGAGATGCTGCTAATATTCTACAGTGCACAGGACAACCCCCACTATAAAGAGTCACCTGGCCCAAAATGTCAACAGTGCTGAGGTTCAGAAACTGCCATATGTAGCCCACACTATCATGTGCATTAAAATATCTGAAGGATGGTCATTGATCTTTGGAAAAGTCATCTAGCAAATTATTTGTTCAACATTTTTCATGTTGAAATTCAACCAAGGCATTCACTTAGTAAGTTGTCTGTTTCCCTATCCAATCTCCCTTTTGCTTGTCCTTCTTTCCCTTCCTCTCATCATTTTTCAATATCCATGGGAAAATATGAAACTATACCACAGGGGGAAATGTCTGGAGTCAAAAGCATGGCTCTTTTTTTTTTTAAGATTTTAGTTATTAATTTTAGGGGGAGGGGTAGGAAGAGAGGCAGAGAGAAAGAGAGAGAGACATCAATGTATGGTTGCCTTTCACCTGCCTCCAGCCATGGATCTTGCAGGGGACCTGGCTGGAGACTTGGCTGGAGACCTGGTTATGTGCCCTGGCTAGGGAATCGAATCAGCAACTTTTGGGTTGGCAGGCTGGCAGCATGGCTCTTTTTAGTTACTAATTTAATTGTGGCCATGTCTTCTCTGGATCATGCCTTGTGAAGAAAAATATGTTTATGCCGCAAGTGTTCCCCTCGCACAGCTTGGGAAGCTCTTTGGAGATGGGTATTGAAGATACAGAAACACGGTCACAGGCTTTTTACTCCGACGGTGCTCTCGGAGCATTTGGGATGTTTACATGTATGCTCCCAGCATCTTTCTCTATTTCCACATTGCTGATAAATTGCGGACGAGATGTAAATAGAAATAAAGTAGATTTAATTTATTTCTAATTAAAAGGCCACAGCTTGTAACTGAAAGCATGACACTCCCAAGCACGTCTTCCTCTCATTTGGAAAGAAAGAGTGGAGAGTTCCTACGGTTTTGAACTTGATCCAGGTTCTTCGAGTTTCTTGGTCTCGGAGTTCCTGCACATCTAATGTCATTCAGTGGCATGTGGCCACGGGATGATTTCTGTGCACTGCTTAATAATGCCTTTAGATGTAGCAAGTCCAGGTCTCACCTACTATACAGCGGTCGAGTGTTCCCATAGAAACTTTCCTCCCTAAATTAGTGGAGAGTGAAGGAGCAATTAGTTGAATAGCATTTTTGTTTCCCATGAAGACAAAAATCCTCTTTGGATTTCTTTCAGTCAATAAAAACAGGTACTAATATAAAGCCTTTCATAAAAAGTAAAGTGGCTTAATGTGAACTTTGGAAAAGCAGGAGATACCTGTCATGCTATTATTTCTATGTTTAGAAATAAAAACATTTTGAGGAGCTGTATGATTTTTTCTCTACTTTATAGTTAATTGTTAACAGTTACCTCTCAATTCAAACAAAACTTGCAAAGTCATATTTAAATTTTACTTTTTTCAGGGAAGTTTCTATTAAGTTTTAAGAATATTGTATTGATTATGCTGTTACAGTTGTCCCAGTTTTTCCCTTTGCTCACCCTCCACCCACCATCCTCTCTTCCCTTTAGCAATCCCCACTCTTAGTTCATGTCCATGGGTCATGCATAGAAGTTCTTTGGCTTCTCTATTTTCTATACTATTCTTAACATCCCCATCTATTTTGTACCTACCACTAATGCTTCTTAATCCCTGCAACTGTTTTCCCATTTTCCCCCTTCCCCCTCCCAGCTGATAACCCTCCAAATGATCCCCATGCTTATGATTTTGTTCCTGTTCTGGTTGTTACTTAGTTTTAGTTTTTACTTTTCAGATTCAGTGTTTGATAGTTTTGAGTTTGTTGTCATTTTAATGATCATAGTTTTGATGTTCTTTTTCTGAACATTTTTATAAGTCCCTTTAATATTTTATATAATAATGGTTTGGTGATGATGAACTTCTTTGGCTTTACCTTGTCAGGGAAGCATTTTATCTGCCCTTCCAGTAAAACAAATGATAGTTTTACCGGATAGAGTAATCTAGGTTGCAGGTCTTTGCTTTTCATTTACTGAATACTTCTTGCCAGCCTCCTCTTGCCTGCAAAATTTCTTTTGAGAAATCAGCTGATAATCTTATAGGAATTCCTTTGTAGGCAATTCTCTTCTTTTCTCTTGCTGTTTTTAAGATTCTCTCTTGATCTTTAATCTTGGGTATTTTAATTATGATGTGTCTTGGTGTGGCCCTCTTTGGGTCTAGCTTGTGTGGGGATCTCTGTGTTTCCTGGACTTGGATATTTATTATCTTTGACAAATTAGGGAAGTTTTCTTTCATTATTTTTCAAATAACTTTTCAATTTCTTGTTCTTTCTCTTCTTCTGGCACTGCTGTGATTCGAATGTTAATACATTTAAAGTTGTCCCAGAAGTTCCTAATTTTCTCCTCATTTTTTTCAATTCTTGTTTCTTCTTTGTTTCAGGTGAATGCTTATTTCTTTCTTTGGTTCTTTGATTTGAATCCCAGCTTTCTTCCCATCACTATTGGTTTTCTATATGCTTTTCTTTATTTCACCTTATATAACCTTCACTTCTTCCTATATTTTTTGGCCATACTCAATCATTTCTCTGAGCATCCTGATCACCAGTGTTTTGAACTCTGCATCTGAGGTTGGCTGTCTTCATTTCATTTAGCTCTTTTTCTGGTGTTTTGTTCTGTTCTTTCATTTGGGTCGTCTTTCTTTGCTTCATCAATTTGGCAACCTCTCTCTGTTTGTTTCTGTGTGTTGGGTAGAGCTGCTTTCACTCCCTGTCTTAGTAGTATGGTCTGATGTAGAGGTGTCCTATAGGGTCCAGTGGCACAGCCTCCCTTGTCACCCAAGCTGGGTACTCAGGGTGTGCCCTTCCTGTGGGCTGAGTACACCCTCCTCTTGTGGTTGAGCTTTGGTTGCTGTTGGCAGATCAATGGGAGGGATTTACGCAGGCCAGTCAGCTGCAAGGACTGGCTGTGATGACTGATGACCAACTTCTGCCCTCTGCGGAGGATAAGTTGTGCAGAGAAAGAGTGGTGGTGCTCTGACATGGTCTGGAGCTGTCATGGTGTGCTGGCCCTAGAGTTTCCTGGGTGGTATAGGCCAAAATTGGCCCTCAGCCGTGTTTTTCCCAGAGCACCCTGCCTGAGCAATAAGACAATCTAAGATGGCTGCTACTTGTGTTGGGCGTAGAGATTCCCAGGTGAAGCCAAGCTGTGAATCTAGGCTGGCTGTTGTGGGCTCACTAAGGTCAGCTGCTGCTTGTTTGATAGGATTAGGAAATTGTGAAGCAGGAGCCATGACCAGCCATTCAAATGGAAAAACAACTTGGGTGGGCTGGTAAATTGGGTGGGGCGGAGCCTCTGGAGATCTCCAAGGTGAGTCAAATAGAGTTAGCCAGGTTGATAGAGTCTCAGATGTGGCACCAGCTTGCCGGCTCTGCGGGGGAATGGTTTGGAAAAGGGAGAATAGTCTCTGCTCACCTTGATGCCAAATACTTCAGTTTCTCTCTATATGTCAGTGGTGTTTTTCAAGCTGCCACCTTGGTGCTGGAGCTCAAAGGGAATGAGTCTGAGTAGGTGAGTCTGTATCTGGGTTCTGGGTTTAAGATGGACTGCTTGAAGCTCTAGCAATTCCTTCCACTGACTCAATACACACTGGTTTTTGCAGCAAAAAGTTGTGGGGACTTGTCTTCCTGGCACTAGAACCCTGGGCTGGGGGGGATCTGGTGTGGGGCTGGGACCCCTTGCTCTTGAGATATCACCCCCAAATTTTTATCCACCATAGGTGGTGAGAAACCAGCCTGTTCCACATCTGCACCCCCCGACCCATCTCAATGGATGTGGCTTCTTTAATTCTATAGTTGTCATACTTTTATTCAATTTGATTTCTGATTTCTGACAGTTCTGGCTGATGATTGTTCTTTATTTTATTTGTAATTTTGATGTGGTTGTGCAGAGAGGTGAGCCATGTTTGCCTAGGCTGCCATCTTGACCAGATCCTCTCTATTATTTTTCTTTTAGGCACATGGATAATGTTATTATGATTCTATCTTCCAAATATATTTTATTGTGGTAATATACTATTTATTTGTAGACAACATTTCTGAGGCTGCTTATTTTTCCCCAACTGTAAGATGACATAGACAGAGCTAGCCTGGTATTCTGTTACTTTAGAATTCCCTGGTTAACAAGAATCTTCACTGTTATCTCAACCTTCTGTACTAAAGGAGAAAATGCTCACAGTAACAATGTCCAATTTGAAATTCCTCATGGTAGGATAGAGAGCAGTCACAGGTGTTTCTCAAAATGCAATGATTGCTGAAAGTCTACTTACTTTTACAGAGATCTATTCTGTCCTGGTATTTGAATATTTTTCCTACTGGGTTAACATTACCTATTCCTCAATGAGATACCAAGCTCAAAGTTAATGTTCCATGAAGAGTGTTTTACATTCATACTATAGTGAGGAGGTCTAAGAAGAGAGTTTGATGGAACATAAGAATCACCATGTTTACTGATGCCTAATTAGGTTTCAATGGATATAATGGGAGGTGGATTTAGAGAAAAAAGAAACGTGAAGAGATGATTTAGAACTGTGCTGTCCAATATGGTAGCTGCTAGACACGTGTGTCTTTGAGTCCTTGGGAAGTGACTAGTCTGATTTCAGATGCAATGCTAGTGTAAAATTGAACACTAGATTTTTAAAATGTAGTATAAAAAAAGTGAAATACCTAATTTAACATTTTATATTGATTATACATTGAAATAATTATATTTTGGGTATGCTGGGTTAGATAAAATATATTAAAGTTTATTTTACCTCTTTATTTTTACTTTTATTATGTGACTAGTAGATAACCTAAACTTACATATGAGGCTCACATTTGTAACTGGCATTATCTGTTTCCATTGGAGAGAGTGCTTCCTAGTGCTTGCCTCCCAGAATGCATATCCATGGCTTAAAAGGGAACGTTTTAAGTTTGCCAGTGTGGTTTAACCTAAGCTGTCCTGTAGTTTCAAGTTCTATGAACAATAAATTCCAATGTTTCGTAATAGCCCCAGAGCAGGCTTCATTCAGACTCTTGGGTAACTGAGCCTTTAAATGGTCAGCGGATGGATGTCATTGTGTTTGTGAAAACTCTGAAATGAAATACAAAGAGTGTGTGTGTGAACTCTACTGAGCAGAAGCTTCTTGGCTTTCTTTAGACCCTCCAGAGGACCCTTGACCAACTTGCATTGTGTAACTCGCATTTCTAGGAATCTGACCTACCCAAATAGTAGGAGGATTGCACAAAAAAGTAGGTACAAGTTTTCTTAGTGATAATCTGATTGATTAAATACATTCTGAAATAATCCTGTAATACAGCCATTGGCAAAAAGTCAAACTGACCAATATGCATAAACATTGTTAATGGGAGAACATACACACTATAACATCTATAGATAGCTTGGTTTTATGTTTTGAAGCAAAGTATATGTGTGTATATGTAGTAGTACTATATCTATTGAGTACTTCTATGTGCAAGTAAGAACTGTTGCTATTCATTTTTCCATTTAATTCTTAAAATGGACCTAGAATACATACTTTTATTAACCATACTTTTTTCTTTGGAAACGTAACAAACACAGAGAGAAGTAAATAACTTGCCTAAGGTCACACAGTAAGGTCAAGCTGACCTGAAACAAGCCAGTTAGATTTCAGAGCTATTTGCCTTAATCTCTTGCACTTGGGTGAGGGGGTATGGTGGCATATTTACAAAAGAGCAAATTACAAGTTTATTTTTTATTTATTTACAAAAGATTTTATTTATTATCCTCAGAGAGAGGGAAAAGGAGAGAGGTAGAGAGGGAGAGAAACATCAGTGTATGTTGCCTTTCACCTGCCTCCAGCTACGGATTTGGCTGGAGGCCTGGCTTGCAACCTGGTTATGTGCCCTGGCTAGGGAATCGAACCAGCGACCTTTGGGTTCTCAGGTGGGCACCTTATCCACTGTGCCACCAGCTAGGGCCATTCATTTTTCTCATTTAATTCTTAAAATAGACCTAGAATATATACTTTTATTAACTGTACTTTTTGCATTGGAAATATAACAAACACAGAGAGAAGTAAAGTAACTTGCCTAAGGTCACACAGCTAATTAGTTAGTTGGTAAAGCTGACCCAAAGTAAGCCAGTTAGATTTCAGAGCTAATTGCCTTAATCTCTTGCACTTGGGTAAGTGGGGCAGGGTGGCGCATTTACAAATGAGCAAATTACAAGTTTATAAGGGGCACTTGTTAACCCTTTGAAAGCTGAGATTAGAAACGGGGTAGCTTACACCTTTTGCTTTATACACTTCAGTAGAACAAGAAAGAATGAAGATCAAATTAAGGGTGATTTTTATATTTTGTGCTCTTCAGTATTTTCAAACATTGTCTACTTTATGTTCAAACATTATTGAATAATGAACTTGTGATACTTTAGTAAGTGAAAGCATGTCTATGAGTACTGTTTGGAAATTTTAAGACTGCTCGGTCTTGGTGAAGCTTTCCTAGCCTTCTCTGTTAGAATCAACAGTGCTCTGGTCTGTACTCCCTTTGGAGCTTTTTTATTGTGACTTGTTCATGTCTTTCTCCTGCCTTACACAGGAATTTTCTTGAAGGCAGGAATAACACATAGTAGGAGTTCAATGATATTTGTCAAAGGAATGGATGGAGTAAAAAAGGCTTGAATGCCACTGAGGAACCTCCACCTCACGCTTCAGCTTCGTTGCTGTGTTATGACCTTGGTATGACCTTCATAGGACTGCTGGCACCTCTCAAGTCACAGTGTGTTGTGTATTGTGATGTCAGGATGACGTGGGCCAACCAGTGACAATTGTTGTTTAATGTGATATTTTGGGGCACAAATTTTGGCTTAATAATAGAACAAAGGTGGCAAATAAATTCTTTGAAAATTTATGAGAAGTGACCTAATGGTAGCAGAAAAAATTAAACTTAAGAAAAGCCTTAAAAGGTCAGCTCTTCTACTTCATCCTCCTATGAAACAACCCCAAATAAAATGAGAGAATATTTTGAAAGCTTTCAATACAGTAACTGGGACTTAGTAGGTATTCAGAAAAGATGTCTGTGTACATGTATATTAATGGAATAAAGCTCCCATCATTTTTCAGTAATCCTGGTTAGGAAATGAAAAAAATTGCAGGAAACATTTATTATTTTGCATGGTTGGAAAATGTACTCAAGAAAATCGCTATAATCTATAAGAAAGAAAAAGAAATAGAACTCACTTGATTATTGACCTGTTCATATGTTCTTTCTGTCTCTACCCTTAAAAATTGGGGATTGATTAGTTAACTGGGGAAGCAATCACACTTCCGAATTATCAGTTTGTTGCCACTGTAAATTTGGAGTGATTACATTTTAAAAAATGACTACACTGAGTTGAAAGTGCAAGCTGTATCTACAGCCCTCAGCAGTAGACCTGACTGGTGATAGCCACAGGCAGAATTGGCCTCTTTGGTCTGCTATTCTTGCCTTAACCCCTTGAATGCCCAGCTGGCTTTTAGTGGATGTGTAAGGTGGTGATACTTGCAGGGCTTTCCATTGCCTGTCTGCTTTCTGTGGGAAGACTCAATTCATTATAATTGTCCTGTCTTAGCATGGCCTGGGCAGACTAGGGGGTGTAGTTCTACAGGGGTTTTATTTCAAACCTTATTTTACTGAGGGCAAATCAATTCATGGACTCTCTTCCTCAATTTTTAATCAGGCAGCATGAGCTTGAATGTCACAGGATCCCACTCTTTACTAGAGAGTTCCTGAGTCTGGGCGGCCTTCTTTAAAAATAAGAAAGTTGGCTCTATATGCAGGTCAAGAATAAGCAGGGTAGATACTATGCCTCTTCCCCCTGTACATGTTCCATCAAGGGCCAGGATGTTTTGAATGGGCTAATTGCTTACATGCAGGAGCAGAGAACCTGTTTGTATGCTTTGGTGTAAGTCATTTGTGGAGGAAGAACATCAATGGATGAAATAGGGAGAAGGAGAATAAAGAGAAAGATTGAGGGGGAGGGGTGGGAGAAGAAGGGAAAAAAAAGAAAGAAGCAGGAGAAGACAATTGTAATGTTGTCCACTTTAAAGAGAGCCCTCACTAAAACTTTTGAACTGTCCCTTGAGTAGATACAGGGCACAAGCTAAAGAGCACCCCCAACTCTCTAACATTTTATACAAGGAAAAGAATGTTGAATGTCAGGCAACTTCTTAAAGGAGGCAGTTTGTCAAAGGGTGAAATAATGTATGTGTGTTAAGGATGGAGACTTCTTTTGTGTGGTTGTGAAAGAAGGGGTTTCTGAATTGCTTGTTTATAGGGGCCTCGGGTCATTTTTTTAAAATAACATTTTGGAGAGCCAGTTTCTTTCCACTATCTCTCCAAGAGCCATTCCAACTGTTTGGTCATTGTCATGTCCCACCCTTAAGAGAAGTTCCAGGTCTGGGCCTTCATTGAAGACCCTCCCTCAGTACTTGAGTTGTTCAGAAGGATTTTATCATAAATATAGAGACAAAGTTTGTTATACAAAACCACAATGTGTTTTTGAGCACCCACTACATTTTATACTCACTGCTAGATGATAATAGAATACAAAGGAAAAAAAAAAAAAAAAAAAACAGGTTCAAAATCCTTGGCCTCAACTGATTTACTACCTAGTTATAGCCAAGATTTTTGTACAGGATAAGTACTTCAGTTATTTAATCATGCAAGTTTGGGGGAGCCATTTATGAAACATTAATACATTTCCAGCTCTGTCTTTTACAAGCTGGGTGACCCGAATTCGTTTGTTTGAATTATCCAGCCTCAGTTTCCTATCCTGAAAAACTGGAATAATAACAATTTTTGAAAGAGATGAAAATTAAGTAAAATTTCAAGTGAAAATCATAACTCAGGGCTGGGGTACACAGTAGGTTTACTAGTAAACAAAACAGTTTTTGCCTTGAAGTTGGTGGAGAGACTATTGAATTGTATTGCGTGCACTGCAAGACCATCCAGCCTGAGAGGTCAAGGTAGACTTTGGGAAGTCATGGACCCCATAGTCAGCTCCCCATGAATCCTGTTCGAGAGCTTCAATCTCTGTGCATTTGTGCATTTATTGATGAACACTTTGGAAGCACTACAGGCATTTGAGTTATAATTTGGCCCCTGGCTAGGATTTTGATGGCTAGGGAGGAAGGGAAATTTCAGAACAGGGGACCACATGAGTAGGCAGATGAAATCTGAACTAGGAGCCTTCATCTGTTGGAGCTTCAGGAGATTCCAATCCATCCTCTCACTTGATAGATGGGGCAAGCAACAGGGAAAGGACTTGAATTCAGAACCATGGACCTGGCAAATGGTAACCCCATCATGATCCTCAGAATTCCATCTGCTTTTATTTCTTTATCCCAAGAATAGAGCATTGCACTCTCTGAAAACAGAGGAAATCTGGGGGATTGCCAGGGACAGAAGCCTTGGTACAGTCCTTTGTGGATATTGACAATGATAGCAGCTCGGGGAATGTCAAAGAGCAGATGAAGATCAGAGGGAAAAGAAAAGGAAAAAAGAAGATGAAGGGGAGGAAACTATATGCTCATCAGTGGCTACTTTGTCGAGCTCATTAGGTGAATTGCATCCTTTAAACAGCATATAGATCCTATGATCAAGATAGATATTGCCTCCTTTTGCACATGAAGGCAATGAGCTTCAGAGCTCTCACGTACCTTGTCTATGGCCACAGCAAGTGGCGGGACCAGGAATCAAACCCATGTTTATTAGACTCCTTAGTTTGTGCTCTAACAAGGGCGGAGTATCTAGACCACCATACACTTTGACCCCTAAATTTTCTCGGGGTCAGTGGCCAGCTTGGGTTTTCCTGCCTGATAATTTTGAGAAGGGGCTCACGTGCCAGGTATTATGATTTTCACTTGATCTTCATCTCTTTCTAAAACTGTTATTATTCCAGTTTTGCAGGATAGGAAACTGAGGCTGGGGAGTTTGAACAAATGCATTCAGGTCACCCAGCTTGTAAAGGACAGAGCTGGAACTCCAACTAGATTTCTGTGACTCCAAATCTATGCCACTTCCTTTATAGTATGAGTTTCCAAGGTATGGAAGAGAAGAATCACTTTCAGGTAATTGAAGGACAACTATAGTAGTATGTCCACCATTTTCATCTTGAGAATGCAGCCCAGAACCTAAGAATCTTATCAGCTCTATTTCTCTGCCTGCCCTGAAATTCTTCTCTTGTATTTTATCTTGGAGGCAGTTTTTAAGATCTGAATCTGACCAGTAATTCAAAAACAAGATTTCCAGGCTCCACATGTCCTGCTAAAACCTCAACCTCACAGAGGTGTCTAGGCCGTGCAATCTGTCTGCATAATATCCTTCCTTTTTAGAGAAAGGTATTAGGAAAAAGATGACTTTCTAATGGCAAAGGACAGGACAGGCACCTCCGTTATCATATGATAACCATCTGCTTAAGGAGTTAGAGCTACTAATTGGTCTCTCACCTTCAATATAAAAAATACACCTTCAACTTGGGGTTACTGCACAGTTCACGCATCAAAATCTACATTAAATGAACCTTCAAGTTGTGGCACAGACCACGACTTTCTTCCTCTCTCTCTCTCTCTCTCCTTTTTTTTTTTCTGTCATGAAAATGAAAATGAGTGCCAGGAAGGCACGGAGAAAACTTGTACGACAGATGGAGGGATTTCTGAAGCCAGGGAAGGCTGGAATTTCTATTTCTTAGGGCTAGTTTAAAGTACCCTCAAAGAGCCCAGCCTAGAGTGCTTAAGGAGGCTGATTAATGAGTTACTAAATGTTTGTTGTCTAAAAGCTTTCAGATTTCAGGGTGTAATGACCAGATAAGTCCTTGTCCTCATGAAACTTATATTTTTTTTCCTACATCTTTAATTCTTTATGTAAAAATGGATTCTGGGGTAAAGGTTGAATTTATAACAAACCCAAGTAAGGATTACTCATCTAGGATAATTTAAGGGTAATGCATTGTCTTGGACCCACCCTCAACAAAGAGGAAACAACTATTTTGTCAATTTGTGACAGTGTCTGAAATACCACCTTTAGTGATGCATTGCTGTTCTGAATTTTTGAATTTAGGAATAAACCCCCTAGTAAAACACACACACTTCTAATAAATCATATTTCCATCTTCTTTTCAGTGCAGATATGTGAGATCAAAGCTCTGGATGGTGGGGATTTGTCACTGGGAGGGACAATTTAGGGAGGTAACAGTAAAAATGAAATGATTCACAATTCGGTTGAGGTTGGGCATTCATACAGGATTATCCAGTTGGTATTGAGCATATTTTCTAAGCCTTGCAATAGCAATGTAGGGGCATATCTTGACTTAGACCTCCGTTCACAAAGATGTGACTGACATTGATATATATGAAAATGCTTCTGCTATCAGGATTCAGACCATTCCGTTTCACCTTCTATTGCCCTGTGAAAATGTATAGAATAAACTACAGTGATAATTACTGTGGCTAGCTGATTACCCTGGAAAAAGTACTTTCTTATTTCCTGAGAGCCACCAACCCAGTGGAAACCCACTTGCTATTTGGTTTTTCAATTTTCTGAGGGTATATCAATGAGAAAGATGATGGTTACAGAAAAAATGAGGCAAAGAGTTTTTCAGAGTAAGGCAATGAGCAAAAATGCTTGACCAGTCCCAGGGTTCTTCTCTTCTGTTTCTTCACATGACAGAAAAGGCAATGACCTAATTCATGGGCACTGATTCTGCTGCCACTCCTAGTTGACTTGTCCTCTATCACCCTGTCTAATCACTCAAATCTATCCAGTGGCTTCCAGGTTTAGAACAAGACTCATGTTCTCCATAAAGTTTTTTTTTTCCCATTCTTATCTACAAAGTCCACTTTTCTGACCTTATTGTTATTATCAGTTTCTTAGATTGTTTGCACTTTATTTCTCTGTAGTGTTATATATCAAGTTCACAGACATTCTTTGTATCTCTTTAATTAAACTATAAGCCCCTCAAGGATAGGAATTATGTCATATATATCTCTGGTGCTTAATGAATTACATGACACTGGAGCACTTTTTGAATTGAATTGATCCATTTATCTCTTAATTCAGCTGCAATGCTAAGTTGCTAGCCTTGAGTTGAAATGAACAGTGTCAAAGGATGTAAGAAAAAATATTAAAGTTGACCCAGTCTTCAGTAGAACAGCTCCACTGGAAACCATAAATTCCTTGTGAGGTTCAGATGAAGAACATGCTTTGAATACATAACCCTAGCTCACTGTGAGCAAGCAGGTGAAAAAGGGTCAAGGGTGGTTTAGAGAGAAGGAAGAGAAAATTAAAGATGATTTGGGAACCAGGAGACTTTTTTGGAGATTGTAACTAAGAAGACAGTTAATTGGCATGTGTTTCCTGGGCAAGTGTTTTATAGTGAATGGTGGTATGAGAGAAACGCAGAAAAGAGGGTGTTTCTCTGATGATGTCCAAGTTCCTGGAAACAGCTAGGAGAGTAGAAGAGGAATAGTTCTGGAACCAGAGAAACACAATTGTGGAAATAAGAAAAAATGGGTTGGAGATCCTTGGCCTAGAGACTAGGACATAGAAGGCACACTTTGGGGAAAGATTATGCCAAACCATCCAAGGTTCATCTTAAAATAATATACATGGGGGTTGTGCATAGTTAGGCATAGAAGTTGCCTGGAACTTGAAGGGCCTTGACTACTCTCCCCATTGACGAAGGAGGGGTTTGTCACAAGGTGGGGAACCCCAGGAATAGGATGTCAAGGAAATGAAACTGTTGAGTTTGTTCTGGTTATTAGCTGCCCTGACCTTCTGGGGTTAATACCCCAGCCTATCCATTCCTGGGGGCAGATTATACCCTGGGAAAAGGTAGAATTGAGTTCTGGAGAACAAAGAGCAAGTGGAGAGCAAATCTTTACCTCTCCATTCCCCAGATCATTCTATAAGCATTCAAGAATTTGGCGTCCTCATTGTGTGTCAAATGGATTATTTCTTTTTGGCTGTATTCATCTACTCTGAAGTTCAGTCTTGTCTAAGGATGGGATTTGTTGTTGCTGCTGGAGGGAAAATGGTCTGAAGTTGGAAAAGATTCAGAAGCCCATGGTAATGCTTTCATTCTCTTTATGAAACTGATTTCTACTCATGCCCTTAGGCAAGGCAATCTGTTTTCCCATCTCTGAAATGGGATAGTAATTGTCCTAACAGAGATGTTATGGGAATAAATCCATTTGCCAGGCTCTTCTCTTTGAAGTCAACAAGGATGTGTTATCATTTACTATAACTACTCTAACACTGTCTTTGAAGACACAGGCGTAAACCTGGGGGCATCTCAAATACATTTGAGTCCATTTTTCTCCCAGCAGAATTATAAAAGGGATGACTAAAATGTTTGAGTGGGAAGAGGTAATCATGTGGATGGAGGAGGAATAAAATAGTAAGGGCAGATCTTCACGATCCTAATAGTATTCATAAGCTCAGTAATAATGGTGTTAATCAGGAGCATTAACTGACTGTTTTTAAAATATAAAGACCCCCCATGAGCATGTTGGAAACATCAGAGAAAAATGTGGGTGGCTTCTGGAGCTGGAAGCTGATTTCAGCAGTACAGTTTCCAGGTGGGGAGAAGAAGACCTAAAAGAGTCAAATGAGGAGCAGAGTTGGAGAAATTGGCCTCCAAAGGCAGGTTTGTAGCCCCTGTATCCTGCTCCGGAGGCAAAATGGTGATTCCAAAAAGAATTCCAACTTTCAGATGCATGCCTTTATTATTCAAGGTTCAACCTCCACACAGAACCTGTGGGTGATTTTTTTCCCTCTCTCTTTTTTCCTTTTCACTCTTTCTGGGCTGATTCTTTTAATTTCCCCCGATGGCACGTGCAGCCAGCCCTGCACTGACGCTGCCATTGATGATCTCCTTATTCATCTCGTAGCAGAGAGGCCATTTGGATGAATATATGTTCCCCATTTTCTTTGCATTATAAATTCAGTGTTGTGGGAAAAGGAGCAAAATGTAATGGCAGGGCTTCCACAGAGAAATGTCCCTATTTGAGAAGAAGAGTTTTATAGGGGGGAACAATTGACAGTCTCTCAGTATAGTGGGCACATTTTTCTGTACAACTGCATCACCACTAATGATAAATGAGAAATGTTTGATAGCTGGCTCCGTTGTCTGACAGCTACAGTTTTGGCCAGAGGGCCGTGGCAGGCTTTAGACTTTTGTTCAAAATGAGTTAAACATATTAGGCATTATGAAGGCACAGAAGCCTCAAGAATGAGTGCTGAAATGAGTGATCCGGGTAGGCTCCTGGGTACACAACTTGCAAAGCAGATGTCATTCTAATAATGTGTGATATAGAACATGCCTGGCCTAAACCCTGCTGGATGAAATATGAAGCCCCGTTGGTGATATTTAATACCATTTTATGAGGTGCCATCTTATAAAGACAATGCCCGCCGTATGTGGAATGCTTAAGGTATTTTGCCAAAGGCACAGGGAGGTATCTGGAGTAAGTTGAATTTTTATTATTTTATAAGCCTTTACTTTGTAATATTTCTGTTTCCACATTATTGTGGGGGCTTGCTGCCTAACCTTTTGTCAAGCGAACTTGATGAGTGGCTTGCTGGTAGATTGACGGATAGCCCTCACTGTTTCTGGAAGAAAAGACTGGCTTCCACCTAAATGCATTCTTCAGAAAGCCCTCAAAGCGGAAATACAGCTTTGCTACAAGCATTCTTCGAGCAGGGACTTTGAGGCTGGCATACAAAAATATTGCCATTTTTCAAGTGGACCATTTCGAGGGTAATAGAGGATTTCTGTGGACTGCAGCTGCCGGAACGAGCTTTTGCCTTCCTCCACAGTGTCTGATGCTAGGTTTCTAACAAAGATTCGAATTTTGGGGTCCCTTTCAGCATGTCCTAAGGTCATTGAGGCCTATAAATCTAAGCCACAGCAGCGGGGTGGATTTTGCTACCCCTAATGCGTTAAAAAATCTAAACCAGCGAACAGCCATGGCCCTGGGCTGACAGTGATTCCCGGGAGTGTTGTATGGTGCAGGGAGAATGAGGAAGCTGTGGGAAACAATGATGTGATCATTAGAGTACTTCGTTTCAGGCCTATCACATTTTACATTTGTTTTCTAAGTGTTTCCCATTTCCAGCTCACATACCCTAGAAGTGATCCTAAAAGCATCCTAGAAGTTAAGAACTGCATAATTGGTGAGACTCAAGGTGCTCAGAAAGTTACCACACATTACATCTTGGAAGCGGTGTCTGCTCTCCTCACCTTGATGTTCTGGGCAATGATGTTTCTTCAAGGATCTATTAAGTGAAGGGTCCTGTATTAATTATGGATATAGTGGGTGAAGAGGAGTATTTTTTATTTTTTTTTTAACTAAGGCAATGTCTTAGTTTGAGAGGAACTGGGGGAAATAGAAGATGTACCAATGAAACAACTTCCCAGGGCATCTGCAGGGTAACATAGCAAAGTCAGTTACTACAGAATTCAGGGCAAGCTCTTTGGACAGACCTCTGCCTAACAGCTTGTGGGATTAGGCAGGGCCCTCTACCAACTGTACACCATCAGGATGATGTGCACAGCCTGCTGGGTATATGTGGCCAGAAAGGCTACTCTTTGGGACACCATTGCCTCTCTGCCTTCATCAGTGATGCTCTTTGCTAACACAAAGTCTGCTGTGTTTGTTTTCCAGTGGGTTCATATAAGGCTCAGAAAGTATCCAGCCATGTACTGTGAAAAATAGAGATCTTTATTTAAAAAGATACAGGAAGCATTGTACATAGGACAATGAAACTTTAGCCCCCTTCAAAGTAGGCACCTTGGGACATTATACAGTTCTCCTAATTGCTATCAGCTGCCCTATTGTATTTTCCTGAATTTCAACAATAGTCTGCAGTCTCATCCCTTTCAAAGGTGATTTTAATTTTGGGAAAAGCCAGAAGTTGCAGGGGTCTTGAGTCACCTAGGTGATTTGATGTTTTGCCAAAAATCTGTACAAGACGTGTCATGCTTGAGCAGGTGCATTGTTATCATAAAGCAACCAATCACCAGTTGTCTATAGCTGTGGTTTTCTGAATCATCCAAACAAACAGTTTTGGCAGAAGAATGTTCAAGCTTAATGCAACATTTGATGCAGATTTATTGCTCTGCTCGCTCAGTCATTTTGAATGTTACAGCTACACAGTACACACACTCAGCAATGTCTGTCACCCCCACTAACTAGGTACAGTGAAGTTATCCTTGTTCGCGCATGCCAGTCCACTTTCCTCAGCTGCCAGGTTACATCGATGTTGCACAAACCGTTCTTATTTTATTAACAATGGCTGGAAGTTTTCTGGACAGACCTTGTACATACCGTTTGTGATCTGATTATTGTGTGGTTTAGTAAAATAAGTACTTAGTAATTAATGAAATATGACTGCAAAAAGAAGGGGGTTCTCTGTCATTGAAATGCGCACTTTGGGACTGAGACTCCTTAATGAAAGTGACACCAAATTTTTTTTTTTTTTTTCTGTTGAATTAGGCATGCATGAGACATCTGCAAAGGCTGGGGAAACGATCATGAAAATTAGGAGCACTTTATATTCCAATTGCTTTGCAAGTGTCTCAGTTCTCACTCCACTTTAAAGAAATTGAAATTGCAAACTAGCTGAGGGACACTATGGGTGTGGTTTGTGTAAGAAAGACTACTTGAACTCAAAATGGCTGATTCAAAGGCCGCTTAGGTCTAGATCAGAAGAATGACAAAAGATCAACTTTTATGTTTTAAGCTATTTAAAATGTTCACAGTTTATATAGAGGACTTTTTTTTTCAGTTAACAGACCTTTCCCATTGATTAGCCCACTATAGGTCCTTACTGCAGAGAATCTGAATCTATTCATGTTCAAACTATCGATGAAATGCCAAGCAGAATGGTTACTTTGTCAGATAGACTGTATTTTTACTCCTGTTTTTCAGGAAAAGAAGGAAATTGGAAAAGTTTGGTATTCAAAATAAAGGGGCAACCTTATAAAGTTGAGACAGGAGCATAGATTTGGAACTTGGTGACCCAGCTCTGCTACTTAGTACAAATAACCTTGAGGAGGTACATCACTTAACCTTTTTGGACCTGTGTCCTCATCCGTAAAATGAGAATAATGATATTCTTCCCTATCCACCTTGCATCATTGCTCCGACTAGCAAATGCTATAACGTGTAACCTTTAACATCATCTATGAATATGAGTCACCTTTGCTGCTGCTATTACTACTACTCCTCGTTACAACTCATACTCAATACCTAACTGTTACTACTTGGGAGCTGATATGACTTGGAAGAGTAGGCACTAGTTCTCCTCAGTTCCTCTTGGTTTTTTCTGGAAGGGCAGCTTTGCATTGGAGAAAGGGGGAGGGCTGAACTACAATTTGAAAAATCAGTTTCTAGTTTCCTTGCCCCTCACCCTGAGTGGGACTCCGCAGAAAGCCTCTCAGTTCTCCCACGTGTGAATGAAAGAGATGTTACTCCCCAGCAGTTTTCAAACTGCTTTTCTTCAGAGCCCTAGGTATCAGCTTCCATCTGATTAGTTCTTTTATTGTATGATTTTATGTAATGTTTGTATGTAAGATTTTGTTTAAAAAATGGAAAAATGAGTTCTAACATTTAAAGGGGCTTACAAATGACTGGATTAGGAAAATCCCTAATGTCCCTTTCAGCTGCAAAAACCTTTAATTTTGTCATTCTGTGAATTGTTGTCACCCTCATTCCCTGACTTCCAGACCATTGTGGTCGCATAATTCCCAACTTGATTGTCAGAGCCAAAGAGAACAAATTGTCCAAGCAGTTAATTGTCTCACATACATGTAAGTGCCAGCTTTCAGCATGTGGCCTGGCTTTTCCCTTTGTGGACAACGGCAGGCTTAAGGTCCATATGACAATATTTTCCATGCCAAACCTCAGGTTTTTCCTTGAAATGAAACTAGAGACCTCTCACACTTCTCAAGAGAAGTAAAGGAGATTGGCAGATTGGTGATTGCCCCTCATCTCAAACACGGGTGTTTTAAAAGCATGGTATACCCTTCCCCAAAATACAGGTATTTAAGGGAGAAGAGCATGTGAGTGCTTCAAATCCTTTAAGTCTCTTTATGTAAAATCCTGATTGACTGCTCTTTTGCTGCAAATATCTTGATAAGTCAATTGGGGGAAAAACTCTTTCCAAATGAGGAATAGAGAAATTGTGACTGCATGTTACCATAGGGCCCAGCCTCTGCCTGAGAAGCTACTAAAAGGAATTGGATGATCTCCCCCATTCACCTCCCTTTTGTTGGAAAGCCCTGAGGTTGTTCCCTTAAGAAATTCAGCCATAGCCTAGCCTGTGGTCAAAATCTCCTTTTGCTCCCCACTGCCAGGTGAGCCACCCCCTCAGTTTAGGCTCCAGATCATCTGTGCATTGAGCTTTCCCTCACCCAACATGGGCAATAGTTGATACTGCTTAGCGCAGAATCTAGGGGGGACCGAAACCCCCTGACTGAGTTCTCTCTCTTGAGTCCTGTGATTTCAAATCCATTGTGATCAAAAGAATCAAGGAACTACGTAGGCCAGAGAGGAGGGGTGTTCCTAATTTTCACAGGCTTCTGAAGTCTTGTTTTTGAGCACTGATCTCAACAAGTTTAAACTGCTCTTTTGTGTTCTGTGCATTTGAACAGGGAATATAGGACTCTCTCCATTCTGAATTGCATTTGTAGTGAAAAAGGAAGCTGTGCTTTGTTTGCTAGTAAGGGAGGGTAACCTGCACCCATTGTAAAGGTCTTGCTTTTTCCAAGGTAGGGTATAAACTTCCGGCAGGGCTGCATACATGAGTGATTCAGGTAAACCGTATTTTTGTTGTTGGAGTGTTAATGACAGGTACCATACATGGTTACTTATTTCCAAGGCTTTAGAATTCAGTACTTAATTTTTGGAATAATTAATGTATGGAACAATTGTATTAAATAGATACTATGATCAGTTCTTGAGAGTTAAAGATGTCTATCCCAGAACGTATAAAATGAGGACACAAATAATTCCTCCCGGGGGTTAGACTGCAAAGTCAACATTACTGGGTCAGAACAGATGAATACAATCTCCTTATAATGGTGGAGTGACTTTCATGTTCAGAAATGCCTGGCTACAAGCTGACTCACTATAGTGGCAAATTTACATAAATAATTATCAGAGGAGGGATTGCACAGACGTAAAAGTAGAAAAAAAAGAAGTATCTCAGGAGTAATCCCTGGTTCATCCAAGTACCATCCAGAAGAGAGGGTGTGTCAGTCTGGTAAGGCCATGCTTGAAGTCAAGATATATCTGGCACTGCCATCTGAATTATCGTTCAATCATACGACAGGTTCTTCTTGTTCTGATTTAGACTTCGGATGAGAGTTTACTTACCATGAGGCTCTGCTTTGGGCAGAAAACTACCTGGGCAGTCAGACCAAGGATTTGGGTAGAAATGAGAGTAATATTTCTCATTATAAGTGAATAAATGAATACCTAGGTTTTATACATCAGTTTCTTGTGCTTGACTTGCATGAGTCTACCAGTGAGAGATGCGCTGTTCTTGGTGTGTGGACAAATCCATTTCCAAGGGATGTCAGAAAGGCCCATGCCATATAGCTATCTAAGAAGAGAGTGTCTTGAGACTTCAAAATGAATGAGAAGTGCCAGTTTTAGAGTATGGTGATAATATCTAATACATATCTACATGAAGCATCTAATGCATGAAGTCCTTATAAAACCTCTTGGCTTTGTTTCTATGATACAGTAAATTTTAAAACTCCTAGCCCTAACTAGACCTCTTTAATGCCTTTCTGTGGTAGAATTGATATTGTGTGTGTGTGTGTGTATTTTATGTGTATGTTTTGGGGAGGTGAGTGGAGAGTAGGAAATAAAAAAGTTATTAATAGTACAAATTCTCCTCACAGCTGATAATGGTGAGTCAGTAACATGGTTATTATATTCATATACAAGCAAATGAATTTTGATCTCTTTAATCTTTCATGAAATTAAATTCTTTTTCTTTAGGTTCTTCCCTTGAGCAGAAATGTAGGGAGACTGGGTGATAGTGAAACTTAGGGAATGTTGTATGAAATGAAATAAATATAAAAATGATATAATAATCTACACAAGTGCATGTAGGTATAAATCATTCATAAATGTTTCATTCATTAACTTATTCACTCACTCAATAGCTGTTTACTGAGCACCAGACACTGTGACAATTAAGGACATAAATGTGAATTTGACAACATCTTTTTCTGCAATGTGTTTGATAATGAACCTTATTTCTATGAAAACAAATGAAGTTCCAGCATAGGACCTGCTTCATAAGCTAAGTTCAGTATGTGTTTATTGATAAAAGTCATTGGTTCCCAAAGTGTGCTGTGTGGAACACTAGCCTGGAGGTGCTTGGGGAAAATAAACAATGAAAAAGAGATACCTGGTCAAAATGCTTGGAAAATAGTAGCTATTATCTTTCTCTCTTGTGTATTCAGAAAGCACAGTGATATATATAAGGTTCTGAGAAATCTTAACTGATTTTGTTTAATCCACCATTTCCAAAGCTCACTTAATTGGGGTACCTTTTTTTAAAGTAAACTTAATAACCCCCATGGAACACATGTTAGGGAATACCAAGCTAAATGAAAGTGAAAATCAATGTCAGAAAGAACTCTAATGGTTTAAACAAGCCGTGGAAACCTTCAGTTCCTCCCCTGACTGCATGACTGAGGCCCCATCCCTCAGAGGCCTCATTATTGTGTCTTTTTGACTTAGTACAGAAGAAAATTTTTGACTCAATAACATTAGTAATATCAGAATACGTGTACACACGTATAGATACATACCAATTTCTAGTTTATAAAGCAAAATATCGCTAGAGAAAAGCATACCAGTCTTAAAAGGCCATTCTTTACCCCTAATTGTAGTTCTTACAGAATCACCACGCTTCAAGCAAATGCAGGTATATTTCCATGAAAAAAAAGTCACCTGGACAATTTTTCTGTTGATAACCACGTGAGTACAATTTAATTGGAATAGCTCAAATAAAACTTGGTCTCACATTAACTTCCTCAGTTTCCATTTCCTGTATGGCATTGATGGGGGTTCTACTCAGAATCCATCGGAAATCTTTGAGGGATTCTCCTACGTGTAAGAAATATAAACCAAAGTTAATTGAAGAAAAATGAGAGAAAGTGTGTTTTATATGTTGCTCTGATAAACCTGTGGCTAGGCAATAATTTCAAAACAATACCTAGGTGAAAAATAAAAGCTGACAACTCAAAGAAACAAATGTTGATTGTATGGAATTATATGACTGCACAGGATAACTCAGCTCCCTGTCTGTGGCATACTTCCATGGGAAAAGCTTGGAAACCAGGTGCATGTTTTTCTATCTATTATTTTAGTTATACAGGTGGTTCATTGAACAGGACTTTTTATTTTTGGCTCTTAAAGTTGACTTCATTCCCTTAGCAGTGTGACTTGATTTCTTTCATGTACAGCCCTTGTTTCAGGCTCCATGAGATTCTCACCCACCCACCCTCCCTTCTGGATATTGTTGCCACTGTGAAATGGGAAATACATAGAAATAGGAGATTAAAAATGTAAATTTTATAAACAGAAATCAAAGGTCCTAAATCCTTAATAAAGAAAAGCCAACATAAGTAAGAACATTAAAAAACATACATAAATAGTGCTTCCAGGCTGAAATGTTAAATAATTCAACAGTTAAGTCATAAGCGTTCTTAAACTTAAGTATAAAAATGCCCTTGACAATATTTTACAGCCATGCATTTCTTTAAAATATTTAGCATTCTCATTAAAGAGAATGACTTTAGTTTATATATTGGTTACACTCCTGCTTGTTAATATGAAGGAATTTAGGAGCAAAAAAAGCATTCTTATGTATATAAGCAGAAGGCAATTTACATACAAAGTTGGACAACTATTCACTTTTTATTTATTTCTGGATCATCAGCATCTACATATAGCTATACAGCATTTAAACAAATTTGTTCCTTAATGTGCAATATTAATATTCTATGCCCCAAAGTGCCATTTGCTAATGCCATTGTGAAGACAGGTTCCTTCAAAGCTCCATGGAAGTGTCTGCTTTAGAAAGACTTAATGAACCTTACACTTTTTGGAATACTGCACAGTGTAATGCCTATTACATATTCATTACTAGAATGGAAGATTTCCTTTAACTCTGAGCTTCCTGGTCTAGTTCTCTGTAAAACATTGTCAAAAGTCACCAGAGACTTTCGTGGAAAATTGTGACTCTTGATAGCAGGATGTAATGGGGAGGTTTAGAGTAGAGAAGCCAGGAGTCTATTGCCCCATAGGGAGATGTTCTGACAGACAAATGGATGGATAATACAATTTTTGACATAATGGGATGAAAAAGTTTATGCCAGAAAGAACTGAATTTAAAGTTATGACTTTAAAAGAAAGTCTGAAGTTTGAAATCATCAGACTTTCTGATGTGTGCTTCGTTTTACTGCTTATATGCAGAAGAGATTTTAAAATAGAGATGCTGTCCACTGATTTATAGAGTTACTCACAAGGCCACCACGAATCTTTAGTTACCTCTTTGGAAATATCCACAATAATAAACACAGTCTTGCTGTTTTTCCTCCCATTCTTAATTAAGAAAATCTAGCATTCTTTTATGTTCTTACTTTCTCATTACAAAAAGCAGAGAGAGAATTTTCAGAGGTACAGGATACAGTTCCAGTGGATGGAAGAATGGGAGGTATCATGTGTAGACTTGACCTTTGTAGGAAAGGGCTTCCTGATGTAATGACAGACTTGGAACTCAGCAGAAACCGCTGGGCAGCAGGCCTCCATCTACCTGGAGAGGACTGATTTGAAGGAATTACCAGCCACCTCTCCTTTATATTTCCTCTGTGTGGCTTTGAAGTGCCAACACCAAGGGCTAATATCAAAAGCAATCACCCCCAACATACACCCACCTCATCTACTCAGTTCTGGATGTGTGGTAATATAATGCTACCTCCATTCTCCTAATGTTCTCCATTTTATTTCAGGCCCTTAAAAAATTCACAATCTCATAATTGCTTTCCATTACGCTCTTATTTACATTTAAATTAGTCCATACTATTGTGTCACCCAGCATAGTACTTTGTGCCTACTCCAATTACTTTTCTTGTTACTTTGTACGGGGTTTACTCAGTGTTTGTCTCCCTTTCTGGATGATTCCATGAGGGTCACACTAAGTCTTTTTGTCTTGTCTTGTTATCTAACCAGACTGGAATTAAGGAGACTCACTTCAGTGAGTGGCTCATTGATCTGGCACCCTAGGTGCCTTATTTGCTTCACCTTACCCTTGGCCTTGGCGCTAGCATAGTACCTGTCACATGACAAGAGCTCAGTACACACTGGACAACTGTCAAAATGCCTTACTATTTGAGTAAAATTTAAAGTATATTATCTATGTTGGAATAGATACTTTAATAAAATTGTGATCTTGTCCTTAACATTAAAAAATTTTTTTTCTTTTATTGATTCTGGAGAGAGGGGATGGGAAAGGAGGGGAAGGGAGGGACAAAGAGACAGGGACTGAACCGGCAACCTAGGCATGTCCGCGAGAATACCCAGCCAACTGAGCTTCGCTGGCCAGGGCTGTCCTTAATGCTTTTGAGGGTAGACAGTCATCACCATATCATATTTACCAGAAATAAGTATCATTGAATTATATAGGAAAAAGGAACACCTAGACATAGTGAGGAGGTATTTCTCAAGAAGTGCGATGCATTTTGCCATTCCTGGGACTCTTTATGATCCAAGGCTTATTTTAAATTAATGGTAATTAATAATTTAAAAAGTAATGTCATTCATCAAAATTAAACATGTGGAATTATAGATACCAAAAGAAAACAATCAGGATGAATGGGAAAAAAGAAAGGCTAGAAAATAAAAAATAGTAAAGGAAAGAGAAAAACTGGTGGTTTCAATGAATTCACCACACTCCCTCTGCTGAATTTACAAGCTTGCTTATGTGACGAAAAGATAATCCAGTTGTATGTATGACAGTAAGAAATAGTCTGACATTCAGTGACTAGAAAGCACTAGTATAGGTTCTCAGTGCTGGTCAGTAAGGGAGAAGGGGAGAAAACTGTAGACCCTGAGAAACCGGCACTTTTAAAATAATATATAATAAGAAATAATAGCATGATGCCATTTGATTTTTTTGTTAGCATCACTCTGTTCACAACAGTCCTAAGCTCAACATATACTTTGGAGAACTAAGCTTGAGCTTTTTAAACTTTAGATCCCCTGTCAACTTTAATTCTTAGGCCTTAGAGGGATATCAGTTTATATTATAACAGTGATATTTAAGAAAAATATGTTAGACTCAGAACTGGCTGTTTAGAAATAAAATGATGGTGATGGTGATAAACAGTTATTAATTTGCTATAGTGTTTATTGTAAGATGTATTCTCCAGTGCTATCCCATAGGAATCCGATGGCATGCAGGTCTTGGGGCACTCAGTATATCAAAAGGGAAACTGAGGTTTATAGAAGCCCATCAACTTAACTGAGATTAGCCAGTGAGTCCATGTCTACAACCACTCAGCCCTCAAGCCAAGTGGAAAGGATATTTCTTTCCATGCTGTCATTTAAATGTATCACAAATCACACCACATAATTGAAACCACTATTGAGATATTCTATACAGTATGCCAAGAGCTACAGACTTGGCTTACGATATTTTAATTTCATTTGTGTGCATTAACACATCATATCCATTAAAAAATACTGTGGGGAGCTATTTTCTTGTTTTAAAAGGAAGCAGCTTGTGTGAATGGAATTCATCTCAATATTTGAGGTGACCGAGTAAGAGAAAACCTAACGTGAGCTCTTTATGTATGGAAAAAAATTAAAAATGTCACGCTCTCCTAATTATGACAAGGATAAAAGCCACTGTTTTTAGTCAATGCCCTGGAGCTTCACAAAGGAATGGTTGGACAAGCCAACAGCTACCAACGAGAAGCACTGAACGTCTACTGGGGCTCCAGGACAAGTTGGCACATTGCTCAGCAGTGCACTGGGTAGATTTGGATGGCATTTATTGGGAAATGATTCAATAATGACCTTCCAAAGCACTTATGCAGAAGCACTTGTGCCCAGTGTCAGCCGTTCAGCCTCTGACTGTTTTGTGGACATCCTTTCTGGGATGGCTTTCAGCCACGCCAGCACTCCAAATGCAGCAAACAAAGCTGCAAGCGTGAGAGAGGAACACGACCATGCTACTGTGAGGCATCAAAAAGAAGTAAAAACACACATAAGAGGTTGCCAAGTGTTGCTTAGCAATACAATACAAGCAGGCCACAGGCCTGTGGTTACTGCTCACAAATAGTGGCCATGTACCACCCACACTGAAAAACATTTGGAGGCTTAAGAACTATAGCAGCAAAAGAATGGCATGCCAAAGGATCAGAAGGAAACTCTTGGGTTCCACAAGAGAAAATAATTACACTCTCCACATCATTCCAACAATATGTTTGTCCATCTCTTTCTCTCCTCCCCGCCAGATACACACACACCCCTACATATTTACTCAACTATGTATGACTAGAAACATACAATACAGGAAACGATTTGCATCTGTCTAGTAGCAAGCAACTTTATGGTAAACTGTTTTTAGATTTCGTGTTCTGTACTTGAGATAAACTAAATTAGTTCTCACTGGATCTTCAAACAATCATGTACTATCTATGAAGAGCATCATATGCCACAGAAGTCAGAGCCCTAGTGCCCCCTTATTTTACTTGAAGACGGGCTCATTATGTGGACATTGTATTCATTGTGTTGTCAATATCCTGAGCAATAGAGAAATTAGTCTCATGGCACCTCTTTGCCCTGGTGATCCTGAGCAGTTTAAATATTGTCTAAAAGGGAAATGTGAATGCC
The DNA here is from genome assembly GCA_004026585.1 of Noctilio leporinus. Lineage (NCBI taxonomy): Eukaryota > Metazoa > Chordata > Mammalia > Chiroptera > Noctilionidae > Noctilio > Noctilio leporinus. The sequence goes on from PVIW01001798.1 coordinate 176,094, forward strand.
CTGAAAGTAAGAAAGCATTTCTTTGTTTAGAAATAGCACCATGTCACATGACAAGCAACACATGCATGTGGGGTTCTAGAACTCTTTTAAGTAAAAGGCAGTGCATTGTATTATAGTAGGTTATTTGTAAGAGATGCATGCTGGGAAACCATGCAAAGAGAGACACTAGTAACTCAGCTCCTAAGAGAGAAAGGGAATCTAAATAAGATCCTGGAAAACCAAATTTGCGTGGTAGCACACATGTTAAAGTGTCTGTGGCCTGTGGCAAATTTTATGTGAGACCTGTCCTACCCTTTGACTATTTGGAAACACAAATCTCCCTCCATAAGAACTTCTATAGTCCCAAGTCTTTCTCCTTCTTGGTAGGTTTTCATTATTTAATTTCTCAGACTGGAAACTATGATGTTAGATGATGAAGTTTGATTGGGAGCGGTATCTAGGATTAACTGACTTTGTATCATAGAACATTCCTGAGTGGCCTCAGTGGGGAAACTGTGCCTTTTTCCTCAATCTCTGGGAAAGGGTAGGTTACCCCCTGAGCTACAAGAAGAGGGTTCATTTGCTTCCTGGTTCATCAGTCCTCCCCTAGCATGGGGCAGGGTCAAAAATTGTTCATAAGAAACAGTGATATCCAGCTGCCAGTTGGGCTCTGCCAAAGTGTGGCTGTGCGGTAATCACTAACCCTTCCTGGGCCTCAGCTTCTCGGTCAGTAAAATGGGAAGATGAGAACTGCTAGCTATCTAACATCCTGGCCACTCCACAGTTCTGACTTCCATCCCTACTATTTGAGCTGTCTTTATTCACCCTTCTGACACCAAATGTGTGGGGTTTCCACACAACAACCAGTTCTTCAATCCTAAGAAGATGTGCAACAATTTAATTCATTCAGAAGCTGTTTGTGGTCAGTAAAGACTCCACAGGTTAAGGGTTTAGTTATATAAAACTGTTCTCACTTCTGATCTTTTGAAGCCAATCCCAAGTCCTAACTACTACTTATCAACTGGCTATACATTGAGAAGTTTCCATAACCCCTTGCTCCCCTCAGGTTTGATAATCCCCTAGAATGATTTCTAGAATTCAGGTAAGTGTTTTACCTGATGTTACTGGTTTAAGGATACAGGCACAGCCAAGTGGAATAGATGCACAGGGCAACGTATTGGTGGGGAGGTGAGGGGCATGGAGCTTCCATTCTCTTCCTGGATGTACATTTCTCCCAGCACCTCAATGCGTTTATCAACCCAGAAGCTTTCTGAATCTCACCATTTAGGAGTTTTTCTGTAGGTTCCATTAATTGGCATGATTGATGAAACCACTAGCCATTTAAGTCAATCTCCAGCCTCTCTCCCCTCCCCAAAAGTCTGAATGTGGGGCTGAAAGGGTTGGCCTTTCTGGTGACCACTCCCCATCCTGAAGGTCTATAGGAACATCAAGATTATCTTATTAGCATATCAATGACACATTTATTACCCCAGAGATTCCAAGGGTTTTAGGAGTTGTGTTCAAGCAAACAACCTAAGACATAAACCAAATAGTTATTTTTAATTCTACTACACCATTCATTGAAAATTTTTCCTCCCAAGAGTCATACATTTTACGTACATCTATTCCATGCCCTGTGTTTTTAGAATGCCTTTTAATTCAGCTAAACATCTGGTCCTGTGTGTGAGCACTGAACAACCTTCCATCCCCTTTGTTTATAGGAAGGAGGACAGTGGGGTACCTTTCTCATTCCATTACTCACAGCCATCAGTCTTCAAAATGTCTCTCAGAACTGTCTTTCAAAGACCCAGTGCAACCCAGCAGGAAGTGTGAAAAGGAGCAATGAATAAATGGAGTTAGCTCTACTGTCATTACCAGACGCATCCTCCTCCTCAAACGATCGATAAGTATGTGATACTCAGCTTGGCACTGCTGAAAACGTTTTTTATAAAGGCACAGCTCCCGCCCTCTAGGGGCTCTGGCAACTGGTGATAGCCTAGTTAACATATATAGGGAAAATACAGAGATAATAGTAATTGTAAATATCAAATACTTAATCATATGTATTGGCTAGGTAAGAAGAATTGCTTAGTTGACAGAGACACAGACCAGGACTCTGTGACCAAGATAAATAAATCACTTAACTCTTGTGATTTTGTGGGCATTGGTAACCCTCTTTCAAAAATGGAAAGTGAAAGAGTACTAGAGAAGATGATGATAAACACTTGGTAACATGAAGGACGTTATGGCCTGCTGGGAAGAGCACCAAATATTTACATCGGGTATGACACTGGGCATGAATAATGAATGTGACAGGTGATTTCAGAGAAGGGCATCTGTGGACACACAGATAAGTACTGTGAAAGAGTCTAGGATCCTGTCTAGAGCAGGAGATACCCAAAGTCCTGTGTGTTCTAATCGCCTGTCTCCAACCTCCTCAACCTCCCCGTCCTGTTGCTTCCCTGATGCCCTTCTCTCTGACAGCCCCTCTTCCCTTGATTTCCACAACATGGCATTGCCACCGTTCTCCTAGCCCGCTTTTGAACTTAGTATTATTAGCAATTCTTAATTAATTAAATTAATTTTTTACAGATGAAAAGATTGTATTTTATTGGAGTCAATTTATAGGCAGTTTACAGTAATGATTTCTCATGGAAAAAAAAAGAGAGACCATATTTCCAATTTCAGATGCAAATGAAACCTCTTCCTGCATTCCAAGCACAAGGAGATGTTCCTGCCAATCCAGCAGAAGCATCTTGAGGGGTGAGCTGAATAAAGACAGGACATTTATGTCACACCCAGAATGTAGGGGAAGGCTTGAGGCTGCAGGTTCTTATAAAGGTGCCATGCCACTCCTTATATCACTTCAGACATTCCACAGATGGGCGTGTCAATGGCCATGATCCTTATTGGCAATTTTTAAAAATGTTGACACGTATTCTTTGTAATTGTAATGTGTAAATGGCTAAATGTTACTCTACGATTTGGATACCTCATAATTTACTTAACCTATGGGTAGAGAGTCACATTGATTCTGTTTTCACTCTTGTAATTCTTCCTTCAATAGGTGAGCCGGTCATTGAGTCTGCACAATTTTTGAAATGCTCTCAGTGGCGCAGAGGCCTGTGCCTGTTCACATTGTGACTAGTCACAAATAAGATCCATTTTGTTACTTCCCTAACTTCTGTTTATATCTTTTGTCAATGACGCTTGCTCACACTCTTCTACGTCATTCCTCAAAACTCTTGACCAGTCTTTTTTTTTTTTAACTGTAATTTTCCTTCAAATGGACCCTGAAGACCTCAAAAACACATCAGCTGAGAGCTCTAAATTAATTATTTATGAATTCCCATCCTTCAGTCATCCAATCAACCATTCATCGATCTATCTACCCATCAATTAATTATAGGACCCCTCTCCCTATTCCATTTATGCACTTCTTCTAGAGATACAAAGATGAAGATATGGCTTCTGTTCACGGAGCATAACCGGATTAGTGGAGATAAAGAAGAAATAGACAAATATGCAATTAAGTACAGTTTATACAGAGTCGCTGAGTGTTCCTAGCTGGGCACCCAATTCAATGTGGAAAGTGGGAGGCTGTTAAGGACAGTGTCCCTGTAGCATATGATACCCACCCTGAGATTTGAAATGAGTATTAGCCACATTAAGGAGGATTACAAAGAGCATTTTAATCAGAGAAGTAGTGAGAGAAAAAGAAAGAAAAAGAGGGAGAGAACAGGGTGTATTTGGGGAACTGCAAGTGGACCAGTAAGCTATACTGTGTGTGCGTGTACCTGTGTGTGTGTGTGAGAAAAGCCAGTTGAACACCAAAAGGGGCAAGACCATGGAATTTCCTATTTTTTAAAAAATTATCTTCCAGTTAGAGTTGACATTCAATATTATATTAGTTTCAGTTGTAGACCATGCAATTTCTTGTTCATCACCCTAAAGTTTACACTTTGCCCTGAAGTTAGTGGAAAGCCATCGAAGGGTGGGTTACAAGTGAGAGAGTAGCATGGCCAGGTTTGTTTTGGAGAATGAACTGCAGCTGGGCAGGACAGAGGCGGGGAGAACACTTAGGTACACGGTGGAAGAGGTGATGAGGACTTAAGCTAGGTGACAGTGAGAATGCAGAAAAGGGAGGAAATGTTAAAGCTGTTACAGAGGTAGAATTGACAGAGAACTGATTGACTATTTGGGAAGACGAGGGGGTTGGTGAAGGATGAACAGGAGGCATTAAGGACTCCCAGGTGTTTGTCTGGCAGCTACCAACCTTTTGTTCAGCTTCCATATAGATTAGTTTTGCTGATACCATGCAAGAAGAGTTCAACTATGCGATAAGAGGCAGGTCAAGAGCAAATCCCTAAAGACCACTAACATTGACACGGCAGGTCTTCCTCATGAAGGACGCTGAGTTTGTTGGGGCCGCAAGCTAAAAGCTTTCATCTTTAATTCAAGACTCTTCTGCGATAATAATGACACTTCTTTAGCATCACATAATACTATAAGTTGCTAAAATTTCTTGACATGCTTATATGCTAAAAATGATGTAAGGTTAGTTTTATTGTGCTTCTATTAATGATGAAAAGAAAGGCTAAGTTACTTTCTCAAGTTTGTTCAGCTAGTAAGTGGAGGGATCAAAACCTGACCCACGCCTGTCTGCTCTCCAAATCAGGCTCCTTTGTCCATGCCACTCCCTTTGTGTGACACTTCAGCGTGGCCACTCTGATCCATCACTCTGGTTGACTCTGTCATGCTCCTCTGCTGTATTTCCACCTCTTCCCACTGCAGACGTCTTCTGGGAAGCCATATTTGACGCTGTAAGGCATTCAACAACTCGACCCCATTTTGCATCTCCCTCGGTACTTTCTTTTTTTTGTATTGTTTGCATCTTGTTCTTTCTGGTTTAGACTTTGAAGCAATTCAGCCAGAATATATTGAATGCTAACTGTGGCGGTTGGACAGTAAGTGCTTTCTAATATGTCGCATTGTGACCTAGATCTTTGTCATGTAGATTTATGCGGCTCCTCAATGAAGTAAAAATCCTGGTGTGTGTATTTCACCCCTTTTAAGGCTCACATCAGTAGCATGGGACTGACCATGTAGTATTTGTGCTTGAAAAGTGCTCACTGCAGCAATGAGCAAGTAAATGGTAAGTTCACTCAAGAGATTATTGAACACTTTCTATGTGGTTGTTACCATCCTAAAATAAACATATATATATATATATATACACACATATATATATATACACATATATATATGTATATACACACACACACACACACACACCCACACCCATTTGTTCAGTTACCATTAATTGAAAACATCACTCTATGTTTCTATTAATTGAAAAGGTCACTCTATGCCTGACATGCTGCCAAAAAGTTCAAATATATTCAAGGTGGCTCTTCTCACCTCTAATTAGAGGTAAGGAAATAGGCTCAGAGAGTGTGTGTGACTTGCCTAAGGAAGCACAGTTACTGATGGCAGTGGTGAAATTGGAACTTAGGTCCATTCCATTCTGAAATCTGTGCTTTAAAGTAGAAAGGAGAGGGGAAGGGAGCAAAGAGACAAGAAATCAGGGATGAAAATGTAAAACAAACAAACATTTAATATAGGCTATCAATGTGGGAGCCCAGGCCTGGACTGGCAAACACAGGCAGACCAGACGTGGCCACAGAGGTTCACAGTTTCTTTCATTGACCTGAGAGAGGAAATGTCCTCACCTGTGTGATGACTTGTTCTAGAGCAAATTGCAGACCTTGAAACAAAATCCCAGGAAGAGAAATGTCATGGAAGATAAAGTCCATGTAACCGGTGGGTAGCCAACCTTTCTCAGAGGTGTTGCAATTGAGGCCTCATTGATGTGGTACATGCAGCGGAACGTCGGCTGATCGCGAGTGAGCGGCGGAACCTAACAGTCACTTGGCTCTGCTGTACAAATATATAAAGGTATCAAAGTTAACAACTTATATAATGATAGAAAATAAGATAATGTCAGATGTGGGACCTGATTTACTCCAATGTCCTAGCTGTGGGGGAGCGGCTTAGCTCTCAGCTACACTGTTACATCAATATGGTCGTTCGCTTTCAACAGAACCAAATGTTTTACTCTTTCTTTCCCTGACATTCAGCTTCTCACTGGAACAAGTGGTCCCCAATTTCCTCTTGTCCAGTGCCTATAGCCAAGTCACTTACAAAGTCACGCTTGGCAATTTTTTTGTCTGTACAGGGCCAGAGAGTAAATATTTTGGGCTTTTCAGGCCTTCGAGTCTCTGTTGCAACCACTTGACCCTGCCACTGTAGTATGAAAGCAACCATAGAGGAGACGCAATGAGTGAATTGGTGTCTGTCTGTGTGCCAATAAAACTTTATTTATGGGTACTGAAATTGAAAAGCAGTAAAAGTTTCCCATGCCAATAATAGGGATTCTTTTGATTTTTAAACCCACTAAAATATGTAAAAAACAAAAACAAACAAAAAAAAAAAACACCTATTCGTAGCTGGTGGCTGTATAAACACAGGCAGTGGGCTGGATTTGGCTGGTGGCCCATAGCTTGCTGACCTGTGCACTCCAGCGTAGAACTCTTAGGGCGGTGAGAGTTTTCCATGTACTTAAGATAGCTTTTCAGAAGGAAGTGGTTAGCTAACTCCATTAGTGCCTCTGAGCTTCAACTATTAATTGACATTATTTCTTAATTCCCAGCTATATTTTAAGGTATGAACCTAAGGAATTTTAAAGTCATTATGTGGGTGAGGGACTGTTAAAAATAAATCCTTCAGGTTTAGAAGTGGTGGAGAGGGAATAGGAGGTGTTAGCAAATCCAGGAGTTTTCAGGCACGTGGTTCAAAAAGCATTGGGGTAGGCCACAAGTCACGGCTAACGGTCACTGGTGCCACTTTGCGCCTTCTCTTTATGTACTTTATGCCTCTCATAAAATAAAGTTACAGCAGTTTAATTTAACAGTCTAATTAGCAATAGATTTTTCATTTTATCTTTTTGAATATGCAATACAAAGATGAGATCTGGATTTGACTAGGGCCAGGAAAGGACATTCATATATTAAATGTTCAGTTTAAATTAGAGCTTTCTGACAGCAGAATCTAGCATGGGGAGATACAGCTATCTGTATATTTTCTCCAAATAATACGTCCAGGAATTGCGATGCCCTTTAAGTCTCACTTCAATCATTATGTGTTTCCTTCCTTATGTTATACCTGGTCAACAGGAAGGTTAAAGACATTGTTTTAGAGGCTGCATCCAGGCACTGCCAGCCGGAGTTTATTTGTTTATTTGTCTACGCTATTATTTGTTCTTCTTTGTAACAGTGTTCACTGTGAGCTGAGTGTGAATTCCCTTTCTCCGCTTTCCTTTTTCTTCTCTCATATTTGAAAGGGGGTGGGGAACCCTTGCGCAACAGATCTTGAAATTCAATGCCTCAGGTTTTTTCTTTTTTCTCTTATTTGTCAATTAATTTATTGCTGTTGTCTATCATTTTCTTAATTGGTTTTACACCTTGGAGGAGGAGCAAATTGGTGAGGAGGGGCTGGGGCAAAGACAAAGTCATGAGTAGAGTCTCCATCTTGACACTTGACCAAGAATTTCGAGAACCTCCACCCCAGGAACTCAGTAGGACTGCACAAGCCAGAGAGAGAGGTGGTCACTTTTAACTTTGACTTTGTGATTTGACCTCTCTAAAATCCATTTATCCCCTTCCCCACTTCTCCAAGTGAGCAGCCCCAAAATGGCAACAAATATCCCACAGATGTAATATTCACTTGAGAACATACATCTTTTCAAAACCAAAAACAGTGTTTTTTGGTTTTTTATTTTTTTTAAGAACAATCCCATCACAACACAAAGTCCCCTAGCCCATTAACAAGTTAAGAAAGCCTTAAAATGTCCATATTTTCACATTCATGCTGTAACAAATCTGTCCATTTGGGGGAATCTTTCATTGATTTCATTTCCTGAGGTGTATTTTGTAAAGCAGGTGTTAATAGACACCAATTTTGTAACATTGTAGGAAAGACCCAAAACTGTGTCTCTTTTGGAAAACAAGTAGCTTTCCAATGATGTACATTCAACTTGTATTTTGGAAAATGATCCTTTTTATTCCCCAAAGCAGCCCTTTGTATGCACGCAGTGCAGGAGCGGGTGCAGGGCTGCGCCTCCACAGCCCTCCTGCGGGCGCCTGGGTTTGGGAGGGGGCTTCCTTCTCCCAGGCAGTGGCTCCCGGGCCTATGTTCTGGGAGCGCCCCGAGTTCTGCTTCTGCTTTGACTGTAAGGGGGGCGGTTTCAGTTGATCGGGGATTGTAGCCCCAGGATCCTGGAGTCGGTCTGCATCTCAGATTAACCGAAGGAGTTTCCTATCCCCACTCACTGAGATGGACGTAGACCACCCGATTTGGTAATTGCTCTGTGTCCGGTGCAGGGCCCTCTTGGACTGCTCTAGTGCCGGACTAAACTGGGACTAGCGAGGGGCGCGGTTTTTCCCGGAGGTAGGTGGGAAAGTCATTTACCTGCACAGGGCGCTGGCTCCATACGGCTGTGTTTCTTCTGGGGAGTACATAATGGGAGGTGAGAAGAAAGCGTTTCCCAAGGTGAGAGGCATTGGGCAGCCCACAGGACAGGGGAAAGACGTGTCCTTCCAGATGAAATTAATCGGATGCTATGGATGGCAGAAAGAAGGGGGCTGGAGATAGCTTTACCTCTCCTGGCTGATTCATTCGTTAAGATTGGATGAAGCCTTGGCTGTGTTATTATTTATTCCGTAGCACCAGGCATGGTCCTCTAAGTAAGCCTGCTTTACAGTAGTCTTTCCTTCACTGCTGGGCCCCTGTGGTTGAAAACTGCAAGACTCAGGTACTAATATCCAGAGGAGGATGCATTTAGAGACAGACAGGGACAGGGAGATTGAGAAACAGAGGTGGTTGCATCCTTGCACCCCCGTTGGGTTGGGGAGAATGGGCTGTGTTGCAGCCAAAAGAGAAACAAAGGATAGACCAGGGAACGTGGGTTCTCCAAGATGCTAACCCTTCTTACTCAGGGAAGGTAAAGAACTGGCACAAAGAGGACTGCAAGGGACCACTGGCACCTGTTATCGGCCATTAACGAACGACCATGTACTGCTAATCTGTGATCATAAAAAGGCCATCTGCTAATGCTCAAAGGTCATTAAGATGCCAGCCATGTTTACTCTGTTCTCATTGGTTGGGCTGGTCATTTCTAAGAAAAAAGGAGCTTAAATGGTTATTGTGGTGGTGCCTGCTAATGCTTCTCTAGTTGTGGGCCTGTCAGTGTTTCCATTATAAACCCCTATGCTCAGTGATTTAAAATACAGCCACAGGAATAACAGGTTAGCTGTGTATGCATGGCTACATGTGTGTACATGTCCCTTTTTATTTCACAGAGGGGAACATGTGAAACACGACAGCTTGACTCTGTCCATGTGTTCAAAGATGTTCATTAGAAGGGAAAGGTAATTTCTTCATTTCAGGTCTTTTTAAATTTAACCTGATTGATGGAACTGTTTTGGATCATAGCCTGCCCACAGTTGGTTAGAATTATTTTCCTTAATAAAATTAAACATCTTTCCAAAGAAGACTTGTCATACCAACTTGACAGAAACCTTGGCGCTTCCTTGCTATTCAAAGAATTGGATTATATGTGTCTCGACCAGAGACTGGATTAGTGTGGGGAAGGTACCTCAGGGAAAGAATCCACTAAATTAAAGCTTTCCTCCCCTTTTGCATACTTCTCTTGGCCCCCATATTTATCACTCGAGTTACCTAATCTCTTTAACCTTTTCAAAGGGATTTGTATACTCATATGTAGTTCTCTTAAAGAGGACAGTAGACATGATTTTTTTTTTTTTTCTTATTTTTTCAAGGTACTGGTGAATGGACAGGAACTTGTAAGGGTAATTAGGAACATGTTGAATATGCAAACATTTTAATAATATAGCAGCTAGCTAAAGCTAAGTACTCTCATTTCTATATATGGACAACTCATGCAAATGTGCTACAGATCTACCTAGAATTCTTTCTTTCTTATTTTCTGTTTTCTTCTTGGAGTCTCCTGGAAAAGGAAGGTAAAAATAAAGCTGTGTGTATAAATGAATTGACCAAAGGACTCAAAGACAAGTTATGAAATTCAAAAATTCCATCCCCAATACTCTTATTGTGACTGGTAATAAAGGTGGCTCTTATGAATGGGTGGCTTGACAGACCATATGTCCTGCTGCATGGCCACAGCAGGTGGGAAAGACAGAGCCCACTTCTAAGATATGAGTTTAGCAATATTCTGTTTATGCATATGCGTATGTATGTGCATGTGTGTTTATTTGGGGGTAAAGCAAGTAAGGAAGGTCAATTCTTGAAGCTCATGTCAGTGTAGACCTGTGTGCTAAAGTGTGAATTTCAAAAACCCAGGCAGGTTTGTATGTCTTCAGAAATTCTTTAGTGATGGAGGCCAAGATTGCTGTTATGATTTTTTCCTCCATTTCTGATAACACCACTGTTTCTCATCATATCCTTGCCTTTCATCCTTGCCAATTAACTAAGTAGCCAGAGCCTTGTTGTGAAAAGTTCTGAGTAGTTCGTAAGCTCTTTCTTTTTTCTGAGCCAAGTCAACATGCTCTCTGTAGGCCTCTGAATGAGGGGTCTGTCCACTGCCCCCACCCCTGTTTGCCTGTTAGTGCAGGCCTGGGCTTAATCTTTTGCTTTCAATGAGTTGCAAGGGGGGTGGGAATTACAGAGCAGGGGGTGTGGTGGTGACCGCAGGTGGCTGAAGAAAGGGGTCTTGTTCTCAGGATGCTAAATGGCTGGTTAGCACTGCTTTTACTGTGAAATCCAGCTTCTGTCACTTCGTGGTTAATTGCTTTATTATTCTCAGATTCAGATTGGACCTGATTTAGTTCTATCAGGAGCCCTGACTCTCCCTGGCATTTGGCCAGGATCCTTTCGATCCTTTGATCTGAGGTTTTATAATCACATTACCGTTTGGATTGCAGCAGGAGGCATGGGGCTGTTGCTGCTGCTTTCTACTTAAAAGCGCACAGGTTTGCTCAGTGGGTGGATGGGGTGGGACTTGGACCTGGGCAGGGGATTGAGGAGTGGGGTCTTCTCCCTAACTCAGTTTCCCCTCCTTGGCCTTAGGCTTTATGGGTTTAATTTACTTTCCTCCCTCCATTCCGCTCCATATGGTGGTGGTAGCAGTCATACATATGAACTTGTCCCTTTGGTGGATTTATTTCCAGCCATCTCAATGTTGAACCCTAGGTGAGGTTTTGCTCTCCTCTTTTGCCAAAGCTTTCTGCACCAACTGGCTGTCCTTAATATGAAACAAGTCAACGGGTAGTTAAAATGACTTCCCATAATTGTAAGCAGAGGCTGGCTGGCCCCCATCCATTGTTCCAGGGGACGGACGCCAGGGCTGACGTGTCAGGCGGGCCACAGGCTGCCCTGTTAGTGGGCCTGGTGAGGGTGAGGAGAAGGGGCCACGAGGACCTGCTTTTTAATAGGAAGGGCTGTAAAATGCCGGCCAGGCCTAAGTCCCAGATGCACCACAGAGCTCTTTCAAGCCCTTATTCCAGTGCTCCACTTGAAACTATTTTTAACCTTATTAAAAAGGAGTGAAATGGTTCGGCTTCACAAGAGCATACTAGACTCATGCAGTAAATTTCTTTGGTTTATAACTCCACCTTTGATTCAGAAGGCCAGTGGGCATGAGAACTTGGATACACGTAAATCTCTTCCAGATCTGCTCCAGGGAACCATGAGCACTTCAGGATGTGCTAGAGACCAGCGCCGGGTCTCTGGCTGGAGCAGAGGGGAAGGAGAAGGAGAAGCTCCTCTCTTTGGATTTTAGGCAGCACAATCTTCAATTCAATCTTGCGAAGACAGAACTGGTGGCATCTGTGTAATAGAAACACAGACAAAAGTCAGAAGCATGCACCCAGGCAGGTGATGTCTGATAACTTGAGTGCCACGTGACCAGTTTCCCAGCACAAGGTCAACAGGCTCGTGGAAGCCAACTACCGAAGTGGGAGGCAGAGTGAGGCTGGCATTTCGGGACTGAGGATTTTTGTCTCTCTTCTTTTCACTTCTCACATGGCAGCGCCTCTTCTATCAGTGGCAGGGGCTAAAATCTCATTTAGAATGTCTTCTAAGTGTTCTAGTTTGGAAAGTCTTTGCCAACTTTTGAAAGAAAGATTTTCGGGGGACTTGGTGTCACTTGGGCTGAGGTACCTGCAAGGGTCTCTTCTTTGTCATGATTCAAAACAGAAAGGGACTCTCAGCCGGCCATACTTCTGGGGCTTCAGGTGTTCATGATGTGAAGGAGCCCAAATTGGACCTCAGCTGGTCAACAAGGAGTTGATATGATGACTTAAGTTTGTAGCTTAAAGTCATCGCAGGGTGTTGTTACATGCACTGTGCCAGCATCGCAGGAGCATTTCACAGGACACATAAGACAAAATTTCCTCTTATTAGAGATGCCAGTTATGGGCTGCGTGGGACAGGACATGACTAGAGAGTTAACACCACTGCTGGTCAGAGAAGAACGTATTTGTGGTGCCAGCACCCTTTGAAAAAGGCTGATGAGAGCAGAGCTACTAGATTCTGCGCTGCTTTGAATTGTAAGTTATTATGGGCCTCTGGTGTTTTTTGACTGTTGTGGATTACTTCTCCTTATTCACTTCTGGCAATTTTGTTTTCCTTTGGGAGAATCCATTGCATATGATTAATTCAGCTGGACTGCCCTACCATAGGACTAAGCATGTGACTGAGGCCTAGTCAATCGGAGTATCTCACTACTTTGTATTAGTTGGTTCAAGGATGGACACCTGACTCAGGCTGACCAATCATAATGCTCCTGAGACTTCCTGACAATTATAGAGAAGGCTTCGTCTTTCCTCTGGGCTTGCAGGCTGGAAATACAGGCATGAGGGGTTGCTTGCAACCCTCCTGACAGAATGGAAAGAGCAGTTAGAGCTGAACAGAGAGAAGTATTCTAAGAGATGGCAAGAGAAACATACATCATCTGGTGCCCTCACTGGAACTTCTGTATCTAGCTATGTCTGAAGCCAGCTATGTGGACTGATCATCTGTCTTATTACTGCTTGATGGAGTCAGGTTCTATAACTTACAGCTGGAAGGGTCTGACTAATATGGGGTGAGGTGGCATAGAATGTTTTAAGGAAGTAGGGCACTAGTTTCTGCATTAGTGCAGGTGGCTCATAACACAGTCTAAGTAACTTTACCCAAAACAAAGCAAAATAAAACAGAACAGCAACAATAATATCAGTCTTCCTTCCCAGCTTTTTTGTCTTAGAGACAGACTTCATCAGAGTCTACAGAATTAAAACAAGATGAAACACTTATTGGTATTGGGCCCATTGCACCCATTACAAAATGTATTTTATCAAGCTGTTCCTACTTGGACATTCCTCAGCCCCCTCAGAACCCTCATTATTACCATATATCCTGCCTAGAACACACTTTGAAACATGATGCTTTAACTGGAACATTCAACTCAACAAAAATTAAACTCTGTGAGTCAAGCCTATGCTAGATTTAGGTGATAACACTGATGGACAATGTAGAAATGGTCTCTGCCCTCATTGAACTCCATAAAATAGTATAAATTGGCATTATTCAGTAAAAAGTTTGTCCATGACTTCACATTTATTAAGTACCCAGTGTCTGAGATCTCTCTCAAGACTTTGTTTATCTACTGGGCCTCAGGACCCACCTGCCTTAAAGATTAGATATTCCTAACTCCTTCATAGGGCTTTTCTGCTCATTTAGCTGTGGTCTGTAACATAATTTATTGGACTTGATTAATTTAAGTGGTAAAAGTTTAAGTGTTGGGTCATGTCTATTAACTTGCGTCCCACAATGTTGGCTAAAAGATCATGCTCAAGTTAAAAGAACAAGAAAGAAAGAAAAAAATACTGTGCTAATTCCAGCTAAATTAAATATAATAACTTTATGTTCCTTTCTATTTTGGTCTAGAATTTCAGTAATTGTACCATTAATATGTGTATATCTATGCTTCTAAATAGTGACACTGTCTTGGTTACACAATAGGGTAGCCAGGGGCCATAAGTCATGGACCTTAGCTGCTGGTTTGCCTCTTCTCTCATTTGCAAAAATAGTAGTCTGGCTCTATCACTTTTAGTAGCTGTCTGTTTTGGGTTGAATTGCTAAATCACTCTAAATTTCAGATTTTTCAATGATAAAATAAGGCTAAAAACAATAATAGTTGCCTGATAGTTTAGCTATGGTGATTAAATAAAATAACACATGAAAGATAGGTAACAAAATACTGGCATATCAAAAAATCTGTAAAGGATGCTAAAATTAGTATGTGAATGTATGATTAAAAACAGAATAGTTAGTGTTTCAAAGTATCTTCCCAATATAAATGTAAGTTACAAAGGCAAAATATAAAATAGTAATTTGATACTGGAGAAACCTGACAAATACTATCAAGTGATCCAAGTTAACATCACTAACAAAATGTCCGTTATCTAATAATAATGGTCAAATCTAATAAATCTTGTGTCTCTTCACATAGTGCACTGAAAAAGATGCAACACAACGTTTGTGATATTATTGCCAAAAATACATAATTGGAATTTAATCTTGAGGAATTATCACATGAACCCAAATTGGGGGACATCCTAAAAAAATAACAGACCTATACTCTTCAAAAGTATCAAACTCATGAAAGATAAAAGGCCAATTGCGGAACTGTCTAAATGCAGTGTATAATCCAATATTGGTTACTGAACCGGAATAAAAAGGGGATTTCAACATGGCAACTGGCAAATTTGAATATAGTATTTAAATTGTTATATTTTTGCAGTGCCAATTTCCTGATTTAAGTCATTGTATGATGGTCATATAAGATATTAATAGTTGAAGAATTTGGGTGGAGGGTATGTATAATTTTCTTATGCCAATTATGTAAGATTTTGAAGTCTGGGTTTATTTCAAACATTTTTTCCAAAGTGCATGTATTAGGCCTTCAGTAAGCCATGTTGTGACTGAGGGAATCTACCTGCAGTTCAGATGAGGCTGGTCGCATTGAAAGCTGTGTCTGTGAGGTCCTGCACTGGAAGTTCCCATTGCTCTGTGAGGGTATCCCGCGTTTGCAAGCTCACTTTGGGGTGGGCCACTCTCTGGTCCTCTTCCTATGGCATGTCTTCCATCTCTGAAGCTCCTTTCAGAAAGAAGTTAGGAACAAACAGGAAGTTACTCTCTGACAGCTTTTAGCTATTGGGCTTCTCCTTTTGGGCCAGTGAGATTGTCCAGTTGGCAGAGGTTCACACAGAGCTCTCTCTGTGGCTCAGCCAGTGCTTTTGCTTTGAGATCTGACATCATTCTTTCACTTGCCAGGCCTTGCCTCTCAGTTACTGGGAACAGGAGGAATAATGATGGACTTAATAAAAAAAAGTATTGTGTCCAAATTTGATAGCCACATTATTAATACAGTACGTGCAGTAGAAGAAACTGAGGAAAGGTAACTAAAGCTACTGTAGGGGCATTACATGAAGATACATAAAGTTTAGGAAGAGATGTGGTCCCAGAAAACCAAGTCAGAGGGAGAATACGATCTATGAAATGTGTAAGATCCTAGAAAGTGAAAAATGTGTCTTCCCCATCCGTGACAGAAAGACAGGCTGCATGTTGAAATGAAAAAGGACACTTTTCAGAAGGAGAGAGAGAAAATGATTTCACAAAGTACCGAAAACACATATGAGTCTTATTATCAAGGAATTTCTGACAACAATCAGGTCAAGAAGGGTTCAAATTAACTCCAAGGTGATAGACATAAGAGATAAGTAAGTGTAACTATGGAGAGCGGAGTTGCTTGCAAGAAGCCTGGGCAGATCCTGCACCGAAGCCTCCTTTGAGGTCCTTGTTTAGACCTGCATCCTAAAACCTGTAATTTTCCTGTGCCCAATTTTGCACCTTCACTCGTAGTCCCTTGAAAACAAACGGCTCTATCAGTGAATCGGTGGTGATTTCCCAAGGAATGTTGCACGGTTAACAAATATAATTTGTAATGTGCACTGCAAATACAAAGTGCCATAAAAATGCTAATGAATGGTAATGCGTGTCCACTCATTAGCAGGCCGGAGCAAAAGGCCAAGGAGAAGAGAAAAAGAGACTGCCTTTTGAACACACCAAGTGCTAGCCTACTCCTCGGGCCTCGTGCATGCCACCTCAGGAGCCCCTGGCGCAGCCCTCGTTGTTCTCCCCAACAACTTCCTCTCCGTCACATGGGTTTGTAGGCTGCTTTCTGAGCAAAGAAAGATTCCCTGAAACCTTTTGGTGCCATCAACAACAGCGGTACCAAAAACTTGACTTGAAAAATTCATTCAATGAGTGAAAAAATACAGTGAAAATCTATCATTATGGATGTTCTGGAGAGAGAGAGAGAGAGAGGAAAAACAAAAGACCTGGGCTGGGTTTTGCATTTTGGTAAGAAATGATATATAGCTACATTGCAAAAACATTTTTATTAAAAAGATCTTCTCACCCTGAATTCAAATTTTGAGTTGTACCCTCTTATCATCCAGTCACTTTAGAATGAAAGTTAAAAATGCTGATACTGTGAAACTAGCCCTTGGTGTTATATCTCATCACTGATATATTTGTCTAATACTTTGGTTTTTGAAGGCCCATTACTCAGGACCAATGTGCGGGGCTGTTCATTTTAATCCTCTCTGGTTACTGGAAACAGGAATGTTAGGAAGAGCTTATAGATAAGATTATGTTCCCTGCTTCTGTGTGCAGGTAGGTAGTGGGGTATAAGCCAGATAGTGAGACAAATGGCATTTTCATCACCCCGAGAAGAGGTCTGACCTCACATTTGTGAGCTTTTGTTTATGGAAACCCTACTAAAAGGTTGGTTAGGATGAATCTTTCCTCTTCTGCAATGGAAAATATTTACAGCCCAGCAAAGGTTCAGATGTAGTATATAACAGAGTTCAGAGACTTCAGCCACCTTAATTTAGCAATAGAATAGATAGAGAATTTTATTATGGTTTTCTATACCTAATAAAAGGAACCTCTTTTTCCATTGATGCACTATATTGAGGACCAGACAGGATGTTTAGGCCTCCTGTGTTGTGAAAAATAAGGGGAATTATGGTGTTCTCATTCCATGGCTCCTTCTGGGTACCATGAATGAATGGTTCAAAGGAACGGTGGGTAAGTGACCCAGATTAAGCTGTTTACCAGGGTTCATACTTGTTTGGCTTACACAAAGCCATCCAGCAATTACTTTGATGCTTCACAGTGTTATCATCACAGTGTTATTGTTTATTTTGCTATAACTTAGATTTATGCATTCATAATACGAAGCATAAGAAACATTAATAGCTTTACTAATTATATCGCTACTTTACAGATATAAATAGTGATTAAAATGCCAAGTAATATGAACTAGTAAAACATTTTAAAGAGAATTTTAAAATCAGTGCTGATTGATAATGTCTTTTCGCAGTTTGAATGGAGAAGAAGAGAGCCCTCTTTGTAGATTTAAGACTTACTTCCCTTCCTGGTCATAATGCTTGGGAAGTAATTCTGCCTTCACATGAGCATAATTGACTGAACCATGTATTTAATATGGGGCCAGCAAAATATATTTTGTTGTAGATCAGAGAAAAATGGCAATCCATGTGGGGAGAAGGGAGGGGAAGTAGAAGAGAAAGGGGGAGGAGGAGAGGAAATAAATGATCATCAGTAAAGTGGGAAGAATAAAGAGAACTGAGTAACTAACATGCATATCTCCCCATTCTGGTTATTGATCTTGCTCTGTGTTCTCCAGAAAACACCTTATTATAAATGGGGATATTGAGTCAATAAAAAGAGTTAATAAATCCACTGCCTTTGCCACAAATGCTAATGGAAATCCATGAACAGGTTAAGTGCTGGACAAGTAAAAAGAACAAACTGGGAATGGAGGACATGGTGGATAAGAACAGGTAAGCAGCATGTCTGGTCTGTGAGCTGAAGCAATGGGCAACATCCTTTGATTGGTTGCAACTCTAAGAATTCCTGAGGTTTTGTGTGTTGACCTATATTGCAGGTCAGCTCCAAGAATACATCCTCTTTCCAGAGCCAGGGGCTTTTGTCAGTTAAGTTTTACTAGGACACAGCCACATGCATTCGTTTAAGTACTGTCTACGGCTGCATTTGTACTACAACTCAGAGTTGAATCATTGCAACAGAGACTTTACAGCCCACAAAGCTGAAAATATTTACTGTCTGACAATTAAAAAAAATTGCCAATCCCTGTTCTAGAGCCTTAGAAAGATGAACCAATTGGCTAAATAAATTGGTTTATCATGGTTGCTCTAAAGTGCCCATTTTTCTAATTTTTTTTCTTCACTAGGATTCAATATACATATGGCCTGTTTCAGAATTTTTCTATGCCTACTGCAATGCTATCTGAGTATCAAAAGATTGAGATGGGGGTGGGAGATGGGTGTGTAAAAGAAGGCCCTTTTGTTTGTGTAAAACAAGATGTATGACCCTTCCAGCAAAAGCCTTAGGTTGCGTTAGATAATTCTAATTTTAAATGTCTAATCTTAAAGCTATAAAGCAGGGATAAAAGAGTGAATATTCTTACTTGGGATTTTCTCTGTCTTCTTAGTAGAACAACTTACCTAAGCCAACTTGAATGAATTCTCCACCGCCACATCCCAGAAGAAAATTTCTAACATGGAAAAATTCATTTTAGCATGAGAGGCCTTTATGTTTGAAATGTTTTGACCTGATTTAGAGACTAGATATAAATATAAAGGAGGGAGCTGTTTACTCAGGAAATATGATAAAATAGTTGGGAGCTCACACAGAATGGAAGCAACCTAGCAATATCTGTGGAGTAGATAAGTATTTCTGTTGCTTTCAGGTTCTTTTTTTTTTTTTTTTTTTTTTTTAAATATGAATTGCAATATTACCAAACACATGCAAAAATACATTTACATACGCTTTCAGGTTCTTAACAATCTTGGATTTTCCATCACACCTGATCTCCTTGTTGCATCTAAAGAATTTCATACCCTGGAAAGTCTAGCTGAAACTCTACCCATTTTCATGACTTCTTTTTTTTTTAAGTTTATTTTATTTTATTTTATTTTATTTTTAGAGGGATTGGGAGGAAGAGAGGGAGAGAAACATCAATGTATGGTTGCCTTTAACCTGCCTCCAGCTATGGACCTGGCGGGAGACCTGGTTTGCAGCCTCTTAGTAGCCCTGCCTGGGGAATTGAACCAGTGACCTTTGGGTTCGCAGGTTGGCATTTATTCACTGAGCTACCAGCCAGGGACTTCATGACTATTTTTCAGCAACTCAGTTAAGGATACTGGAAAACTCATAGGCTTTGCAACCAGCTAGACCAGAATTCACATCCTGGTTCATCCATGACTGAGGGGCCATGAACACATGACTTAACTCCTCTGAGGTTCTGCTTCCTCATTTGTAAATAGGCAACAGACTCAAGTCTCAGAGCTGTGATGAAGATTAAGTAGGATGATGTACATAAATGGCTTGGCTAACAATAGGCTTTCAATGAACGATAATAACTATTATTTTCATAGATTGAGGTCTTCTGTTTTGAATGACAGCAATTGCTGTCACTAATTAAGGGACACTTTCTGTATACTACCCTACATTTTCAGTTTTATCTTATCATATACATCTTTTCCTACCTAACTGAATTCTGAGCTCTTAAGAATAGGTACCACATTTGTGTATCTGTTCAAGCGTATTACAAAAAATAGATACTTAATAAGTGTCTGGATTGATTCCAATATATCTTTGATATGTTGCGGGAATGCAGAGGGAAACCAGAGTAGAGAGACTCTATTTTGCAAGTTCACTAGAGTATCTCAGAGTGTGCTGGTGAGGAAGTCTGGAGCCTTCCCTTGCCCACATGTGATGAAATATCCAGATGTCTACATTTACAAAATTGGAGAAGTGCAGGGAATAGAGACAGTTTTGAAATATATGGTTCTACTCATCAGGGCTTGAATCTCTAATCTTTTCTCTGCCTACAGTCCCATGAAAACACTGCTTTCTCATATGACATTGAGATTAGACTATGGGTTTGGAGAATTTACATAACAAAGTATTTTTTTCAGTTGGGAAGATAATGCTAAAATTAACTTTTAAAAATCTATTATCTTTAGATTCCCTCATTTGAGAATGTATCCATTTCAGTAGTCACTTCTGAGATATAATTTATACACAATATTTACCCTTTTTAAGTACACAGTTCTCTCTAAATTTTGACAAATTTATATAGAACATAACTTTTGCCACATTAAGAAAAAGAATATTTTTGTGATTCCATAAAGTTTTCTCATGCCCCTGTGTATTCAATATTCTTCCCTTATCTCTATCCCCAAGAAGTCTCTGATCTGATTGAGTGTGATTTTGCCCTTTTGAGAAGGCCACATAAATAAAACTATACAGTTTGTAGTTTTTTGAGTCTCGCTCTTTTCACCTAGCAAAACATTTCTGAGTTTCATCCATATTGTTTCCTGAAGCAACAGTCATTTCTTTAACTGCTGAAGAGTATTCCATTGTATAAATATATTGTCATTCATTTATCCACTCAGCACTTAATAGACATTTGTGTGGTTTCTAAGTTTATGTGTGTTCATGTATGAAAACATGATTATGGGATTCCCTTGGGTGAGGAATTGATGGGTCATATGGTAGGTGCAAGTTTAACTTTCCAAGAAACTCAGATTACATTCTACTGTGGTCTTACCATTTCACATTCCTACCAGAAATATATGAAATTTCCAGTGCCTTCATCTTTGTTAGCATTTTGTGTTGTCATTTAAAAAATATGAGCAGTTCCAATAGGTGTGTAGAGGTATCTCATAGTTTTAGTTTGCATTTCCATAGTGGCTAATGATTTGAACAACTTTTCATGTATTTTCTTTTCATCCATATATCTTCTTTGGTTAAATGTCCATTTATATCTTTTGCCTATTTTGGGGGGATTAGGCAGTGGGGGTGGATAGCATCTGCAATAGGTATTTTTAATTGTACCATATTTTGGCTAGTCAAACCTACCATTTCATAACATGGAACTACAGTGAGTTATTTTAGTCCTTCATCACCTTCAAATATGTCTTTCAGTGCTTCATATATGTAAATTAATTAGAAGCAAATTACCTAAAAGTCCAAAGTGAATAAGTTATCAACTAGTGAATAAGTTATCAAATAGTTTTTTCAGCTTCATGATGAGATGCCCTATGCCATTTGGGACCCCGTCACCCCCACGCTCACTTTTCCTCAGCTCTACCCCCATGGTTGCTGGTGGTGCGCATGCCCAACAACCTCTTGCCTCAGGGCCTTTGAGCCAGGACTCATTTCATCTGGAAACCCCTTTCCCTACAAAGTTAAGTGGCTTTTGCCATGCTCCCTCCTTCACTTTGTTCCAGGCTCTTGTCAAATATCACCTTGTTATGCAGACTTTCCCTGACCAGCCTATGCAAATGCATTCACTTCTTCACACCTTCCAACCTAGTTCTTCTTGTAGCATTTATTGCCTTCTGGTATGCTGTGGTGTATTCATTTATTTGTTTACTGTCTGTCTCCTCTCACTGAAATATAAGTGCCATGAAAGCAGGAACATGACCTGTTATGTTGCTCTGTGGGATTCCACAGCCCGCTAAACTGCTGAGATTATAGCAGGCATTCAAGAAACTGTGGGCAGAATTAGTAAATCTTAAGGAGAAAAGTGAGAGAAATGCTAATGAGCTGCGTTTGTAGACAGGCCTGCACATTATACTAGTCCTGGCCTGTTCCCAGCACTTAAAAGTTTATTAAGCCATTTCAGTTGACTCAGGTGAACTCCTGAGTTGAGCTTCTTTGGCCTAAACCAGCCTAACATTTCCAAATGGAGGTGTTGGTCATTTAAAAAGCATCCCTAAGGGGGAAGCCAACAGAAGTTGGGCATGAAGGCCTTGGTTTGAGGCCCACCATCTGATTTCTCTTTATTTCTGGCTGGTTGATTGATCCACCAAAGCAAGAACAAGTTTCATAGGTATGAGATTTCTCTCTCAGGTAGATGCTGTGAGTGGCTTTTCTGTCTTGGGATGTTCCAGACATTTTTCTTGCCCTTTCTCATGTTGCACACATAGACAGGACATTTAAACTGCGTGCCTTCTCTAAGGTTTCTCTGAGGAGGTTGGAGGAGCCATGGGATATGTGGTTCCCCATCATGCAATGACTGACCTGTCCTTGAGTTAATGGTTTCCATGGCTAGGACCTTAAGTTCCTTTTCTTTCATGGGGCTTAGATCGTAACAGAGTCAAGGGTGAGTGGGGTCTTCATACTTTTCCCTACTCATGAATAGTTTTTTATATCCGGTTCAGATCTGGAGACCTTCCTGTCTATGGCAGCAGTAGAGCCCACCCTGAATAGGGACAATCTGGGGAAAATAGAAAAGTTCCTAGGACAATCAATCAACTAACCAATGAATCAAATAAAAAATTCACCAAACATTCAGCAATAAATGGCTCCTTCTGAAATGAAGACTATTTTATGATTACCCCCTTAAAAAGAAAAGTGAAAAGTCTCTAGTCTCTTTTTTACCTGATACAGATATTCAACTTTTCTAATACATTTCAGCTCAAAGATTGTTGGATGAAAATGACGATCTAACCTACATGAATAAAACACAAAACAGTATTTGGGCTTTTTTATTGTCAAGACTTTGTAAACAGGAGAGGGTGTGATCAAGGGAAAGGGACACTGTTCAGAGCCTTCCCCTTGGGCTGAGTTCCTTTGTAAAGTGTAGCCTTACAGATTCTGGTTTTCAGAAATCTTCTAAGCTGAGCATGTTTCAGAACTGATTTTTGCCTTCTCAATGATCTTAAACAAAATTATGAAAATCTTCCTAAATTCTGATTTTATAACACCAAGAAATACTGACAGTGATGCTTCAGGAGGTTAATGACGGTCTAATTATCTTGCACCAATAAGGAAAAAGAGTCAGCCTTTTGGCAAGATTATGTCAGAACTCGTCAGATAATATAGATATTTCTACCTCCATGCATGTTCTAAAGGGGGATGTTGCCGCTTTAATTAAGTGTTATATGAATACATTTCAAATAGATCCAAACACAGGGCAAAGTCTGTTTCAGAATTGCTGTTCCTACATTTAAAGTGTATTTGAAATGTAATTAAAAAAATGATAATGGGGAAGAAAAACTAAAATAACTCGAAACACGGAGAATATGGTAGCTCATCATTACACTAATATATCAAACAATGTGATCTTAGCTTAATTATCCCCTTTGAGAGTTGAGAAAACGAAGCACAACCTTCAATTTACAGCTGTTTGGTGCCGGGAACCTGAATTATTATGGAAGAAGAAGGGGGAAAAAGTTTATTTATTGTGACCTCCACTCAGTTTTTATTCATCGTGGAAAATCTGTATATTCACAAATGAGGGCTATTCATCCTTCGACCGCAGCATTCTTCAGCTGTCCAGGCGCACATCAACTGCACTTCTCCAGCTTTTGTGTTCATCTCGAAGCCTCTTCATCCAGATTGTTCATCATCTTGATGGTCGAGCTTTATCTTGCTTTTGTGCAGCTGCATTTGGCTTCCCCAAAGTGCGGAGGGTGCCTCGGGAGAGGGGAAGAGAAAAGAGCCAAGGAGCGGGCAGGCGAGCGTGAGCAGGAGAGAGTGGGAGAACAGAAAGGAGAAAGAGGCAATGGCCAGCGTGTGTATGAGGATAATTTGTAGTTTCTCAATAATAATATATATATAAAAAAAGGAGGACAGGCTAATTACTGGCTTAACTAGGGCAGCCTGTGGATCTTCATGTCAAAAGGACTGCTGTAATTGCCATCAAAGCACATTCATATTGTGGCACAAAAGAAGGGCCTTTTGCAAATGGATCTTGCTAATAAACAGGGCTGAGAGGGGCATTATGTGTCTCCCTGGTTGCAGGCACATTAACACAGTGACATGGAGCATAACATGGGCCTGAGGAAAAAAAAAAAAAACACCAGAATGATAATTATCACCCTCCCCTCCCCAGCTTCCCTTCCCTTTCCCTTTGTGTTGGACGAGGAAGCTGAACATGACCTATTGGAGGGCCCAAGGCAGGCTATTAGTGACCCCTGAGCCCTGACAAGGTGCCTCTGTTCTTTTAAAAGCCTGCCTCTTGATGTCAGGAGGGTCACGTGGAACCGGCAGCTCAGCTCGAAATGGTCCAGCAAACACTTCAACCTTACAGACACCTGGAAGGTCATGACCAATTTAATGCAGACGAAGACAGCAGAGACAAGGCTCTGTTGATTCCGGGGACTGAAGTTTTCCATTCTCTCTTTTCTGCTTTTTCGTTGCCTGCTTGCTTACATGCATGCATTTAAGTCCTCAAAATTCAGGGGGGAGAAAAGTTCTGTTTCTCTTTCT
Source organism: Noctilio leporinus (assembly GCA_004026585.1). Taxonomy (NCBI): domain Eukaryota; kingdom Metazoa; phylum Chordata; class Mammalia; order Chiroptera; family Noctilionidae; genus Noctilio; species Noctilio leporinus. Next base: position 200,550 of record PVIW01001798.1, read on the forward strand.
GTTGACAAACGAAGAGAGTCTCAGGGACACAGAAAGGTGAATGCAAACACAGCCTCTTGGATTAACCCTTCTTCTTGTGGATGTGAACGCACTGACTTCCCACAGGCCCGGGTTATGGGAGGAGGTGCAGAGGACTACTGCCCTGCTTGCTCCTTGCTGGGCGGGTAGTGAGGGGCTTATCAGAGGTAGAAACTCACCTGTGAGCTGGGCTTGCCAACACTGGTCATTGCTGGAGCTGCAAGTTACCACAGAAGCTTTCATGCTCATTCTGGTTTCACACAGAGCGATTGATGTTAAAGAAAAGGCTCAGTAATTAGCTTGGAAAACGTGCCCCAAACCATTAAGACTGAATTCTTTTATTCCTTGCCTTCCTCTTCCCTTTCTCTCTTGTGACTTTTCTGTGCACTGTCTTCCAACAGAGACAGAACCCAGAACCCAGAACCCAGAATACAGGAGAAGGTATTCTGTTTTATGTGCACCAATCCCTGAAACTCTTAACAGCAGAGTAAGTAAGGGTGGCAATTTGCATTGCAGGGTGATTCTTGCTTCACAAATGCAGGTTCCCTGAGCATGTAAATAAATTTTGTTTTTTTAAGATTTTATTATTTTTTAGAAAGAGGGGAAGGGAGAGAGACAGAGAGGGAGAGAGACATCAATGTATAGATGCCTTTCACCTGCCTCCAGCTAAGGACCTGGCTGGAGACCTGGCTTGCAATCTGGTTATGTGACCAGGCTGGGAATTAAACCAGCGATCTTTGGGTTTGCAGCCAGCACCTTATCCACTGTGCCACCAGCCAGGGCTTCAATAATTGCTTAAAAAGTTGGAAGTTGATAAACTTCTAGCTAAAATGTTTGGACCATTTCAATGGAAGATCTACTAAGAATGACTTGGTAACTTTCAAAGATCCGTTACCTGTGGGAAAGTAGGATTACAGGTTTTTATGGCTTAAACATTTAGGAATAGGTCCTCTATCTGGAGCGGGTTGAGCCTAAGAAAGTAACGCACTCTTAGGTTGAAAATCTCCCAACTCACACACACACACACACACACATACATACACTCTATCTCTTTATTTCCTCCCTCCTTCCCATCCTACTGCTTAACTCTCCAAATAATTTTAAGATAAAGTAATTGGGATATTGACATACTAATTATAGGTTATAAATTCTCCAAACTATTAAAAGTGGTGAAGCAAAAAACCACACCATTCCTTTTTTCTTTTCTTAAATCTCTTTAGCCTGGACCTCTTTCTCTGAAACTTTAAACTCTCTATCCAACTGGCCACAAGCCCTTTACACTTGCATATTTAAGATATACCTGGAACTCCACATGCACCCCCCTTTCCCATTGCTCTATTCACTGATTTTCTCATTTCAATGGATGGAAACTGCAATTTTGTAATTCTTAAGTCAGAAATGTTCTTTTCCTTTTTTATTTTTTTAAGTATATTTTATTGATTATGCTCTTACAATTTCTTTTCCCTTTGCTCCCCTCCACCCAGGACCCTTCTTCCCTCCCACAATCCCACCTGACTTAGTTCATGTCCATGGTTCTGTATATAAGATCCCTGACTTCACCCTTTCTTATTGTATTCTTAACTTTCCCCTGTCTATTTTGTACCCACCAATTATGTTCCCTCTCTTTCTCTTACTATGGTCAGTCTAACAGATGATACTGTTGGCACCATCTTCAAAATGCAATCAGAATCTAACTGCAGCTTTGTCATCTTCACCAACCACAAACCAGCTCTTGCTTCCATATTCAAGCAGCATTTCGACAGGTCTGCCGTCTTTGATCTACTCCTACCTGCCAGGCAGATTGGTCCTTCTGTTACAGAACCCTAGCCTACGCTGTTGTGCAACCGCTGTGGGGTCCGATTGCCTGCTGCCAAGAAGTGCATTTCCAATACAAAAGTTTGGTGGAAAAGGAAAGGGTTTATTTAAAGTTTTATAGGCAGAATAATGGTAGCTGTCTACCGTTATGTACCACTCCCTTTAAAACACCCCAAAACACTTAGTACTTCCTCCCCCTTCCAAAATAGGTCAGTTTCAGAATACACCAGTCAGAGGTACCATCTTTCAGAAAAGCGGAAATCCACAGCTCGGTATTCCTGGCCCCTGTTCATCATTCCAGGCATCTCCCACTAATCCATGCTTGGTTAGGTAGGTCCCCGAAATTCCGGCCTCATCCACAGTAATCTCCAGGCAGGTTTCCCAGCGGGGCCTCCTCTTCCTTATTCCAGACCTCTTGGTGGACTCTGTCCAAACCACGGGGCTTCCCCCTTACACCACAGGCCTACTAGCTGACTAGCTGACCCTTTCAGACTGTGGCTTCTCTCCACCCTCAAGGCTCTTCCTAATTTTAAATGCTGACCTGGAGCATCACACATCATTGTTTTGAAAAGTATCTAAGCCTATCATCTGCCCTTTTGCCCTGGGCTGCAGCACAGCTATTATCTAGCTATCAGCTTGCTATAGATATGCAAAGTGCCTTAAAAGCTGTATTATCTCCTTTCCTCATCCCTAAAACCTGGAGCCTGGGGACTTGGGGACCCCTCCTGTTACAACTCGAAACTGTAAATCACTCGCATTGAAAGTTTCTTACAAAAGCCCAAGAGGCTCTGACTTTATTTCCGGTTCCTCCCCTGATCATTCTGTTCCATCTGCAGCGCCCCCAAATTTTCCATGAACTCCTGTCTTAGTACCCTCAGTTCCTGCACCTCGAAGTCATTTTTCAGAACTTACTTTCTCAAGTCTATGCTAAGAACGCCACTTAACCCTGCAACTGCCTTTTATCCCTGGTACCTTCCATCTCCCTTCTCCAGAATGTGTTTTTTTCATTTCATTTTGAAATAACTATATAATTTGTTTTATTTATTCAACTATTATTATTTTGCTTGCTATTAATTTTGTCTCCTAAGCTTTAAGAGGGTAGGAACCTTTTGTTTTTACACCAGAATAGTGGCTGGAATATAATAAATGCTCAATGCGTATTTGTAATGATTAGAGAATTGGGAATTTTAAAGTTTAGGAAAAAATGGAGATCTCACAAACAGCCAAACAAACAAAAATACCATAAGCCATAAGTGTTCATAATGAAAAACAAGGTTTGCCATGATAAGACTGACCTAGAATGAGAATTCAGGTTACTAGGTTGCTATACAGTCAGACCTATTGTACTTGGCTTTATTGCAAACATGTTAGCTTTATTTACCTAGTGGCCTTCCTCACCCCTACCTCCCTGCAGCAAGAAGCATAGGGAAGTAACAAGAGGTATTTTTCTTTGTTTATTTGGGTTTTACTTTTTTTTCCTACAAAACTGAAATCAAGCAAAGTGGGTTCAGCTGTCCATAGTGGTGAAACCCAAAATCAAAAGACAGGCACTGATGCCAAAGAATAGAGGTTTATTTGAGCTCTGACCTGGGAAAAATAGCCAAGCCTATGGTTGTTATAGGAATAGGGAGGAGAGGGCTTGCTTGCTTTATCCAAAAATTCCTGCTAGCTTTTGGCCTGGCTTGGGACCTATCCATTCATCTTCCTAGCTCTTGAAACACTCAGTGCAAGAGCCTCCCCTGTGTTACCCTGGCCAGCGGGGAGATGCCCCACTGTTCCCTAACTGTCTGTGGTATGGGATCCGAAGGGAGTAAGAGACTGCAGGCCTCAGTCAGGAAACCTAGAGACGTAGCAGCCCGCAGCCCACCTCTGGATGCTGAACACAGTGCCCACACATCCCAGGGAGCTGGTTGTGATCCACACATCCCTGGGTCCTGGCATGTCTACAACCTCTGTGTAGCCCCTGCACAGCTGTCTCTCCAGCTGACTGTCTATGCTAACAACCGCAAATGTTTGAGGGCTGAATTATTTTTCCAGTGATGCCTTCCTTCAATGCTAATGCTGAGTAGGTCAATTATTGTGGAATCACAACAACACTTAAGCATTGAGCGTTAGAGTTAGAAAGATAGAAAAGATCAGCTTCAACTATGTATGTCTTGCTGGCCTTAAGCCATTATCTTAGTAATGTCTATTTTACCCCCTAGATTTTTTACATGGTTAAACCTTTCAGTGCGATAGAAGAAACCAGCAGCAGTTCAGTTACCACCTCTTAATGTCCAGGTCAAGTCAATAATCTCTCTGTTTCTTTTCCTTTCTTTCCCAGTCTCTGTTTGTATCTCTGTATATGATATCTATATCTTAATCAAAATTTGGAGAAGGAATTAAGAGGAGCAATCAAAGAATAAGTATTTAGTTATCGCTGGGTGCTTCTAGGACATAGAGGAAGGCAGAGAAAGGGGAAACAACTCATAATGCTATTTGGGGTATTACTTTTACTCTGGGCTGGGGCTGAATCCCCATGAGACTAGTCATCTTGGAAGTGTGGCCTGGATTTTCCTGGTTCCCAAATGAGGGGAGCTGTTTCTTTTAAACATAGAGAAGTCCCCTCAGCTGTCAGCACTATGCAAGTGCAGGAGGCTGAGAAGAATGTGTTTCTCTCAGAAAGCTATGGTCATGTCTGCCCCAGAACACAGAGGCAGACACCTAAGATGTGACTACCAGCACAAAACCAGGAGTTGCACCAGAAGCAAACTTTGATATGGCACAGAGATAGGCCCTTAGAAATGTTGACATTCTTACTTTTAGTATAGAAAACAGAGAGGGGAGTTGGATGGTCTCTCATGATTTCCCGCTTCCAATATGCAGAAAAAAATCCACAACAAACCCACATTCCAGTTCTTAGTGTAGGCACACTGACTGGGTGTCCTACCTCTTTACTTTAGTGTCGACCTACCTAGAGACATCAGATTCCACATGTTAAGGGACTAGATGCCAATCACAAGTGCAGGTCACTCCCTGTGCTCTGACCAACTGGGGATAAATCAGAGGTTCCTAGGACCTTCTCCCCATGTTTGAATAATTTGCTAGAGTGGTACAAAAATTGAGAGAAACATTTTTTTGATGTACCAGTTTATTGTAAAAGATATTATAAAGGATACAAAAGAATAGCCAGATGAAGAGGTATATAGGGTAAGGTCTGCGGGGTTCCCCCGTGGGGAGCTTCGGTCCCCCTGGAATGAGAGTAGGTGCCACCCTCCAGGAAAGTTGGTGCTTTCAACAATCTGGACGCTAAACAAATCTCTTTGTTGGAGTTTTTATAAAGCCTTAATTTCTAGCCTTTTTGGTGGGTCTGGTGACCAGCCCCATCCTGAGGTTCTGTAAGGGCTTCACCCTAAGTCACCTAATGAGCATAAATTCAGGTTTTCTCAGAAGGGCTCCTGATGAGGAACTGCATGGTACTCTTTTAAGGAAAGAGGATTAGGGAACAAGGACCAAATCCACTTTTTATTATACCACACCCCTTTACTGTGTCACGGTGGGCTAGGTCAGCAACCTGGAGAACATTAGCGAATTTGCAAATCAGCTTAAGCTGGGGCTGTGAAGAAGCATGGTTGGCTTAAGTAAAACCTGGATTAATTACAACTGTCTGTCTGTGAAAATATTGACTAAGGAGGCCCTTCCTATCCATTTAAGAAGGGTGAAAATCTCCCAGACTCGTGAAATTCTGTTCATTAGTAGTGGTTGGGGCAGCAATAACAGCAGACACTTTGGTTCAACTGAAGGATTATACAAGAAAACATAATGAGGGTTGCAGATGAGTAACTGTGCAAAGTTTTTTCCTCAGTTATCGCGGAAGAAATGGGGTGTGTGGAGGGGTCGACAGGCAAGGGTAAAACATGCATGTAAAGGTGACTCTCCTGTGACGTTGTTTTTTCAGTTTTCTCCTTTTGTATGACATTGGAAGAAGCAGTCCCAGAATACCTTTTGAGGACCATTTGGGGATGACCTAAGAACTGAACTTCCTGTGAGTTTTCACATATTAGAGGATGGGGTTGGTAGCATGTTGTGAGGTACATTTAATGCTGATTCTAAAGTTCCTGAAGTTTGAGTTTGTGTTTGGTGTCCTGCACATGTTTTCAGCTCTTGAACATTCATAATCCTTTGATTTAAAGTCAGATGTCTGATGTCAGTTATTGACTTAGAAAACATACCTGGTTAAAGTGTTGATGGTGATACTAGCACATGCAGAAGAATTAAGAATTGGTGTTGAAGAAACAATACTCTCTCTTTAAATATCTGGAAGTAGAACTAATTAGGGCTCCCACTGTGGGTCTGAGCATCTTGAACTCTGTTGCCCAGTCCTCTCAGGCTGGGGAAAATTGTTCTCAGGGACCATTCTGCAAATAAAGTGGGGCTTCCTTCCCCTTCTATAACCTGGTGAGTAAAACCAAGTTGTCACACAGTTGTTTCCATAGAAGATGCTTCATTCTGTGTGTGAATCCTTTATGCCTTCATGTCCCTGAATATACTTTTCCAGAGGGCAGTATGCGGGAAGTCAGTGGAATGGGGCCATAGTCCAAAGCTCCTTATAAAACAGAAGAAAACAGAGTCCCAAGGTGTCCATCAAAGGAAAGGCAAAGAGAATAGTTATATTTAGAAGGCCTATATGCACCTAGATACTCATTAATACCATTAAGCAATACGGATGTATTTCTTCTTTAAGCAAAGCTAACCACCCACAAAATTTAAGGAGAAATCCTGATGTTTAGCTCAATATTTAAAGGTAAAATGTTTTGTTGTTATTACTGTGGTGGAAAAATGACAATATTTACTCTTTTCATAGGGGGTAATGTGTATGGCTGTCTTCAATAGACATGTTTTAATCTAAACAACACATACATACATGCATGCATTCAGAAATATATGTATATGTTTATATATACAGACAATATGTATACATGCATGTATGTTATAAATACATATGTCATATATGCACACATGTATACACACACACACACATATCTTTAAAATATGAAAAAAAGGCCCTGGCTGGTGGCTCAGTGGATAGGTGCCAGCCTGTGAACCCAAAGGTCACTAGTTTGATTCCCAGCCAGGGCACGTAACCAGGTTGCAAGCCAGGTCTCCAGCTAGGTCCATGGCTGGAGGCAGGTGAAAGGTAACCATACATTGATGTCTCTCTCCCTCTCTGCCTCTCTTCCTTCCCCTCTCTCTGAAAATAATAAATAAAATATTTTTTAAAAATATGAAAAAGGTATAGGTCTTCCAATAAGGATTACAACCTCTATTTATAATTTGTTGTATCTTTTTATGTTTTTGGTGTGATGCACATTGTTTCTTTAAATATTAACTTTTCATATTGCTAATAATATAATGTTCACTATGGAATATTTGGAAGGTATATGCAAGAAGAAAATGAAAATCATACAAAAATTTAATACCATTCATTATGTAAAAAAACTTCTATTACTTGGTTGTAGTTTTTATGTAGGCTGCTTTTTGATTTTGGTTGTCTCCAACCTATTACCCTCTGAGAGGAATGTAATATATATGACAATTTGTGACATAATTAGTCCCTTTACTTTGATATTTTAAGACAATATATTTTTATTGTTGTTGAACAAATATCCTTCTCTGAAGTACATGCCTATTCACCATCTACCACTCAGTTATCCATTTATTCATTCATCCACCCACCATGCATTCTGAACATCCATCCAGCCATCTATCTTTCCCATTTATACTTAGAAAACTTCAAGTAGTTTTTCAATTTCCTCTAGGATTTTGTTCCAATAGGTCTTCCTGTCTAATCAGTCTCTTGCATTATCCTAAATGTACCCAAACTCCACATTGATAACATAGTAATATGCTTGTTATATATGTTTCCTTGCTATATTTTTCCCCCACTGTCTCTTACCTCCAGTCTTTAGTAACTCATCAGAATGGCTAGGATGATGATGTTTCTATTCAACCCCTTTAAACTGTTACTATAAGCTTTTCTTTTCTGGATACTATCTATGATTCATCCTCTTATGCCTTTTTCCATCTTTTTACCCATCTTTCAACTCCCTTTTACAGTCATTTCCTCCCGTCTGACCTTGGTACAATAGTCAATCATTTCAACTGCACTTTATCTCATACCTTTAGTTTATTATTGACTTTATCCTCCTCCAAGTCCAGGTCAACCCAAATACTTTTCTTTCTTTTCTTGTTGGTGCTGAAAAAAATCTTGTGATTTCACTGGCTGATAAAAATTTATGCTTTCCAGCCTCAAATGAAAAAAAAAATTTAAAGATTTTATTTATTATTATTTTTTTGTTAGAGGGAAAGGGAGAGAGGCAGAGAAGGAGAAAGACTTCAATATATGGTTGCCTTTCACCTGCCTCCAGCTACAGATCTGTCTGGAGACCTGGCTTGCAACCTGGTCATGTGCCCCGGCTGGGAATCGAACCAGCAACCTTTGAGTTCGCAGGCTGGCACCTTGTCTACTGTGCCACTAGCCAGGGCTCAAATGAACTTTTAAAGCTACTTTTAAATGGCAAGTCAACCCCTTTCCATTCTTTTCTGATATTTTATCATTTTTTAAAGCTACCAATCTGTACTAGCCATGGTCCCCCTTCTTTTAGTGGGCAACCTGTCTACTACTTTCATAAAGAAAAGTAAGGTCATGGATGGTGGAAAAATAAGGACTCTGGATTTTGCTAAATTAGAATCCTGGCTTCACTAACTACTATCTGTGTGACATTGATTAGTTGACTTATGCCTTCTAAACTTTCAGTTTCTTATTTTGAAAACCACACTTCATAGGATTTGTCTGGAAAATGAAATGACATGATGCATTCAAAGTGCTCAGGACACAGTGGCTCTTCAATTGTAGGTATTATTATTTTTATTAGGTAGTGATTATTTCAACATCCTTTTCCATTCAGTTCTAAGTTAATTTATATCTCTGACTTTTCATACTCCATCCCTATTGGTTTGGAAGAAGATATATCAACTCCTCTTGAGACTTAATTTCTGGAGACATAATCCTGCATCCTGGACCATTGATCCATCAAGTATTCTCTTTCTTGCATCTTCAGTTTCATACACCTTCCCCATGTGAACCTATCCTCTCTCAAATCTTTTCTTCTCAATGGTGTTTTTGAAAAGAAATAGACTCATAACTGACAAAGGTACTCTTTTCACTTTATCCTCTGCTCTGTGGCATCTCCTTAACCTTTTTTTCTGAAACTGCTTATAGACGTTCCCAGTGACTCCTGATTGACAACTTCAGTTGGAGCTGGGTCTTAGTTTTCAGCCCAGCTCCAATACTATAGCCTTAGGAAGACAAGAACAACGCTGCCTGTTCTGTTCTTTCATTAGATTCTGTTTCTATTCACATGATAGCACTATCATATTGTATTGTTATTGGGGCTTTATCTGTCTCACCTGTTAGATGATATATGTCCTGAAAAGAGAGCCTGAGCTTTATTCCTAATGGCCAAATTGAAGGATAAACATATATACACACATACACACATACCACTCTTGTTGACTCCAAAGACTGTTGTCTCAAAGAGGAAACTTGACATTAAAAGATTGCCTTTATATATACCCTGCAGTTTGTAAATGCTAAGAATGGGCATCTTTTCATGTTTAGTGAGTGCTACCAGGACATTTCTGACATTGCCATGAGCCAGTCAGCACATATTTATTTATTGACAGTGTTAGATACTGTCACGAGTAATGGGAATTCAGTTCTGGATAAAACCTAACATAGGACCGGTCTTTACATTTTGGGACTGGTTGAAGATTCAAGGACTTAAATTCTATACATCTATTCCCTCCCATATCATATTAAACACTTCAATTATTGAGCTTCACAATTAGAATTTGTTGGGGGAAGAAATTATACTAGAAATGTCTATAAATTTTACTTGGATAGAAAATATATTTCTCTCCAAACTCACCTAGAGTAAGGGATTGATTTGGTGAATTGAATTTAAGTTTTCTACATGAAAATCATTTCATAATATGGCAATATGTTTACCTTAAGTACTGAGCACCTGTGAACTTAGTCAAACCCCTGAGGAAAGGTTTTGTGTAGATGGCATAGGTCTAGGAGTCACAAGCCCTGGGAAAACATATGCATATTGGAAAAAAAAAAATTTTTTTTAAAGGTGCTCTCTTTATAATGAATTATAAGACAATCTACTTTAAAAGGATCAATGTTAAGAATAGTCTATAAAAAGTATACATGTATGATGTAAGATGGCAGAGGAGTAAGTGGAGGCTACACTAACCTCCTCTCAGGACCAATCTGGAATTACACTAGGCGGTAGAGAAATCCTCCTGAATAACCAACTGAACACTAGCTGAAGAAAAGCTTTATAATCACGGACAGACAGAAAGATGACTTGCCTACAATGATACTGGTAGGGAATGCAGAGAAGGAGAAAAAGGGCTGGCTAGGCTCCCACAGGTGGCAGCTGAATTTCTGAAGGGTTATTTCAGTGGCCAGGGGTGTCTTCCTGAAAAGTGGGGGTCTAAACCCTAAGCTGTGTTCCCCAGCCTACAGCACCAGAGCCAGAAAGGAGCCCGGATAATATCTAGGTTAAAAAAGAGCAGGGTTTCTATCTCCCAGGGAGCGACAGCTGGAGACAGAGAGCCTCTTATAGGGCCAATGCACAAAATTTTATTTGCAGCCACTTAATCTGGGGGCCAGCAGAATGGACTAGAGATGCTTGAGGACAGTTTGGGGTTGGTGGCTCTGGGGAGAAAACAGAAGGAATAGCTGCTAGGATCCCAGTCATCCTCCAAGCTGCAGAAGCCATCTCTCTCAGGCAGGAAACCTTAATGCACTGTTGGTGGAAGTGTAGACTGGTACAGCCTCTGTGGAAGCAGCATGAAGATACCTCAGAAAATTAAAAATGGATCTGCCTTTTGACCTTGCAATCCCACTTCTGGGAATATATCCAAAGGAACCTCAAAAACTAATTTGAAAGAATGTAAGCACCCCTATGTTCATTGCAGCATTATTTACAATCACCAAGATATGGAAGCAGCCCAAGTGTCCATTAGTTGATGAGTGGATAAAACAACTATGGGAAAGTTACACATTGGAATTCTACTCAGCCATAAAAAAGATGAAAATTTTATCCTTTCCAACAGCATGGATGGACCTGGAGAACATTAAGCCAAGTGACATAAGCCAGCCATAGAAAGACAAATACCATATGATTTCACTCATATGTGGAATCTAATGAACAAACTGGACTAACAGGCAAAACAGAGACGGACTCATAGATGGAGAACAGATGGTAGCTATTGTCGGGGGAGGTTATGCGGTGGAAGGACTGAGCAAAAAGGAAAAAGGACTCATGCACATGGACAACAGTATGGTGATTACTGGAAAAGAGGGTATAAGTGGACTAAATGGTAATTGAAAAAATATAATAAAGAACACACACAAACACACACACAGAAATAGTCCATTATTGCTGTAAATCTCGATATGTGATTTGTCTATTCTGATGTTTCTATTCTGAGACCATGTATATATATATTAATATATATTTATATTTCAGTAGCCTTCTAGTTATTGAACAAGAGCTACCTTTGAAATATCCTCATCAAGATCATTACATCTAGAAATTTAGGAACCTAAAGTATTTGAGGTATTATAATGCATTATTGGTGCAAGATGATACTGCAGGGTTGGTTTTGAGACTGGTTCGTTGCTGTAGCAAAAAACATTAATTATCACCACCAGGTTTTTTATTAATATAATTCAAAAAGAATTGTGGTGATCACCTCAATCCAAGTGCTGGGAGAACTGAAGCCACCTGTTGCATCTTCCAGTTGATCTCTTGAATGAAGTTTGGTACCATCAGGTCATTGTAGTGCTTGAACCAAACTGTGACCCTCTTGCCATCTTTTCTGTATTCACCATGCTCGTATTCTCTCTCATCCTCTTTTTGTTTTGTTTTTTTTTTTGGCTCCACTTTTTCAACAGCTTGGGAAGAACAAAGTTTTACGAGACTTTGGCTGTTGCCATTGAAGTTACTACTACCTTCTCTGCCAGCTGATCAGGAAGTTCCTTAAATTAGAATATTGTTTGATACTGGACAAGAGAACTTCCATATGGGCATGGATTGGAATTGTACTTATTTATTAAAGTTTATTTTTTTAATGATGACAAAGAATTTAAAAAATTATTTGGATAAAAGTTCATTTTCTTTTTGACTCAAGAACCCCTGCCTCCACTGCCATACCCATAACCTGCACACACTCATGCTCGCACAGGCTACACTTCTGTTTGGATTCTTTTTCAAGATTTTATTTTTTTATTTGTAGAGAGGAAGAAAAAGAAGGAGAGAAGCATAGATGAGAAACACCGATGTCCCCAACTGGGGACCTGGCTCACAACCTAGGCATATTCCCTGACCAAGAATTGAACCAACGACCTTTCAGTTCATAGGTCAACGCTCCGTCCACTGAGCCACATCAGCTAGGGCTACATTTCTTATATCCATCACATATTGACACTTCATCTGTCTCCTTGTTCAGCCTATTCAGCTATCTGGGCAAGGGTCCAGGTTGGAAATACACCCCTGCTCAAGCACTCTCTATTGAATCTGCACAGCATTTATCAGGATTCTAAGACCAGGGACTGTGTGTCTGTAATAGCAAGTGCCAGCCATCAGGTCTATCTATGGTAGACCTAGAAAAGGCTGGGAAATATCCTCTTCACGTAACTGTCTTATAAAGAAGAATCTGCCCCGGACATTTTCCTCTTTGAAGGAATGTAGATTTATAGGCTTGATTTCTTAATCATGGTGAACTTTTGTTAATGCTTCATGGTGAGGATATATATGGTCGTGCCATGGACCCAGTGGTGATATTAGTAATAAAGACAATATTATTAATATCACTACATCAATATAAAAAGAGTTATAGAGTTAACATTTGTAAGGCGAAAAAAAAAAAAGAAAAAGAAAAATCTCAGGTTAACAGTTGCCTTTTCTGCCATTAACTCACTCGTTGGCAAGATTTTATGTACTCGTATAGTTTATATGTCAGGACTAGTATTTGGCAAGAACAATCAAAGACACAAAACAACCAGTCACTTTTTTTTTTTTTTTTACCTCTTTTCTTGCTTTTCATTTCCCCCTCCTCCTCCTTATGATGAAATTTTATTATTTCTTTGAAACTCTGAATCAGCCTCCAGCGGAGAGCTGTGTCCGTTTAGAGCCAAAGTGCAGTATTTGAACTTTGCTATCACATAACACTTTTCGGGGCTGCTTGTCTGAAATGACTTAATTTGCACCGCAGGACCAGCTCTGAACCCACAAATACTCCAAAAGCCACAGTGAGCCAGGGCAGCAGACCTATTACTAATTTTTTATTAAAATCCCTGAGGCACCCAGCGCAGGGCCCCAGAGCAGCTTTAATAATAGACAACATACAGCACATTTTTCTTGTATTGCCATGTAATCAAATCTGAGGCTGCTGTTCACTTTCTTTGTTTTACCTAGAGGACCAGCTTCCAATTTAGTTGTGGCCTACTCTAAACTGATTTTTCATTGTAATTAATGCCTACTTTGGCCTCAGCCACTTAGACAACTTTCCATTAGAGGTTTGCAGCCATCCACTGAGTATTTTACTAAGTTACCCTCACAGACTTGCTATAGCTGCAATTTTGTTGAAGCCTTTCTTTTTATTATAAATTTTTTGCAAAAATATTTTTAAATGGCTTCACTAAATAGTTTTAATTCTGCCCCCACCCCCACCCCCGGATTTTCCTTCTCTTTGTGCGGCACCTATTAAAATATTTGGGCAAAGGTCCAAGTTGGGGGAAAACATGCATGCAAGCACACACACACACATACCCTACTCACCCCACCACTGCCCCCCAACAAGCCTAGCCTTTAAGTAATTTCAGAAAGGCTGGTGGAACTTATTTAGACCCAGGGTCTGCGGCAGCTAATTTTCTGTCTGTGTTTTGTGCTGTCCATTTCCTCTGAAATAGGACCTGAGGTTTAAGGTTCCTCAGCAGAGGATGTTAGGAGACCTCTGCAAGCATTCAGGCGGCAGCCTTCCCATCGCTAACCTTAAAAAAAAGTATATTATGGCAGCAGGCCCAGGGTCAGATTGAATAGATGAAAAAGTATATGCCATGCCTTTGCAGCTCCCTGAACCCCTTCTCTGTTGGCAGGGCTGACATTTTCAGGGACTTTTCTTAGAGTCTTGTTTAGATTGTCTTTCTAGAAAATTCTGGATCTGTTTACTTCCTGTCATCTCCTACCCTCCTTGGCATTGCTAAATCACAAAGAACAACTATCAGAAATGGGAGTTTTCTGATGTGGTTTTGAAGAGGACCCACTGAATTCAGTCCGTTAACACTGTGTTGATGACATATATGTAGCTTCCACCCAAGGCAATTTCATGGCGTCAGTTCCTTAAGATGACTTGGCTAAGAATAATCTGGAAGGAAACGATGAGGTCTTTGTGCAGTTTTTACTTCTGCATTTTAAATAGTAGTAGTTTATAGGACTGATGGGGTAAAAATCATACTTTCTGACAATGAGCAAAAGATTTCCTTGTCTAAGCTGATACAGTTACAGAAATGCTGCTAGCCATGGGGTATAATAATCCCCTTTTAAATCTTTATTAGTCATTTCTCCTTGGATAACGTTTTGCACTGTGGTATAAGGCTGTCAGCCTTTTAAATAGCATTTGCAGACTCTTTTGATCTCATCTGCAACACGAGTTGCTGAAATTGAAAAGTACACAAAGTCTTAATGGAACCCTGTATCTGTGTTGTGGCTAACTGTCAACAACTGGCTAATGTTTTATGAGAAAGAACACATTTGTAGGTTGAGGAAGGTGAGATGTAGGTCTGTTTCCCAGCCCCATTGCTGTTTATTGAACAAATAAGGCCTGCGGGTCCTCATTAGGTGGTGTAGCCTCATCAAATTTATGGCATGGTCTCCTCTCCTTCTCTCAGCTAGGATCTGTGGGCAGCAAAAGTCAAACAGAAGCACCTATATAAAGTGCTTGATAATTCATATGTTTTTAACATAAAAACATGGTTCCATCAGTTATCATTTACATGAGAAGTGAGACTGAAAGAGAATGAATTGTGTGTGAGGATAAAGAAATCAGGTATGTGCTTTTATAATCACACCTCATCAATCTTATGTTTGCATTCTTACATACAAATCATCTAAAATTTAAATATTGAGTGACTCTAGAAACAGAGGATTTGTGATTCATTGGGTGATATGTTGTCCTTCTAAATGGGAGGAATCATATGTAGTTTGGTTAGAAAATGCTGTAATTACTAAAGACCAAACTGGAATCTCCACCAAGATCGAGAACTGAATTTCTAAAAATTCAGTTAAGAAAAACTATCACAGTGTTTAATGTGCTTCTCTATTTTTTTCCCAATCTTTTCCCCTTGGTGTATATAAGCAATAATACCTATCCTGTCTGCTTGCTAAATGTGATAGCCCAGTTGTACCTTTACTCATTCAGCTTTCCCTCCCACCTGCCATGAGCACCTTACCACTCCCTCTTCCTGCTTGCAAATGCTCCTCCATCCATTGTACACCAATTGACTTCTATTTTAAAGAATTTCCTATCAGTGAATTTCACAGATATTCACCTAGCACCAATTCTGGCAAATAAAGACAACACTCCTCTTGCCTTTAGAGACATCAGCATTATTTTATTCTACCCTTATATTCAAGTTAAAATGTGAAGCTCAACTCTGACTTTAGAGTCCTTCCAAGAATGATTGGAGATTCCTCTGAGAAAGTGTGTGTATAAGATAAAGAGTAGAAGAAAATTCTATGTGGGTCATTGACAGATGTTAGAAATTTTTAACAAATAGAACAATTGTGCATCCTACCAGGTGCCCACCAGTGTATCCCTTAGCAGCATCTAAGTGGAATCGGATGTAATCAGCACAAATGCATTTGACCTTTCCATGTGAATGGGGTATTTCTTGTATTTTTGTTACAAGACAAGATATTAAACATGAGACAGAGGATGGGCAATTGTGGATGGACTGGACCACATGGCATGAAAGCTGTTAAGAGCCCTTTCACAACACTGAACACAACTGCAAGGGCTCTTTGGGAGTTAATTGAAATGACTTGGTGCCACAAAATACTTGAGCAAGAGACTAGAGAGATAATCTAACTCAATATCTTCACTTTGCAGATAGGGAAAAGGGGACCCAGAGAAATGAATAAAATTGCCCAATGTCCCATAAACAGTAAGGGAGTCAGCCAAGAAAGAAACCTAGCTCTTTGTAGAATATTCTCTCCTTCAACTGCACAAGTAATTCTTAAGCTTCTCATCAGAGTTCAAACCTACACTAGCGACAGAAATATTGAATATTGGAAAAGCTGTTTTATGTATCACTAAATTTGCATCTACAGTGAAAGTGCAGTATGAATCTCCAAACAACTTTCCTGCTAGAGCAACTGCATGAAAGAGGCCAGCCATTTTAAAACTGAAGCTTGGTGCATCGGAGAGTATGCTACCAGGAGTCAAGTATGCCTAATCTTGGCTAAAGTATTTATTATCTAGATTTTAAAAATATTAGTGTGCTTTGAAGTCATATAGGAAGCTATTTAAAATGCACATCTTCAGACCTCTGCTCCTAGATAGGAATTCCATAGACTGGAGATGTTGCCAAGTGAGCTATACTTCATTGACAATAATTTCTAAGTGCCTTCCATGCTTTGCCTTATTTTCTGTTGTCTTAATAAGAGAAATTGCTGCCTTCATGATGTGAATCAGATGTGTGTGTGTGTGTATGTGTGTTTGTGGGAGCATGGGAAGTTAAACACATAAGTAAACAAATTAAAAGTAATTAAGGTGAAAATTATAGAATAAATGGGTACATAGTTGTGTGGGACTACAGTTGCTAGTCTGGACAGAGATGGCTTTTTGAAGACTCAAATATGTAGGAAGAACCTCATATATAGAGATTTGAGGGAAGAAACTTGCAAACAGAGGGAACAGGTCATGCGAAAACCCTAAGATGGGAACACTTTTCACTTAAGTGAAGGCCACAAAGAAGGATGTGGTGGGCAGAGAGTGCATGAGGGAGAAACTCAGCCAGTGAGGTCTGAAGGTCACAGGGACATGTCCTCTAGCCTCTGGTGGGGAGTGTGAAACCTGATTGTGGATTTCTTTTTAACTGCGTAGGCAATGATTGAGTAGTTTTTAGAGGGGGAATGACATGATCCAACGTATGCTATAAAAAGAGGCGTTTGAACAAGAGTCTCTAGTGATTCTAACTCAGAGGATCCTCAGATACAACATTGAAGTTCTCAAATAACTGGTGATCTTCAGTTATGATTCAACTTTCTGGGTTTTCATTTTCTTATTTATAAAATTTATTTTTGACCATGCCTGTATCACAGGATTGTCAAAATCAAGTGTTCCATGGGGAATATTGTACAAATATAATTTTTAAAAAGTGATTCATTTATTTTTACTCTTGTCTTGACAGCCAAACTTGGAGACAATTGACCGGGAGGTAATTCAAATTTTGGCCACTGGGTTGGAAAAGTCATATGCGGCAGAACACCCACTTGTAACCAACTTATTTTTCTTCTTTCCAGTATTCATTGTAAGTGGATTTCCCTTTTGTGTATGTGTATGTTTGAGACAGATGGCAACTTTACAGCATGATGTTAGAAGAAAAAGTGTTTGGAAAGGGAAGAAGGAAGGCAAACAAGAAAAGCAAGCCTTGAATAAGCAATTTTTCTTAAAAGGAATACATTATGGGACAGTTTATTTTTGTGATCTGCCTGGAATTTGGGGACAATGTGCTAGAATTCTCTTTTAGGCAGCTGGCAAGCTGCCTAAAAAAGGTGGGGACTTGGAAGAGAGAGACGCAGTGTTTCTATTAAAATGAGGCTTTATTGAAACCAGGACCAGTGACTAACGTTAGTCCTTGGCTTTTTAAAGGCACTATGCCTGGGTCTACATGAACAGTGAAGTGCAGAAGAGAAACTATTATCCACTGAGGGCATTGGGCTCAATTATCTATGACTATTCAAATAATTTCAAGCCAGGTAGTGAACTTTTTTGGAAGAGAAAATTAGTTATGTGAATAATTTACTACTTTGTTTTTTAAATGATTTTATTTATTTTTTCCATTATCATTCAGTTCCATTATATCCCCTCCCCCTGCAATCACCAAACCGTTGCCTTGTACATAAGCCCTTTTCCTTTTTATTTAAGCCATCCACCCCCTACCTTCCCTCTGGCCTTAGTTGTCATCCTGCTGTCTTATCTATGAGTATGTCTCTGTTTTGCTTGTCAATTCAGTTTGTTCATTAGATTCCACAGATGAGTGAAATCATACGGTATTTGTCTTCCTCTGATTGGCTTATTTCACTTAGTGTAATGTTCTCCAGATCCATCCATACCATTGCAAAGGGTAAAATCATTATTATCATCATCATCATCATCATCATCATCATCATCTTCTTCTTCTTCTTCTTCTTCTTCTTCTCCTCTTTGTCCTCCTTCCTCCCCTTCCTCTCCTTCCTCTCCTTCCTCCTCCATCCTCCTTCTTCCTCCTCCTCCTCCTTCTTCTTTTTTTTTTTAATGGCCAAGTAGAATTCCAATGTGTAAATGTCCCATGGATGTTTTATCCACTCATCAAGTGATAGACACTTGGGTTGCTTCTATATCTGGTTGATGGTAAATAATGCTGCAATGAACATAAAGGTGCTTACGTTCTTTTGAATTCATGTTTTGGGTTCCTTTGAATGTGCTCGTATTCTCAGAAGTAGGATTGCTGGATGAAAAGACAGATCCATTTTTAATGCTTTGAGGTTTCTCCATACTGCTTTTCACAGAGGCTACACCAGTCTACATTTCCACCAACAGTGTGCGAGGGTTTCCCTTTCTCCACATCCTCGCCAGAACTTGTTTGCTGACTTTTTGATGATAGCCATTCTGATAGATGTTAGATGATATATCTCATTGTGGTTTTAATATACATTTCTCTGATGATTAGTGATGTTGAGTATCTTTTCATATGTCTATTAGCCATTTGTATGTCCTCTTTGGAGAAGTATCTATTCAGGTTCTTTGTTCATTTTTAATTGGATTATTTGATTTGTGTGTGTGTGTGTGTGTGTGTGTGTGTGTATTGAGTTTGCTAAGTTCTTTATAAACTTTGGACATTAATTCATTATCAGATGTATTGGTTAATATGTTCTCTCATTCTGTGGATTGTATTTATTTTGTTGATGTTTTCTTTTGCTATGCATAACTTTTTAGTTTATTGTCGTCTCATTTGATTACTTTTTTATTTTCCTTGCCTAGGTGGGGAGATATATCAGATAAAATATTGCTATAAGCAATGTCTAAGATGTTGTGGCCTATGTTTTCTTCTATGATATTTATGGTTTCAGGTGTAACATTTAAGTCTTTGATCCATTTTGAATTTATTCTTGGGTGTGGTGTATGAAGGTGGTCTAGTTTCATTTTTCTGTGTGTATCTGTCCAATTTTCCTAACACATTTGAAGAATAAAGTAGCCCATTGAATGTGCTTGCTTCTCCTGTTGAATATTAATTGACTATAAAAGTGTGAGTTTATTTCTGGGCTTTTTATTCTGTTCCATTGATCTGTTTTTGTTGTTGTTGCTGTTGTTTGTTTTGAAACTGTTTCTTTTTCATCAGCCTTATTTCCATTCTGTTAATAGTTTGTGGAAGAACAATTTAAGACCACTGAGTGGTTGTTCCCACCCATTCAGTGGCCTGCACAGTGGGGGCTACAGACCAGTCTCTAGTGGCAGGCTGAGTGCTCCAGTGTTCAGAAGAAAACTGCCGAATAAGTACAGAGGGCAACCTGTATGTCTTGAGACCAGTCAGTGACCTCAGGCTGAGCAGCAGTGAACTCGGGAGCCAGAGCTGTAAATCCACCCTGAAATTCCTCTTTGGTTATGGCCTTTTCCGCAGTGGACCGCTCTTCATCTTCAATCTCTTCAGGATCTCTGTAGAAGTAGAGATCAGGCAAGACCTCCCATGGGTGTTCACAGGAGATGATGCCACACATGTGCAGAACTTCCCGAGCCAGCACCTACCACATCAGACACACTGAGTGAGCCCCCTTGTTGTTGCAGGAGATGGTGATGTCCACGAAGCACGGAGGAGAGTCCGTGTGACACAGAGCAATGGCAGGCAGGTTCATGTAAGCTGCCTCAGTGAGCAGCCCTGGGATCAGAGACGACCAGCAGTCTCAGCTCCCGGGAGGCTGTTTGGATCTGGTTAATGAAGGTTCGCAGGGTTTAGTGGCTGGCAATAGGAGTGACTCCTATGGCAGCAGCAAACTTCAGCACAGCTTGCTGGCCAGTGTTCCTGGATCATATGACACTGACTTCAGCAGGATTTTCAGTGGTGACAGTGGCACAAGCTGCCAGCAGAAGCTTCGTCCGGGTTTTCTTCATATTTACGATGTAGATGCCATCACTTTTCCTTTTGTAAATGTACTGTTCCATTTGGAAGTTAAGGTTGGTGCCACCTAATTGGGTTCCCACAGCAAGGAATTTGAGGACATCCTTCTCCTTCATTTGCAGGACATCAATGCCTTTGAAAATTGTGAACATTTCCTTATAAATTATGCAGGAACTGAAAACAAAGCTGTACGGGTCCTTCTCTGTGTATCTGTTTGTAGGCCAATGCCGTGCTGTTTTGATTACTATGGTCTTATAGTATAGTTTGATATTAGATAGCATGTTCTACTTTCTCAGGATTGCTGTTGCTATGTGGGAACTTTTGTGGTTCAGTATAAATTACTGTAATACTTGTTTCAGTTCTGTGAAATTAGTAATTGGAATCTTGACAGGAATTGTATCGAATCTGTAGATTACTTTGGGTAGCATGAACATTTTAATGATATTCTTCCTATCCATGAACACAATATGTGTTTCCTCTTATTTCTGTCTTCAATTTATTTCTTCAATGTCTTATAATTTTCTGAGTACAGAACTTTTATATCCTTGGTTAGGTTTATTCCTAGGTACTTACCTTTTTTTAAAGCAATTGTGAGTGGGATTGTTTTCCTAATTTCCCTTTCTGTTAGTTTATTATTGGATGTAAAAATGCAACTGATTTCTGAATATTATTTTTGTTTTCTGCTACTTTGCTGAATTCATTGATCAGTTCCAGCAGTTTATTGGTGGAATCTTTGGAGTTTTCTATGTACAGTATCATGTCATCTGCAAATAAAGACAGTTTTTACTTCTTCCTTTCCAATTTGGATACCTTTTATATCTTTTTGTCTGATTGCTGTGGTCTGGTGCTGGGAGCACTCCCCAGGTGTCTTTACTTTTTTTTTTCCCCCTAAAGATTTTATTCATTATTTTCAGAGAGAAGGGAAGGGAGGGAGGAAGAAAGGGAGAGAAGCATTGATGTATGGTTGCTTTTCACCTGTCTCCTGCTAAGGACCTGGCTGGAGACCTGGCTTGCAACCTGGTTATGTACTCTGACTGGGAATCGAACCAGCAACCTTTGGGTTCACAGGCTGGTGCCTTATCCACTGAGCCACACCAGTCAAGGCTTCTATTTTTTTTTTTTTTTTTAATGGGCGACTGCATTTTCCATAAGCTAGCCAGAGCCACCGTCCTGCCGCAGTGCCTTGCAGCCAACCTGTACTGCCAAACTGTGCCACCAAACCTGTCCTCTGTGTCTTGGCTCTTCCTATCCTGCTGTCAGCATGAGTAGTTTTTCTTTAAATCTTTGTTTGACTTCCATGCAGTTGGATTTTCTGGAATTTCTGGTTGTCTCTAATTTTGAGGTGGTTGTGTTCTTTCTTAGTTGTGGAGGGAGATACAGCATGTCTACCTACACCTCCATCTTAGGTGGAAGTTTTAAAATTTTGAAACATATAACTTGATAGTGGTTTTAAGGATTTTATCTTTAAAAAAATGATAGAATATTTATTTCAAAAATTACATACAGACATGTTTGTTGAATCATTATTTATCAAGGAAATAGTTTAGAAATAACAAAAATGTTCAATATGAGGGAATAATTAATTTATGACATGTATAGTACTATTATGAAATATGTAACTATATAAAAGCAGATTTGAAAGAATATTGTGAAAACACTCTTAATAGGTAACAAGAAAGATACAACTGTATACATTAATTCTTTTTAGAAATATCTCTGTATGTGTGAGAGTGCTATGTGTTTTTTTTTCCCCCTGATAACTAGGCCTGATAAATTACTAAAAGTAGGAAAATGAACACTTTACATGTGTAAAATGGATAAACTGCACTTTATATCATATGTGTATGTATTTTTCAAGTTTTTTTTTTAAGGAATGTGTTAATTTAATAAATTGAAAATAATATTTCCTTTTAAGAGGAAAATAATCCTATTTGGGCAAGTCAGCCCACGAAGGAACACCACCTTGGATGGTATTTCATCTGACCAACCAGTTTCCCTTTGGATGTGGCAGTTTCTGTTTCATCAGTAGCATTCACCCCCCTTTCACCTCATTTATTTTTATATTAGAGAAACTTGCATTCTCAGAATACTTAAAGAAATGTTTGGCTCACATTGTCATTCAAATTGGTTTAATTTCATTGAATTTTGTTTTATCTCTAGTGAAACATTTTGAAATAGTTGTGTGAAAGACCCTGTACAACCAAGCTATTGGCTGATCAATTTGATTAGCAGTTAGGAATTATAAATGGAAGATAAAACGGGTCTTTTTCTTGTTATGCAGCCCTGGTAATAAATGGCAAGTACATATTTTGTGAGGCTTTTATTCTTAGAAAGCAAAAGAATATAATAGGTTTTTTAAATACATGCCACATAATTTATTCTGACAAACAGATGTATTTTGTTGTTGCTATTATCATTTGATGAAATACTTTAAAACTAGTCCAAGGTGGTCCATTTTCAAATATAATATATACAGAACATCTAGCAGTTAACAAAATTTGGATGTGTAGCATAGAATGGTCATTATTTTTACTGAAAAAAATAAAGGCACTAATTACTTACAGACAAGATACTTAGCACAAACAGATAAGCTTCAAAATGAAAAATTCTCAGTTTATGATAATTATGTTCTCTGCTTTGTTTTCAGAGACTGATAATTTGAGGCTTTAAAATCACCAGGAAGCCATTAATTGGAATTCTTCAATAAAAAATAAATTACATAGAAGTTCATGATGAGTTGTAAAAGCAGAGAGACTGTATTATACAGTGAACGACATTGCTCTACTATTTATAGCCTCATGCAGATATGTCTAACAGAAAACTGTAAAGAATTTGAGATGTGCAGATAGCAATTATTCACAGATCCAAACTATCTACAGATATTTCAGATAATATCCTTTGACAGATCTCTGCACCAGTAAAGGTAGTACTTCAATTTAAGCAAGGTTTTGCTAGCATGTTGCTTCTTGTTTTTGACATTTTCCATGGCCTCTTAAGGCCACATTTTCACATCACATGGCACAGTACAGCCCTCTGTAAAGAGCAATATAGCCCTGTGTCACAGCACATATATTTTATAAGATAGTGGATGTCTGGATCACACGATATTTGCAGGTTAGTTGAGCAGTCTCATCTTCAAAATATTACTCCCTTTTAATTCCACTAAAGAAAACCAGATTATTGTGAGTGCTAACCTACCATGTCCAGGACTGGAAGTGAGGGTTAGAGGAAAGGCAGGGGGGTGCCAGGATAGCCTTTTTGGGATGTTCCAAAAGCAAATCTACTCAGGGTAAGGGAAACAAGCAGGTAATAATGATAAAAGGTGCTGTGTAGGTAAAGGTCAAAGGATAGTCCATATGTACCAGCCTATAATTGAATAGTGAATGTGACTCTGATGCTGAAGTCTGGAGGCTTTGGACCTCCCTCTCATCTAAGACACTGTGGGGACACTGGCATCACTCATGCCCATTGTACGGGGAAGGAGATGGATTTGTATTATGATGGTGGTAGAGTAAGACCATCCTCTAGTTAATGGAAGGTGGAACCTGGAGGTATAAGAAGAATTGGGGTTCAGTTTCAGTTTTTCTTAGGTTACTGACCTCCACCATTCTGTTAATCCATAGTGTTAAGGATATGGGAGATTCAGTTAAAAATGGCCTTGCAATATCACACATATGATGGGAGACTAGGAGAGATTAGTCCTATGTACTTGTAGGAGCCATCTTGGTCCTGTGGAGTGAGTACTCATTTTACAATCTGTACGTATTTGTCAGAATAGGCTAGGTTATGTTTCAGTGATAATCAATGCCCAACTCTCATAGGCTTCATACAACAAAGGTGGACTTCTCCTTTCTGTTATATAGGTTGCCAGGGGCTCTCATCATCATTGTCACTCGGGAATGAAGGGTGATGGACGCTCCCTCTTGACACATGCTTCTGTGAGCACCATAGCTGGGAAAATGGAATGTGATGAATTGTGCACTGACTCTTAAACTGCCTCTTAGCTCTAACACATGTCTCTCCTGCTTACATTTTTTAAAAAAGATGTTATTTATTATTTCCAGAGAGAGGGGAAGGGAGAGAGGGAGAGAAACATCAATGTATGGTTGCCTTTCACCTGCCTCCAGCTACAGACCTGGCTGGAGACCTGGTTTGCAACCTGGTTATGTGCCCTGGTTGGGAATTGAACCAGCAACCTTTGAGTTCATAGGCCGGCACCTATCCACTGAGCCACCAGCCAGGGCCTTCTGTTTACATTTTATTGACCAGATATAGTCACACAGTCACTCCCAACTTCAATGTGAGACAGAGAAATACAGTCTTACTAAGGAATTATGGGGTATCTACATTAGTTTCTTAGAGCTGCTATAAAAAAGAAAATTATTCCAACCTTGGTGGCTTAAAACACCAGTTTACTTATTTTCTTGCATTTCTGGAGGTCAGAAATCTAAGATGGAAAATATAAGACAAAGTAAGAATAATAGAGAATAAGCTTAACAAGTTTAATATATAATTAATAGCAGGTGTAGAGAGAGAATCAGGGGGAAATTTTTTTTCTGAGCAGAAAACAGAATGTAAAAAGGTTCATTAAGTGTCCAAAAAGCCTGAATTAGAGAGAGGGGAAGGGAGGAAGAAAAGGGAGAGTATCATTGATTGGTTGTCCCTCACTTTTAACTGGAGACCTGGTCCACAACCCAGTCATACACCTTGACTGGAAATTGAACCAGTGACCTTTTGGTTCACAGGTTGGCACTCAATCCACTAAGCCACATTAGCCAGGGTGGCATCAGACTTCTCACCACACTGGTAATAGAGGATAATGGAATAGTATATTCAGGGGTTTAAAAACACAGAGCAAAATTGAAGCAGGAAAGCAAAATATAAATTCTTCCAGTAACCTACAGACCTCGTTTGGAAGAGTGACTCAAGTGTGCAATCAACAAAGGAGGAAAAAAAGGCAGTAAGGGATAAGGGAAATAATATTTAGAAAAGAATTCAGTATACATTTACATTATTGTTGACTTTTACTAATAAATGATAAGATCACAGTGCATTGGGCCAGAGGTAATGAGGGGAGGAAAGGTGATAATGTCTGAAAATGATTAGAGGAAAATAAAATCCGGCTAAGATTATTGCATTGTTTTGATACATAGGAGGTCTGTCCCAAAAGTATTGGCCAAGCAAATCATTTTAATTATTATTGACATCGGCTTGAAACTTTTGGGACAAACCTTGTAGAAGTATATTGTATATTAGTGGTGATAAACTCTAGATATTGATAGAAAAATCAACAGTTTAGAAAAGAGGCTTAAACATTTAATGTTAACCATTAAGAATTGGAATTATAACTTTGAAACTTAGTATTAATAAAAATGGAGCAAGAAAATGTTATTTCAACAAGAGACAAAATGAGAAAAACTCAAGAATGCTTGGTTTATCAAATGTAAATACAATAGAAGGACTCTATCTCAAAATAAATTCTAAGTGATAGAAATCATCATTTAAAATTCTCTAACCACAGAAAAGTAATATTAGAAATTAACTTTGAAAAAGGACAGGAAAAGTTCTCCTCACTTAGAAATTAAAAACTGAAGCCACTAGATTTTCTCATTTGTTTTAGGAACAACTGATAGACATGAAGGGAATTTCAGAAATTGTGAAAGGACATGGAGGGTAGGCCAGACTAAGTTTACAGTGTTCACATAGAAAGTAATACAATAATTAACAAACAATAATTAAGAATAAGCCATTTGGTGTAATCACCATTGTAAACCTACTTTTGTCCCACCCTGTATGTGTAATATTATTTCTATGCATTTGGAAATTTAAATGAAATAGATGATTTTCTATATTTGACTCAAAAAAATTGACCAAATGAAAATTTTCCATCAGAAAATTGTAATAGACTGATAACTAACAAAATTGACTTAAAACAGTATCAAAGTTTTGGGTGTATAAAAAACACTAGACTTTAAGGCGCCGGCCTGCGAACCCAAAGGTCGCAGGTTCGATTCCCCAGCCAGGGCACATAACCAGGTTGCAAACCAGGTCTCCAGCCAGGTCTGTAGCTGGAGGCAGGTGAAAAGCAACCATACATTGATGTCTCTCTCCCTCTCTGCCTCTCTCCCTTCCCCTCTTTCTAAAAATAATGAAATAAAATCTTTAAAAAAAAAAAAAAAAAACACTAGACCTAGAAAATTTTAGAGTATATTCTTTCAAAAATTTAAGGAACAGATAATTCCATATATTTTATAAATTTTCATAACATTGAAAAGGATGGAAAGCTACCCAAGTGATTTTATCAAGTTTACCAGCATGACAGCTATGAAAAACAATATAAACCACTGCTTTCTTCTATAAATGTAAAAACTTCAAATGAAAAAAAAAAAAACAACAACCAAGAATTAAATTTAGCAGCACTTCAAAATAATCATGTATCTCCACATGTTAGAGTTTATTCTCTGAACACAAGGATGTGCAATGTATGGAAATGTACTCATGAAATTCACTATATTAATTAATTAAAAGGGTAAAATAAAATAATATAAGTAGTCTTGGCAGATGACAGGGGAAGAACTTGATAAAATCAAACTATTAATTGACATGAACTAAATTTGCATGACCATTTGGTAGTATTTATCAAAACATAATGTGTACTTCTATCCAGAAATTCCAATTTTAATTTAATCCACCCTTGGGGGGTGGGGATGCATAATAGTGTGTGCAAAGAAAGATGGACACAATGTTCATTTCAGTGTTATTTAAAAATTATTTTTTACTATTTTAAAAAGATTTTATTTATTATTTTCAGAGAGAGAAGGGAAGGGAGAGAGGCAGAGTGGGAGAGGAACATCAACGTATGGTTGCCTTTCACCTGCCTCCAGCCACAGCCCTGGCTGAAGACCTGGCTTGCAACCTGGTTATGTGCCCTGGCTGGGGAATCGAACCAGCGATTGCTGGGTTCGCAGGCTGGCACCTTATCCACTGTGCCACCAGCCTGGGCTCAGTGTTATTGTTAATAAGAAAGAAGCAAAACCATAAAAATGGCTACCAGTGGAAGATACCAGAAGATATGGAAGATAACCAAAGCTTTTTGTTTTGTTTTTTAAAAGTATAGAACAGTCCAAATAGTATGATTTTTATTTATATTAAAGACAAAAATTAAGCCTATATGTAAGTACATAGAGAAGGACTTAAAGGATACATGTTAAACTGATAGCTATGGTTACCTTCGGTGAGGGAAATGGGATTGAAGTGTGGAAGCAGGATACTAGACTAGATACTTAATTTTTCCTTAATTACCATAGCTATAACTATACATGCTTTTTTCTTTTTCTCTTTTCTTTTTTTAAAAGATTAAATTTATTATTTTTAGGGAGAGGGGAAGGGAGAGAGATATCAATGTATGGTTGACTTTCACCTGTCTCCAGCTACAGGCCTGGCTGGAGACTTGGCTTGCAACCTGGTTACATGCCCTGACTGGGAATTGAACCAGCAACCTTTGGGTTCGCAGGCAGGTACCTTATCCACTGTGCCACCAGCCAGGGCCTTATACATGCTTTATTCAATCACCAAAATTCATTCAAGTATTAAATGCATAAAAATAATTTTAAGAAAGCATCAAAGGAAGAGGGGTTTCACTTGGGAAGTCCCTCATTAATACTATTACATCAGACAGAAATATGTACTTCCTTTGTGGAAGGGGCCTCTCCATCCTCCAGGGCATAGGTAAGCCATCCCTTTCAGACTCGTGGCTGCCATGATTGGGACCCTGTGTCCAGCAGCATTGTTATAATATATGCTTGAGTTTCTTGAATTACTCTTCCACTGGAAGAGAATGCTATATTGTGACTTCCTTATAATTAAGTATATTACTTCTGTTCTGAAATGATTAAATAAGCCACTGGTTGGTTTAACTAACTACTCCGTGCCAACCACACCACATTCCCTGGAATTCTGAACATTTGACTTTTTTGCTTTGTACCTTCTTAAAGATTTGCAGACATGCACAAGTTTTCATAGTGTTTTACATGTAATGCTAATTTTTCTGTTACCTAAATGGATGAATTTACCTATTTTTTTAAAAAGATTTTATTTCATTATTTTTAGAAAGAGGGGAAGGGAGAGAGGCAGAGAGGGAGAGAGACATCAATGTATGGTTGTGTTTCACCTGCCTCCAGCCACAGATCTGACTGGAGACCTGGTTTGCAACCTGGTTATGTGCCCTGGCTGGGGAATCGAACCTGCGACCTTTGGGTTCGCAGGCCAGCGCCTTAACCACTATGCTACCAGCCAGGGCCCGAATTTACCTATTTTTATGACCTAATAACATAGCCAGTGTGAGTTTATGCAGACAAGATATCAGTGTCAAAATAAAATGAAGCAATATTGGCCAGTGTCTATGAACACGGTTTAATGTCAAGGTGGAGTAAGGCAAAGTAGGAGAAAATGCCACAAAATAAAAATATTGGGTCTCACCAGGCACAAAACAATTCATTTTTGTTGAATAAACCCATTGTAAATCACCTGAAATCAAGTGATAAGATGTCCTAGACAGGTTAAAAATTGTCCTCTCTCACCCTGGCAAATATGGCTCTGTCGTAGCATTATCCCATAATTAAAAGGTTGAGGATTCAATTCCCCAGTCAGGGTACATACCTAGATTGTGGGTTCGATCCCTGGTATAGGCAGGTACAGAAAGTAACCAATCAACGCTTCTCTCTAACATCAATGTTTCTCTCTCTCCCCCTTTCTAAGAGCATTGAAAAAATGTCCTCTGGTAAAGATAAAAAAGAAAACCTGTCTTCTCTTCCTTCTTAATAAGGTAGCTACAATCCATGGTTGATTGTTGGCATGGCTCATTTTGGCAAACACTTTCTTATTTACTGGAAAAAACTTCTCAAGAGCCATTGTCTTCTATTTCTTCCCTCACTTATATTTCTGTATTGCCATCCAGGGAGGAGGGAGTGAGAGAATTCCATTGTACTGGGCAACTCTGGTTCGTGAATTGCTTCTTTACATCCTTTAAGTTGTGCACTCTACATTCTGTTTTGTTTTTCTTTATAAAGTCTATGATCAGGAAAATTTAATGAAATTACCCCCAAAATAATAATTCCACCAAACTCTGTATGATATAGGATGACAGCAAAGATATCCTGGAGCTTTGAAGTCTGTTGCAGATGATGGTCTCCTGGGAGCAGTCTGTGAGATGCAGATTAACATGAAAGAATTTGCTTGAGGAATGTTCTAAGAACAAGACCTATGAGGAATCTGGAGAGCAGGGTGGGTCTAAAAGAGCAGCTGCACTGCCATGCAGTGACAGCAAAGTCTGCCTCTGATCCATCAGGGTACTCTGCAAAGTAGACAATCCTGCAGCAGGGATGGTCCTACAGCAGAGATAGTTCTGGAGCAAGAATCGTCTTTGCAGAGTTGTCTCTCAGTTGGATTGAGGGGCAGGTCCTTTATAGCCTGGATTGGGTGTGGGCTGCTTCAGGAAAAGGGCCTGACCTTGAAGAGGTGGTTCTCTTTAGCCCAAAACTCTCAGACAGAATTCCCAGCTGTTACTTATCACACACCTGGGGAGTTGAGTGCCTCATCTTGGAGAGCAAGACCTGGCCTCCACAGAGGCCACTCCCCATCTAATGTTAATGCTTCTGCTTATTGGGTTCTAATCTGAATATTTATTGAGATATCACTCTGTTATCAGTTGTCTCAGTTCAGCCACTTAGCTTCTATCTAAAATGAAAAGATGGAAAGCATTCCATGTATGAATTCTGTGTACTGAGGACTTTCTCTTTGGAAAAATTTTGAAGACTTGGAGTTTAAAATAGAAAGGCAACAAGTGTAGCTTCTCACATCCTTGGTTGATGAGCCCACTTCCTTCCTTTTACAAGCTTTTGCTTAAACCTCTCTTGGGTCATTTGGGTGAAAGGAGGTCACAGGAATCTTTGACAGTCTGAAATTTTCAGGAACAGTTCCAAAATT
The DNA here is from genome assembly GCA_004026585.1 of Noctilio leporinus. Classification (NCBI taxonomy): domain Eukaryota; kingdom Metazoa; phylum Chordata; class Mammalia; order Chiroptera; family Noctilionidae; genus Noctilio; species Noctilio leporinus. The sequence continues at coordinate 230,863 of PVIW01001798.1, forward strand.
TAATTAAGTTCTGATTGTCTTCTATGCACATGAGAGGGAAGAAAAATGTCTTCAGAAGTAACAGAATTAATCATGCTCTATTTTGTAGCCTTGTAATGACCTCAAGCAAAGGCCTGACCTAGTTCTGAGGGCCTGGAGTCCGTTGCGTGAGCACGATGCCTTAAAACGCTGACTTGGACATCAAAGTCGAAATCGGCACCGTCCAAGATAATGGAGCAGGGAGGGATGTCCTGTGCTGTTGGTAGGAAAGACAAAATTTAACACAGAATGAAAATTGCCTCCAGTCACTTAATTTGAAGGCAGCACAGGAATTGCACAGCATTTCAGCCTGATGGTTTCTTGAATTAAAAGAACTAATCTGCGACGGATTTTCTTATTCCCTTGATGGTGTGGGGAACAGATCTTTTCCCAGTTATATTATTGCCCAGGGCCAGCAACTCCTGCTTGCCCTCAAGAGGTTAACTAGTAAGTAGTGCTCTGTGAAGGCCCAGACTATAAACACGTGTCAGACTCTCATCCCTTCCGCTGCAACTGAAGCTGTCCTTGGTCAGCAGAAACAATGCTTTTGTTGTTTTACATTAGAAACCAAAGTTCGCATCAAGAGGCAAAAAAATGGGATTACTGTTAAAGAAGTCTTGGACTCAGAGTTGATCCAAGAGTTTATTCCTTTGCACAATAAGGCCCACGGGGGCTGCCTTTTCTACCTTTGTCAATCCTAGCATAAGTCACTTAATACATACTAGCAGCATTCCCCACAATGTGGCTTACCGAACACCAGGTCTTTTGAAGTAGTTCAACGAGAAAACTTTTTTGGATTAAATAAATTTGGGAAATAACTTTTTTTTTTTTTTTTACACCTCCGCCTGCAGATTCACAACAATCATAATGTATTAAAGGCCACATGGTCCTGCCTTTAAAATACCGGGTGAATCCAGGTTTTTCCAATCTTATTTGATTTACAGCCCTTTCCTCACATTCTCTCTTTTGGGTGACACCTTCATAAATTCCACAACATGTACTGCAGGCCATAAGTTGGGAGATTCTGCTTGAGCTAAACCGCTGGGCCGCCAGGCCGCCAGGCGAGGCTGCAAGCTTCTTCAGTGCTTTCCTTGTAAGCCTAACCTGCCCGTCTCTCTGGATTCCTCTCGCCACCCTGTGAAGGTGCACTTCAATTTAAGTGATTTTTCATCATTAACAGTCAAATCTCCTCCCCTGTCCTCCCCTTTCTACCTTCCCCTCACCTCTTTTCCCTTCCCTCTTTTTCCTTTAAACCCAAATAACACTTTCATAGGATAAGATCACCCCAGCTTAGTTAGAGAAACCCTCAATATCCTATAGACATCTTTAGGTCTCCACTCAGCTCTGCTCATAGGAAACCCTCAAGCCGTATGATGGATACTTGAAGAATGCAAAGGGACAGACTAGATGACTGAGACAAAACCCATCTCCAGGCATGCGCATGGTTGTGAACACCACTCACTCAGAGGCAGAGTAGTCCTGGGGCTGGGCAGGAGCTCCGCAGAATGGTTTTCATGTCAACCTGGAGCTCAGACAAGGAAGTATGAGGTTCCGAGCAGCATGACTGAGATCCGGAATGATGTCGTATCTCACTACATAGGTGTAGGTAATGATGTGTTCCCCTGGCCCAGATCACAATCCATGTGACTACATTTATCCTTTCAGTCAAAACGGAACAAGAAAATCTCATTAACTTTCATCCCATGTCTAGTTTTTTTGGTTTAGTTTAGATTTTGTTTTTTCCCTCGCAAGGATGCTATTCAATTCTGAAAGCCCCTGAGAAGCTCCCCAAGGTACACTGTTTCTTGCTTTCACCACTTCCCCCGCTTATAACGTTTTCTTATTTTGGTTCCTTGAAAAACGCTGTAACAGCCTTTTACTGTAAATAGTGGCTCCTACCCTCAAATTTACCTCTCCCAAAAGAAAGACACAAAAGCAACTCCAGTGTGAAGTATATGGAGGGGGTGGTGGCTATTACACCACTAGGATTCATATGGCCTTATAAATTTCTATGAAAATGGGAATTGCAAAGAATCTGCGCTATTTTCCGGCATCATGGTTACCTTACAGAACATTCTATTTCCTCTCTTTACTGCAGAGCATGGTTGGGTAGTATTTCCAGCCCTGAATCTATTAGATTTCTCCTTAGATAGGTAAATAGATGGATAGGTATATCAGTAGATATAGATGTTCAGCTTTCTATATACTGGGATTATCATACCACCTTTTTCTTTGTAAGTATAAATGATTCCTGTACTGAAAAAAAAAAGTATGTATTGCACTTGTGAGAGTACCTACAGATAGACACATGAATGCATAAAATGTTCAAATGTTTTCAATGTAGCGTGTTTTCACAAATATTATGAGAAATTTTATTTTGTACTGTGGAAGGGTAATTTAGCAAAGAAGATGCAAAATTATAAAATTCAACACTGGACTCTCAGTGTTGAATCTAATTTTCTTCATATAATTTTAATCAACCAAATAATGCGTATTGCATGCCATTCAGTGCAGCCTCTGTGTGCCCAAATTGTATGGTAGGCGTTTGTGTTTATTTTGATGAGATGAAGGGTATGGACTGGGGTTATCAGAGAAGGCTCCCTAGTGGAGGCATCATTTAGGTATTGAATGTTGGTTAACATTTGGACAGTCACTGGGTCGGAAGGGAGTAGGGTGATTTTGGGCTTTGGGAATGCACTGATCAATGGTGCAGAAGCAGAGAGCGCACTAACCTTGCCAGGGACAGAAGTGCAGCTACTAAGCAAAAAGTAATGGAAAATGATGCTGGGATGTCCATTTTGGAAAGCCAGCACTGCTAAGTGACAGTTTGGCTTTTCTCCTGCTGGCCGGTAGTATTGCAACATGCCGACCTGTTGTCATTTACAGTGAGCTGTGTCTGGGTAACTTGACCCTGGGAAAAAGTAACTACTAGAGTTTTTGTTTGGCTTACATTTGTTTTATGTAAATTAAAGTTGCTACCTTTATAAGCATCTGTGGTAGGAAGTCTCTACTATCCATTGCTGGGATTTAGGCATTTCGGGGCCAGCTCTGTCAATAGCTAGGGCAGTATGGGTAACATGCAGCTCCAGAGGCATGCCATATACAGATGACCTGGGGCTGAAGGTTCATAAATCAGTTATGTAGAGTGTGAGCCTGTGCCAAAACCTTTATTGTCAGACAGAAACCGATGTTATGATGGTGATCATTCTTGGAATCTGCTCCTGATCCAACCCCTGATGCATATCTGATTGCTGAGATGACGGAAGTCTGTAAGTACCTCACAGACTCAAAGAACATTTCCTTTGGGCTTCTCTAACAGAATGCCACATGGAGTAGAGGAAATGCTTTGCTATATACCTCCCTAGTCAAGAGAAGCCAGAAGAGAAGTACTGTGTCTAATAGAGTAGTTGGAAAGACTGTGGCGCAAGGAACAGCTAAAGTCTGTGAGATTCTCATGAGGTTTTCAGAAGTACCTGAGGAAGGGCTCCAGCAGACCAAGGGGAGAACTAGAGACAGAGATATAGAGATAGAGATAGAGATAGAGATAGAGATAGAGATAGATAGGAGACTTGACTTCCAGTCAAAGCGGGTAACTGGTTACTTGGGCAAGTAGAGTCATTGTCATAGTCTTGCATTCTGTGCAAACGTGAAATGACACAAAAGGTCCTTAGAGCTACATGGTTTATTGTGTAAACACGGGAGATCCTGTGCCAAATACATGAACATTACACATGTGATATACAGTGGCAGGGGAAAACACCTGAAAATCTCAGCTCTAAGTAACTGGTCTTGTAGCTCTTGAAATTTCGAATGGGTAATGTGTAGAGAAACATGATTTTCTATGGTGGACCTAGTGCACAAGTGAAGAAAGGATTAATTAGAGCATGTATTGCAGGCTAGGAGGCCAAATTAGGACAACAAGAGTTTAATGGAGTCAGCACTGCAGTTGCAATGAGAAAACATGTGCTCATGCTGTGTGTCTCCCAGTGAGCTGCTGTGTGTCCATGGATAAGTTACTTTGCTTTCTGAATCTGCATTCTCACCTACTAAGTGGTTCATGAGATAAAAGTCTTAGTTTACCTCTCCTCCCCTTCTGCATCATCATCCTTATTTTTTCCACCCAGAATGCTCTTCTTCCATGTCCAGAGCATATGGGATGCTCTTATCTGCATTTGCTCTATCCCCAGTTACCCCTTTGAAAGTATAAAATCCTATTGAAGAATGTTCTAAGAATTTTACAAATCTTACCTCTGAGGGACACTCAGAAAGAAAGTAATAAGTACGTGAGAGTTTACAAAGCAATATTTCACGAAATGCTTCTTGGTGATTATTCTTTCTCATCTTCAAGTTTAATTTCCTGACACCCTTTCAGGTTCCCTGGGGACTCATGTGTTAGTTTTTCTCCTGGAAATCAGCCCTGCCCAGCCCTGTTCTCTAACACCAGTATTCTCTGTTTTATTGTGGGCTTTCTCTCTATTCTAGTAGTGGCCACTGGAGGAGAGGGGTAGTGAGTGCTTATGGAGTCACTGTGGCCCACCAGACACAAGGAGGAGAATCATAGCTTTCATAGGCAGTTCCAGCCCAGGCAGACCCCCCGAGTCCTGTCTTCTTGCTTCGTGCAAGAAACGTGGGGTTCCATGAAGGACAACCACTACAATCATTACACAGTAGTTAAACAACTGAACATGTGTCACTCCCATGACCTTTGGAGTATTCTAAACTGAAATCCCCTGGGTGTGAACTAGGAAAAGGAACAAGAAGATAAAAAAGGAAAAATGAGTGTGCATGTGTGTCCACATGCCTTTATGGTATATAGCTATTTGATGAAACTATTTAGAAAATGTGCATGAGGGGGAGAGGGGAATCATTCTAAACCTGTGTTAGATAATACAAGGTAATCAGCGGGGTTTAGCATGTAGCAGGGGGATTAGGAACCTTGGCTCATTTCCTGGTGAAATTAACTATAATAGTGTGAACAGGTCACAGATATTATGATTCATGTTATACATTGAAATATATAACACAAATCCTACCACAAAATATTAAAAAGTTATTTTCAGCTCAGATTTTCAGGATTTAGGGGTTTTTTTCCCCCTCTTTTACTTCCCCCTCCCTAGTTCTTTTTTCCCAGTGGACTGGGGCTGATGCTGTTCCTGAACATAGGTCACATTTTCTGTTCTCTCTTTTCTCTGTATTGAATGGAGTCCCACTCTGTGAAGAGTGTCGTCCTTCTGTATTCTGGCTAAGTTGCTTGGAATTCCTTGGCCATGCAAATTTTCTGCAGAAGGTTATTTTTTCTCTCCTTATTTGACTTGGTGGTGCAGGGTGCTTGCTGAAGGAACTCAAGAGCTCATTAGAGTTTATTGTACGATGCAGCAGGGGAAGTGAAATTATAGAAGCCAAGGGGCGTGGGGGGAGAGGCAATTGCTAGACCAGCGCTGACACCAATAACATTTTACGAGGGTGAGTCAAAGCATCAGGGAGGCTGGAACCAAGTTTCCGCCCTCTTGAACCTATTACTGTAGATCATGGCAGGGAATGGAGGGAAGGTAAACCTCTCTCTCAGGCTGTGTGGGGAGAAAGACTAAAGTTACAGAAACATATCAAGGCATTTGAACGTAACTAGTGGTTAGGGTAGGAGGGGATATTAGGAGAAACCATCAGTTTAGCAAATTTACTAGGGGAGATCCCAAAAAACAGAATTTACAAAAAATTGGGTATTTATTCTTACATGTTAAACTTCAATCACTCTCAAAGTACTTTTCATTTGATGCAGTACACCCTTTTTCCCGCTGCTCAAAAGCTTTTCAATGCATCAATTTTGATGCCTTTTAGTGCTTCTGCCATTTTTTGTTTTACTTCTTCAACATCAGCAAAATGTTTCCCTTTGAGGACATTTTTCATCCTTGGAAACAAAAGTCACTTTGGGTGAGATCAAGTAAATAGGGAGGGTAGACGTAGATGTTATATCCCTTTTGTTAAAAAACTGCTGAACACGTAGTGCAGTGTGGGCAGGTGCACTCATTTATCACCCATCTTGAAATGGGCAAACATGTTGAAAGAGTTAAAAAAAAAATTCACTGAAGCCAAATGCAGCCTCTCACAACACCACCAGCTGGTGCACTGATACAGATGGGTTCCTAGAACACTCACCTAGCAGAGGAAGCCTGCGCTACAAGGGACCTGCCCTCTAGAAGATAATTCCATTTTTTGGGATCCCTCCTAGAAGTAAGAGTCAATACCTAATTACTTAGAATAATGGAAGGGGGCAAGGACATCCCTAGTGAAAAAAACAGCTCACTGAGTGATTTCCTCAGACACCCGAGATGGTAACTTCATTCCCCCATTTTCATCTTCTTTATGAGAACTAAGATTTAGTGTAATGCTCAGCATCCCAGAGAAATAGGATAAATTTTGGAGCCATAAGGATTAGAAACTGATTCCCATGATGGAGACAACTATGATATCTCACATTACCAACTCTTTGACTTGAGAGTTCGTAGGCATGAATGGACCAAGCTTTGATCCACAGTGCTGGTGAGTGTGGTCCAATGGGCTCTCTGTCAGTTCCTGTGGAGTTCATTTCTTCAGTCACAGGAGAGGCCACAGTTAGGAAAAGCACAAATGAGCCAAAAGTCAACTCTCCTCTCTGCCAATGGCCCCGAGATCTTTGCATTTCCCAGAGATATCATTGTGCTAGAGCTCATCCAACCCCTCGGGTGTCCTCAGCTGTGCCAAGTTCAAAAGAGAGGACCGGTTCCTTCAACCGTACAGAAATAAAACTAAATTAGTGAGAACTTGCCATTAATTTTTAATGTATGTCTTTATATTTTCATCTCCTTTGGTGTCAGTTCTCTGTACATTTTCCTATTTATTATTGTCTTGCTCCTTTTCCCCTTAAAAATAAACATATCTACCTCTGGATGTTACTAGCAGAAGATTCAACTTTTAAGTGGGACCTTCAACCCATTTGCATGACCCATTGTACAAAATCTGGACTGTAGCCACAGCCCACTCTGGAGAGTGTCTATGCCACAGAAGATATCAAACTGTGAACCTTCACCTGTCTTCACTCCCTGTCTGTCTGTCCTGTGAGCAGATGCTCTGGCTCTGGTCAGCTTTGGTTGTATCATCTGAGAAGAGAAGGGCTCTCTCTGAAACCTCTTAGAGCAGTATCCTATCCTGTATCAAAAGAATGTTGCATTGTAGAGGAGCACAAAGTAAATTTACAGATACCCATTGGGACTGGATGGCAGCCCTCTGTGCTGTGCCTTTGGTCATCATGCCAGCCTTGTGTGTGGTCACTGTGGGACCACTCCATTAGGATTCCTGGAGAACAAGAACTTCTTGGATGACACTCAGTGGCCTTTTGTGTAGACCTGGGAACCGGCCTTGTTGAGGTTTTTATGCATATGAGGAAGAGGCTGTGTGGAAAGGAAGCTGGGAGATGGAGCTGATTGCAAGGCCCTGGTGTCTGGACCTTTTGCCTTTAGTTTACACTAATCTTGGCCATTCAAGATCTCTAGGTGGCTCAGCCCCCTGCTCAATGCAGGATAGCTTTTCATCCCTCCTGATCTCGGGGCAGTGGGCCAATGTGCGAGCACTTGGCTGCATTGTCCACTGACCAGCAGACCCTGTATTCTCCCTGAGGGCTTGGGATCTTTGCTTTGGACATAAGCCCAGATGAAAGGTTTTCCCACGTGGTTGCCATGGACAAAAGCAGCAGCAGGAGAGTGTTCCCTAGAAAAATGACAGTTGTCTCATTCATCCCCTGGCTGTCTCCTCTACCTGGCTACTTTTCCTGCGAGAGGAACATGCTACATCTTGATTTATTCTCCTTTTTCTCGGTTCTCTCTGACCTTTATTTTAAGTATCTTGTGACATGTGTACATGTGTTTTTATTGCAAACTGCCTCACATTCATTTGGATATGGATGATATACAAATGATAAATAAATAAATACATGATAAAGACAGGATGTCTTCCCTGCCAGCTCTTTGCTTCAAAAGCAGCAAGTTTGCACTAGCATGACTCTGCTTTTGCTGGGCCCCATGCCGGCAGCCAACAGGAGTGAAAACAAAATCTGTCCCTTTCAGCACCACACATTCCTCTCCTGAGCAGGGGAAGAGGTGGCAAGTATCATTTGCCAATCAAGAACCAGATAGCCTTTGCTTTCCTTAATTCCCTGTCTTTAATGGCATTTCACTGAGTTTGGGTGAGCAGTGCTGGTAAATAAGGAAGCCATGGCTTCTCCTCTTGGGTACAGGCTATCTGTCCCATTCCATCCCTACACTTCTCTACATGAACCCCTGGCCCACTTTCCTGGTCTATCCTCTCTTTGCCTGTTCCTTATGGACCTTGTCTTTCTCATAAGCAAATGCTCTACCATCCTCTTTTTATTCTACACACGAATCTCAGCGTTTGTTTCAGTGACACTCAGGCTTCCCTTCCACTCCTGTTACTTCCACAGAAGGTATCTATTAATTGTTTTAGCAGTTCCTTTCTTTATCTCTTGCTTATTCTTTCTCTTGCTTAGTCTCTCTTTCCAATCATTTTTCTGCTTTTGAACCCCAAAGCTCACCTCTTCTCTTTTCATTTGAAGAAGAGAACATTGGACTTACCTAGTGAGCAGTTGAAATTATTCTGAGTGATTCATTTACCTCTTCTATCTTGGCTTCCATTTCTGCCCTCTCTGTTTAGGAAATGGTCTTCCTCCTTCCTAAGGCTAGACCTTCAGCTTTTTGTGAATTTCAGCCATTTACTTCTCCACTTCCTTGCCCTCATCAATTTAGCTCTTCTCTTGATCTCATTTACTTTTACTCCATGAGTTTAACCCCCTTGTTTGTAATTTTAAATATTAGTAAAATAGAAACCGTCATCCTGCCTTGTTATCTCCACTGGCCATTTTTCTCTTGCTGTTTTTCTTTCAATGTTCGATTTTTTTTTGGAGGAATCATCTATAGGCAGACATCTGTGTCTACTTCACCACCTTTGCCTTTACCGGATGACTCCCAGTACCACCACCACAAAGAACCTGCTTTCTTTAAAATTAACTGTAACCCCCTATCTGCCAAATCCAAGTGACTCCTCCCACCTTACCTTCTATGGAACATTTTCTCATGCTCAGTCTGTGCCTGCCTTCCCAGCTATCTTTTAGGTCATACACCTCTAAAGTGATTCCTTTTCCATTTCATTTGTTGCTTCTATGAGTCCTTTGTCTTTTCTCCTGAGGTTCACTTCTAGAATCCCAATGGTCTACCTGACAACTAACTCTCCCATTTAAGGTTCTATTCTATTCTTTTAGAACCTTAGACTTTCTTTTTCTCCATCCTATTAACATGCCCTAACCAACAGAATTCTTTCACTAGCACACTGTTCTTCTGGTCTCTGAAATCTGAGTATCTTTTTTGAGTTCCCCTTCTTCCATTTTTCACACTTTGAATCAATTAATAGATATTGTCAGTTTTCCCTCACCAATGTTTCTTATATTCCTTCTATTTTTTTCTATTTCCACTGTCAAGCCCCTGTCTTAAACATCTCTGTCCCACCCCTGTCCAAAAGCTATTCACTAAATGTCATGGATATTTCAAGTGCAAAATTCTTTTGGAACCTGAACCAATGACAGATGATTCTCTTTCCACTCCTCTTACCTCAGTATGCTTAGGTTGCCTGTAAAAACAATCCAGTATGTATTCCTAATGATGGTTTCATTGCATTGAATGGTATAACTTTATTTAGCTTTTATAGATTTTTTTTTTTTTTTAAGATTTTATTATTTTTCAGAGAGAGGGGAAGGGAGAGAGGCAGAGAGGGAGAGAAACATCAATGTACGGTTGCCTTTCACCTGCCTCCAGCTATGGATCTGGCTGGAGACCTGGCTTGCAACCAGGGAATCGAACCAGTGACCTTTGGGTTCACAGGCTGGCGCCTTATCCACTATGCCATCAGCCAGGGCCTTTTTTTAGATTTTACAGCACATTGAAGCTCAGTCTGTTTTGTGCTGAGCTATTTACTCAGAAAGTGCAGAGTTAATTAGGAATAACTTGGGGTAGACAAAGATCAGATGTTGAAAAGATGAAGGAACCAAGAAGAAGAAAAAGTAGGAGACATTTTAGCAGTGGTGGGCTTCAATAAGACAAGAAGGGGAGTCTTAATAGAGTTCATTGAAACATTGCTTCTAAGCAACAAAGTAGTATTGATGCCGTATTTAGCATTTTAACTCCATAGCAAAGAATAAACAAGGAGAGGAGAGAAAAATCATGAAAATACTAGAAACAACATGTGATGAAGAGTGGGAAAGCCCATGCAAACTGTAATAATAGAGGCTTTATTGCAGCAAAAACATTGTCTGCCCTTTGCTCTATATGTTTATATATAGTGTTTATTTTTGTAAGTTAATTTTATTCATTTCATACGTTGCTTTATGAATTAATAATTGGATTTCTGAATGGAAAAGAGTATGCTATTATATACATCAGCTTCTTTCTTTTTTATTGTTTTTCTTGTGCTGTTTTAAGGAGAACTTTGTTAGATTTAGATTTCTGCATATGCCAAAGAAGCATCACTAACCTTCTGGTGGTACAAAACAGAAACCAAGGTGAACTACTAAGAAATACTAAACAGCCTCCTTATATCTCACCGTATTTCATTATTTTGGTAACATCTACATGCTAAAATTTGCCATGTTAACAATTTTCAAGGTGTACATGTCATTGGCATTAGTTATATTCACAATGTTGTGCAGCCATTTACCACTATTTATTTCCATTTTCTCCCCTCAATCCAAGTAGAGCATCTGTAACTATCAAGCAACAACTCATCATTTCCCAATTCCAAATATCTGATATATGTTCTATGAATTTGCCTATTCTAGATATTTAATATATGTGAAAATATACAGTATTTGTCTTTTTGTCTCTAGTTTGTTTCACTTAGTATGGGTTCAGGGTTCATCTGTTTTGTTGCATGTATGCCAATTTCATTCCTTTTTATGATTGAATAATATTTCATAGTCAGTATATATCACATTTATTAAATTCCATCATCCATTGATGAACACTCTGGTTGTTCCTAGTTTTGAGTTATTATAAATAATGCTTCAGCAAATGTTAGCACACAAGTATTTGTTTTAGTCTATGTTTTGGTATCTTTGGGGTATATACCTAGGAGTGGAATTACTGGTTATATTGTAGTTAATGTCCAGCTTTTTGAGGAATTGCCAAATTGTTTTCCACAGCAGCTGCACCATTTTACATTTCCATAAACAGTGTTTGAGAGTTCTAATTTCTCTACATCCTTGCTAGCACTTACTATTTTCTGATTTTTAAATTATAGCTATCTTAATATGCATGAAGTAGTATCTCCTGGTATTTTTTCTCTTTCCTTTTTTATTTAATCTCTATTGTATTTTTTTCCCATTATTATTCAGTCCCCTTGTACCCCATCTCCCCAGCAATCACCATATCGTTGTCCATGTCCAGGAGTCCCTTTTCCTTTTGTTCAGTCCCTCCATCCCCTAATCTCCTCCCCGGACCCCGGCTGTCATCCTGCCCTCCATCTATGAGTCTGTCCCCATTTTCCTTGTTAGTTCAGTTTGTTCATTAGATTCTACATATGAGTGAAATCATATGATACTTGTTTTATCTGAATGGCTTATTTCACCTAGCATAATGTTCTTTAGGTTCATCTATGGTGTCACAAAGGGTAAAATTTTCTTATTTTTTGTATCTGAGAAGTATCCCCTTGTGTAAATGTTCTATAGTTGTTTTATCTACTTATCAACTGATGGACACCTGGGCTGCTTCCATATCTTGGCAATTGCAAATGCTGCAATGAACATAGGGGTGCTTATGTTCTTTCAAATTAGTGTTTTGGGTTCCTTTGGATGTATTTCTAGAAGTGGGCTATTTGTCTTTTTGTTGTTGAGTTGTAGGAGTTATATATATAGTCTGCATATGGTAATTTCAATTGTACTATATGTAAGTTCACATTCTTTTTTTTGACTTGAATCAGCTGTTGAACCCCTTTAGAGATTTTTTAACATGAGAATTTTTGGGAATCTTTTATAATTTCTGCCTTTTTATTGATATTCTCATTTTGCTTATACATTATGTTTATGATTTTCTTTAGTTTTTTTATCTATTTTTCTTAAGGTATTTGAGTATATTAAGACAGTTGTTTAAAAGTCATTTTTTTCATAATTCCAATCCTTGGACTTACTCAGAGGATGTTTTTGACAATTTTATTCCTTTGAAAGAGCCTAGCTTTCCTGTTTCTTGTGTGCCTTGTAATTTTTTGTTGAAAATGAATGTCATAATGTAGGAATTCTAGAAATCAAATTGATGCTCTTGGTTGTTGATGCTTCTTTATCATTGAATACTGTATAAGTTTATTTATTTACTGACTTTTCCAAACTGTTTTTGCAAAAATTATATTCCTTGTCGGGTGTGGCCACTGAAATCTATCTCTCTTAACTTGCTAGGTCTGTCCTGAAAGTATTGAGTCACTGTCTATAATTAAAACAGTTTGCGTGGCTTGTACTTTCAGGACAGACCTTGTATATTTGGCTAATATTTTGACAGAGGTTTCACTTAATGCCAGAGCTGAACCAACAAACAGACACCTTTCCGAGTCTTTGTAGATTGGCTCTATGTCTGGGTTCTCCTTCAACACTTAAACTTCCTCTGCCTAGCAACCAAAGGTGATTGCTTAGTTTTTTTCAAGTCTTTTCTGAGCATTCATCATGCTGTGAACATGCACATAGTTTTCTCAGTTTTCTTGTATATATGACTACTTTTACACGTTCTACAGCTTTTGCTCTCAGGCCCTAGATGATCTATTCTCTATTTTGACTATAATTTTTTGCCCCAGTCATCTGAGAATTGTTAGTTTGGGTTACAGTGTTTTTGAGAAATGCCAACTGCTTTTATGGCCTGAGTTCTTAGCTGGTAAAACAGAGATGAGCACCTGTGTTATTCCTTTAGGTCAATCTTGGTTAGAACAGATATACAGAACCAGGTGTGGATAAGCTCTGTTCCACTCCTTCCTGAGCCAGAGATCAGGGTCTGGACTGCCACTTTTTAAATATTACATTGTTCTAGGAGGGGATGGGGCACAGGCAAGTGAAAATGTCACAAACCTTTCCTATTTATTGTCTTGAAGTTAACTTTTTTTTTTTAATTCAACCATCACTTGGTTGCTATAAAATATTGACTGTTTTCCAGAGTTCTGATAAAGTTGATTAGGACAGTTTCTCCTTGTGTTTTCGGTGTTTTCGTGGGGAAAAACACCTCACAAAAGAGATCGAAACTATGTACTCTCCCATTTTGCTGATGACACACCCATTTTGAAATGAACCATTTAATCTTTTTAGAAAATGAATCCTGTTATTTCAGGACTGGAAGAAGCTTTTGAGATCATGTAGTCTTGTGATGTGCAACCCTTCTCCCCTTAGCACCAGGGATTCCACTCAGATCCATTGGAGATTCTTTTTTTTTTTTTTTTAAGATTTTATTTCATTATTTTTAGAAAGAGGGGAAGGGAGAGAGGCAGAGAGGGAGAAAGAAATTAATGTATGGTTGCTTTTCACCTGCCTCCAGCCACAGACCTGACTGGAGACCTGGTTTGCAGCCTGGTTATGTGCCCTGGCTGGGGAATCGAACCTGCGACCTTTGGGTTCGCAGTCCGGTGCCTTATCCACTGTGCTACCAGCCAGGGCCATTGGAGGTTCTTTACTATGCTTCTTCCCTGTCTTCACCTAGAATGACTCAAGAGTTTGTACCCTTATTTTTATTTTCTTTAAACAACAAGTTTTCATTTAATTCAAGAGTTTGGGGCTTTTAGAAAAAATAATTAAGAAACCGCTGATTTATATCAAGTGCTTAGTTTAGAGATAAGCAAAGAAGATTGAGGCTCCTCATTCGAAATCATTCAGTTTCCCAACTACTCGTCTAGGTAGCTAGGCTAACACATGTAGACTGTGCTTGGCAGAATAATAACCTGGTGCCTTTGTTCAACATTTAACTAAAATAAAGGCACTGTGCTATGTAGGGGAAGTTAAGGGAAGAAAATTGCTACAGTAGTTTTTAGTCCTTTTCTATCATCCTGAACAATCTATTCCTGGCTCCAAATTTGCATTTTCCTTCATCACAGCTAGGACCTAAAGTCAACCAGGCTGAACCTTCTCGCCTTCAAGGCAACTTGTTACTACATCTATTGTTATTGTAGAATGCCTATCTTCTCCTTCCACTATCATCTCAGGGATTACCAACCTGTGCTTTTTGACTAGTATAATTCTCTGTCTGGAGGAGATCTTGAAAATAAAATGCCCTCCATTTTGTTACAATTTCAGTTCCACTTACACAGGGCCGCAGCTCTGAATTTCCTAAGAATATGGCATGGTGGTAGTGAAACTCTTCCATATTTTACTGTTTTTAAGCAACAGCCAGAAACAAGTGATTATGGAAGAAGACATTGGTACCAAGGAAGGACATGGGATACCAGGCATGATATCAAGATAGACCTAAAGAGAGGCTTTCTAAGGTTGAAGAATTTTTTACTGAAGGGAAATAGCAGACTTCATAGGATGGATTTCACTGCAACTTTTTCAATTAGCTGATCTGATCTAGTTCACCTCTCACTCTCACTGTCAGAGCTAAGATTATCTCTTGTAATAATTAGTCTCTGATTTTGCAGATGTTCTATGGACATGAATTCTATTTTCTTTGGTATAATTTCATGTACATGTACATAGATACATAAGTGCATAATATTTGTATTTACATATTTTTATTTGTTGCATGCAAGTATAAAAAGCATGGTAATATAAATCAGAAGTTTGTAGGAACAGCAATTTTCAATCCATGTATTATAATATCTGAATGGAAAACAATCAGCTAGGAGGTTTTCTTGCTGACTGGTGTATTGACATGATTGTGATACCTCCAGCTGGCTTTTTCACACTGAATGACAATTACACGCATGCCCCATGATACTTGATGCTCACAGAGCATAAAGGGAAAGGAAAACAGTGATCTTAGATCCATGAGGAAAGGCTATAACTGCGGACAAAGTAAGCAAACAGAAACCCAGCTAATTGAAAGGGAGGATAGTTGAAATTTAGCAATGTTGAATTGGGAATAGCATCAATGTCAAACAGAACTTGAATTTCACTGGGTGATTGAAAAATAACATGGCAATGGTTTCTTCCTCCAAGTTTATGACACCAAAATAAGACAAGGGTGCTTCTTCCTACGTGTCATGAAAGGGGAGGAATATATGGTTTTAGAATGAGTTTACTTGTGACATTATAGGGATGTAGCTTTACATTAGTATTGGTGGCTTCTGTTAGAAAGTTCTAAGTAAGTCTCTTTACCACTGTGTAACCCCTTTACTCACCCATGGTATTAATACTTTTGATTCTTAAGATAAATAATTTGTACCTATTATATTAATATTAAACAATATATAGTGAAATGAAATACTAAGATATTTATTAAATATATTTAAAATATTAAAATAAATATTTAAAAATATTAAAATATTAAAATAAATATTAAAAATATTAAAATATTAAAATAAATATAAAAATAAAAAAGCCCTTTCCATGAGTTTCAGAGGTACCTGGGGGTATAATGGAAAGACTGTGGACTGGGGATTAGAAAGCTTGGATGCAAACCTGTGCTCTGTCACTCACCAATGTGGTTTTGTCAAGTTGCTTTTCTCTTCTTAGCCCCCACCCTAAATTGCTTTACAGAGACAAGAATTTCACATTCTAACCCCTGGGTTATTTCGAAGTAATATATAGGAAACCATCTGGAGAAAAAAAAAATGTATTATGCAAATGATGTGCAGGGTGATGCTCTCAACTAGAAATCAATCTTTTCAAAAATTATTATTCTTATATAGTGTTTTATATATTTTAAAAGACACAACAAGACAAATAATCAGCCAAACTTCCATGAAATAAGAAACATTTATTTACCATTTTCACCTGAATTGACAATGGAGAATAGTGGAGAAAGCTAAGTGGAAGGCAGAATCAACTAGCTTCTATCAACAGAGCTTGTGCATGTTGCTTCACACCACTGAGTCTTTACCTTTTTTAAAAAAAGATCTTATTATTTTTAGAGAGAGGGAGGGAGAGAGGCAGAGAGAGAAAGAGACATCAATGTTTGGTTGCCTTTCACCTACCTCCAGCTACGGATCTGGCTGGAGACCTGGCTTGCAACTGGGTTATATGCCCTGGCTGGGGAATCAAACCAGCGACCTCTGGGTTCACAAGCCAGCACCTTATCCACTGTGCCACCAGCCAGGGCTCTTATTTTACTTTTTTATTACTGAAATGTAAATACTCTGTTTTCTGAGTCCTTTGCAATGTTAGGATTTGATAAGTTTTATATTCATTTATTCTTTTGCCCTCTCCACTGCACACAAACTTTTTCCTTCTTGTTAACTTTAACAAGGTCTTTGTGACTCAGCTAGATGTCATGTCTTTCAAGAATTCTTCTCTAATTTCATCTCCCAACCTTAGTCTGTCTTAACTATGTCTCCTCTGTGTTATCTCAATAGCTTATTGCCTACCTGTATCTTTGGATTCTGTTAATTTGGTTAACAGGATTTATGTGTCTTATACCCCAACTATAATCCAAGACTCTTGAAGATAGGGGTCATATTTGGGAGAATATATTTCGTAGATTCTTAATAAATGTTTCTTTACTGACTGAATAAATGAATTGATTAGATGATGTACTTTTCACTGTATATTTGAAAAGTACAGTGTGCAATATGTATTTTTCAAAGATAACTATGAAGGAAGAAGCTGATATCTATTGAAACAGTACTATATTTGGAAGGAAGAAATCAGTTATCAGGCCATTTCTACTAATTTGATGAATAACTCCAGGAGAATCACTTAAGCTTTCTTCCCTTAACTTCCCATCCAGAAATGGGGCAGTCTGCCTTTCCCATTGCCTGCCTCATTGGAATTATCACAGAATCCCAAATTAAAGCAATTAGGTGGTTCTTTTAGAAAGAATAAAGATGTGGTCTGCATTTTGGGGGAATACATTAATACCTCTTTAAAATGAAATGCATATTTTGCTTTACATTAAAAGTATTCCTGAAATTTTTCTAAACATGTTAAAATAAAATCACATTTTAAATGACTGAAGCAGGTATTTATTTAAAATACATTTTTGATTTAAAACAGTTTTGTAGGGTACAGAATCCTTTTAAATGTAAACAACTACTTCTAATTTGTTTTATAATTTAGAATTTCTTATAACACCAAAGCCTTAATGCAGCCCTGTCTAGCCCTCTGACTGTGTCCCCTCTTCTGTTCATTAAGTCACTGTTGAGTAGCAATAGCAAAAACACTGTCCCCAACTCAACCACCTTTATTGTCTTTGGAAGGCGAAACTTTTGTTCATGTGCACCACCCCTGCCCTGCAAATGACAATTTTCAGAATTGTGCACAAATATCTGTGTCTTCAAGAAATGAGTAAAGAGGTGTTACAGGGATGCTTTTAAGAACTTTGGAAAGTATTTTAAAACTAAGATAAAAGGTACATCTCTTAATAATTCCCTAAAAAAAATGGGGGTTTTATTTGTCTTTTTAAAACAGAAGTTATTTTTAAACTGTTCTCAGGTATAGAAACAAATCCAGAGTTAGTTTCTCATGTGGTCATGATGCTACCCCCATTTACCAGGACGTTTCTTGTCCTCACCTGGGCAGGAATGTAAGTTAGGCTTTGCCTACTTGACAGTGAAGAAGGAAAACTACAATGTTTAAATTTTCCTTGTTAGATAACTGATCTGGACTCTCTCTTAAGTATTCTACTATGCTTCTATATGAAATTCTGCTTCATGAGAGTAAGACACTTCTGTCTTGGTGGCTTTTTTCTTTTTGAATCAACTTGATGACAGCCTACTGTATGTACAATAAACTGTACCCACAGAGAACCATGTAGCCACCATCACAATCAAGGTGCAGGGCATCTTCAGCCACCTCCTAAAAATATCTCACGCCTCTTTGCAGTTACTTCCCATTTCGTCTCAGCCACAGGTAACCACAGATCTGTTTTCTGTCACCATAGATTAGTTTGCATGGCAGTCATTTCTTGAGCCCACCTTTTTAGGATTGAGTTCCTTCATGGGGAGATAAACTGCATGGTTGGGATGAAAGAGAAGGCAGAGCTGAGGCATTTATTCAAATACATCTTTACAGATCTGATAAGCACTACATTTTTGTGGAAGCAGGGTTTCCTGGAAGCCTCAGGCTAATAGTTACTTTCTGAAAATGGTTCACCAAGAACTACAAGCTTGGAATGAAATTTACATCTGGGTCATTTAATCCAGAAACACCCTACAAGTTAGTTAAGGGATGTTCAGCAGTTTTGATGAAGTAAATTTTCTGTGTTTTCACATGCACTTGGCCCTGTGCTTTTAGCATTACTGAGCTAAACAGGAATTTCATTTATTTTTTACATATTCACCAATTCAGAAGTGAGTTGGTGGTTTTCCTTGGACCATGTAAATTTATAGGAGTGCAGAAGTTTGTGCTGTTCAAAATTTGAAAATAGTTAAGGGACAGGGGCAAGGCTACTCATCCCATTTGGCTTTAGCATAATGGTTCTAACCACTAGACATTTGACTTTATATGGCCAAGAGTCAAGCGCTGTTGGTGGATATTTGCAAAGGAATTCTCATGAAGTTGCCTGACTAGAATTTTATATTTGTGCCACAGTCCAGAAATAAACATATTTCTTTCTCTAAATCTATTTATGTCCTGGATAGCCAACTGACACTATTTTCTTTCTTTCTGTCTTTCTTTTTTTTCCCCCCCAGTTAAGTAGCAATTGTCTAGATGAAGGAATGGCACCGTTTGAAACTCTTTTACACTGAAGAGTCTCTTGGGTAGGAAGGAAAATAGATTTGCGATCTTTAAAAAATCAAATGGCCCTATTCAATGCCAGTCTTATGACTTACCCACACACAATTTCAAATTTTGCTAAATTGAGCCCTTACCTGCTTCAAAGTAAAACAGAAAGGTTCCTATATCTAGGACTGTCCTAGAGACTGGGGCTTTTCTAGCTTATAGAACTACCCTTTTATATTGTTCCGTAGAAGTGGCTTTTAACTTTTTGATGCCTAGGTTTCTTTTGTTCTTTTTAAGGAGGTTAAATTGGCCCATCTCCTTTTAATTTGACCTATTGCTTAGAAATTTCTGGGAACCTCATTTACTTAAAACAGTAAGTCAAGATATTTTTCCTTACTTCTCCCTTTTATTTTTTCATAGGCAAGAACTGTAGTATATGCAGATTATTGAGAAAGGAGGACAAATAATATCTGAAAAGGTGGCTTTCTTAAAAGGCACCAGTAGCATTTGTGTCATGTCTGAAGCACCCATTTGTGTCAACCATATAGACCTTTCAATGGAAAATTGTGCTGTGCTACCTTTTAAAGTATGAAATGCTAATTTGGGATTTACAGTTTTTGAACTGGAGGGCTGCATTTTAGATGGGATTTTGTTTAATTTCCCAGTGAAAAAAGGCATTTGAAACACAACTGCCTACAGCCAACTGTCAACAAAAATCAACTATAATAGCACAGAGCCTGTCACTGATGTATGTGGTGATGTGGTAATCTTCTCAATTTAGCTGGATATTTCTTCACACAAAATAGCTGAAAGTCTCACTAGGCATTTATGAATATCGGGAGGTATTATTAGGGTGATAATGGGGCCAGATTAAGGGAGTGTACACTGGTTCAAAGTGTCAGTTAAGGAGACACAAACTGGGCTGATGCATGGCCCTTGGTAAAGAGACTCTGGCATTTTGGGTTTGCTAAGGGTTTGGACGATACCTGCTGAGTTCTGTCTGCCATGAAAGTGCTTTCTCGGTGGGGGGTGGGGGTGGGGGTGGAGTCGGGCAGGAAATAAAGTTGTTAGGTTATCTTTTTCCCAGAAATCTATTTTTGTTTACGGAGAGAGTAAAATTAAGACTCTGAAAATGGAAATGAGGAGGGGCAGAGTAGTGAAATTTCCTGGGGTGGGATTGGTCAGTGTTTTTCTCCCGTTGACATTGAGAGCTGGTGGTTGAAGGCTGTTAACTTTTCTCTCTCAGTCATGGCTACCTAAGAGCTGAGAGCAAAGAGCTCTTTTGCAGTTGCTGTGTTCTAGTAGTGGGACCCCTCCCTAGTGTGAATTCCAAACAGCTAGTGGGAAATAAAAACAAGGCAAAAACTAAAGATGCACATCACCTATTCTTCCGGCAAGGCACAAAGTTGCCACTTATTATTAGCTGTCATCAAAACATGGCATTATGGAAGCTTCTATCAAAAAGGGATTTAGAATCAAATGTCACTTTATGTTATCAGTTACCTTTTTTTTGTTGTTGTTAGTATTTGAAGTGAGCCATATTCAAACCTGGCCCCGCGGTTTACTAGCTCTATAGTAGCTCAGTTCTCTGTGATTAAATTAATTCACATCAAAATTGGATTAATAATCATGCCTACCTCATAGGGATTTTGTGAGAATTAAATAGATGTCAAGAGCTTAGAGCACTGCTTGACATATAATAAGCATCATATGATTAGCTATTATTATTATTATTATCATCAATACAAGCAACCTATTCACTATTATCCAGTACTCATGCCAAAAGAATGGAAACAGAAATATACTAGTACATACACTCTGTAACCTGTTGTGAAAGATGCATTCATTTTTCCTAATCATTATGTTTTTTATATGTAGATGGGAGGCAAGGGTGAACTGCATTGTCTGAGCTATGTGGAATATGTTTTAAGATATAAATCACACCATAGCTAATAGGAACTTAGCAGTGCCCTGCCTTGTTTTGTGCACTGCTGCATACTGCCTTTCTCTGGGCCTCTGCCCCTGCTTCAGCCCTTGCTCCCATATGACCCTCCTCCAGTCCCTTTCCTACTTTCCTTGGCAAATGATAATAGAACAGAGATGGACCTCTGAGGGCGGGCTGTGGCTCCAGGTGGGGATGTCAATGACATTCTTGGCATACTCCTAAGAAAACCTAGGTTGAGCCCATTTGAGAATTGTTTTCTCTGCAATTCTGTGATTGAGTACTAAAGTACCCTTGTTGATTGTCAGTAGGTGCTCACATTTAAAGACTAGAGAATGGGGAGGAGGGTAGGGTTAGAAGTGACCTTGGCAGTTATGCACAAATTAAAGCTATGATGAAACAATGGAGTAAAGAGAAAAGAAACAATAGAATCTCTGAGGCTGCCTCTTTTTCTGTTTCTTCAGCTCTCATGACTGACTCTGCAGGTTTTCCAGATCCCAAGAGAGACCCCTTTATGTCCCTGTAACAAGTTTCCTTCCTCTTGACTTCCCACTAGTAGGAAAGCATTTCTATTCTTTGCAACCAGTCAGGGTGCAGAGGGTCTAAGTTTCCACATGTGAGTAGGAAGTGAACTTTTCTGCTAATGAGTAAAAATACAGCATGGAACAGAATTAAAATAAGATGGAAAAAGTGGTTAGAGGATGAAATTTTTATTATCTCTAGTCAAAGATTTTGGAATAAAACGGTGGTCAAAATAAAGGAATGGACAATTATTGCAGATTCCAGTATCCTGATAAGGTCTTGCACACAGTGTGATTACTGTCTACCGAAGTAGACAGATGATCAACAAGCATGGACAAATAAGCATGACAGCACAGGAATTAGAGACTGAGAGGACTATGAAGGAAATAAACAAGCAGTAAAATTAGGGGGTCTGTTGGAGTTTTGGTAAGTGTTCCTTAGAACAAAATGATTTTATTGGGTAATCCCAATGATTTCTGGGTAAACTATCCCCGTATGACCTTGATCCTCTCCCTTCCCCTGCCTTGACCAGTGATGATGGACATGGGTTAGATCTCTGATGAAAAAGTGTGGCCTGAAACAAGCATAAATGTAGGTATAGATATGTACTATGGCCATATAGATATGGGCCACTTCTAATATATACTCCAGATAAATACGGACCATTTCTGACAAGACAAAGTTTCTCTGCTTTTTATCTTTAAAGATGACACCAAACACCCTACACATATTATTGAAGGCTTTATTCTCTATTTGGAATGGATTTGGATAGTGGATAATGGAACAATTCCATGAGCCTACCTTTCTACTAGGCAACATGCAAGATCTTTTCCCCATTTTTTTTTTTTTTTTAATTTAATGGACAAAGTTACCCACTCTCACCTTGTAACCATTGACATTTATGAATCCAATGACTGCATGGGTTTTAGGCTTCTATCAATCTGAAAGAGTATTTCTCTCTGGACCAAAGTGGGTTTTAATCTGCTGCCTTTTTCTTCTAGCATCAAGCTCTAACCCAAATGCAGACTTTTAATGAGCAACCCATATATAAATAATTAGTGTAGAGGAGGTGTTACTCAATTGATTTTTCTCTTTTTTACATTGCATACAGTTTTTTAAATTAATTTATTGCTGTTCTATTACAGTTGTCCTCCATTTCCCCCTGTTTTGCCCCATTGCTCTCCCCTGCCCAGCCTACCCCATCCTCTCTCTGACAGTCAATCCCTACCTTGTTGTCCATGTCCATGGGTCATTTATACTTGACTGAGGGTTTAGTTCCTTGACTAAACCTTTCTCCTTCTTTTCCTCTTTCTCCCCCTTCCCCCTCTCCTCTGGTCACTGTGAGTCTGTTTCTTGTTTCCTTACCTCTGGTTCTATTTTGCTTGTTTATTTATTTTGTTCACTAGTTTCCTGTATTAGATGAGATAATACAATATTTGACTTTTGAGCCATTAGAGAGTTGCAAATTAAAACCACAATGAGATTCCTCCTCACACCTGTCAGAATGGCAATCATTAACAAATCAACTAACCAGTACTGGTGAGGATGTGGAGAAAAGGGAACCTAGTGCATTATGGGAACCTGCATTATGGGAATGCAGACTGGTGAAGCCACTATGAAAAACAGTATGGACTTTCCTCAAAACACTAAAAGTGGAACTGCCTTTTGATCCAGCAGTTCCACTGCTGGGATTATACCTGAAGAATCCTGAAACGCCAATTCAAAAGAACCAATGCAACCCCATGTTCATAGCAGTGCTATTTACAATAGCCAAGACCTAGAAACAGCCTAAGTGCCCATCAGTAAATGAATGGATCAAAAAACTGGTATATTTTCATACACAACGGAGTACTAGGCAGGAGAACGAAACAAGTAACCCCTACCTTTTGTGACAGCATAGATAGAACTGGAGAGCATTATGCTTTTTATTTTTTATTTTTAGAAATTATCTGCTATTCAGTTTTAAGATTTCAAACTATTTTGATGGAGATCTAAGTTGGAGAAAATGTGAATTAAAACAAAAATATTCATTGTCACTTTCTCTTTGAACTATGTAGTTAATTTCCAGAGGTAGACTCCTTTTGAGTACTTATGATAGGAAATAGAAAGAATGCTGTGCCATGCCTTCAAATATTGGTACCAGACCAATAATTGCAAAAGCGGAGAGAGATCTAGAACATTGTAAAGGGAATACACCATGTATCAGGTTGCAACTATGAAGCAACAGAATTTATTGAGCATGGAAAATTCGGTCACTAAATTGATGAACAGTTCCCTTCATTCCTTCCCAGGATGCCAGACAAATGGTCTCAGCATAAACTTTCTCTTCTACAGGGTTTTTATTTATTTTTTAAAAGGTAAACAGATAAAAGCATACTGACTTCAGTTCTTTACTACACACTTTTAAAAGCACTAAGTATCATAGTAAAGAAATGCTGTGTATCAGCGCCCCCACCCCCACTGCCATTGTCCATCACAAATGACATGTCATGAAATAATTATTTTAGGCCAAGTGGTGATTTACTTTCCTCCCAGTCCCATTTATCCCAAAGGAAGGAGGTCTGTAGCTACTTCTCTTCCTGAAGTTAGGCTTGGACAAAGTATGAGACCAACATGCATTTTCCTTCTAATGAACTCTCTGATGCTCTGATGTTTGCTGTATGTTTCTCAGCAAAGGCTGATTCAGAACCTACTTTGTGCTGGAGAGGACTGGAGGTACCGCAGGGAACAACACAGACAAGGTCTCTGCTCACATGAGATGGCTTTGTAGAGAGGAGGACAACTCATCAAGTAACTATCCGTAAACACGGTCATTATTGACGGTGAGGATTGCCAGGAAAGAGAGTCCTATCAGGGTTTTTTGAGAGTTTATCTTGTTTGAGCTTAGGCCATCCCCTCCTCACAACAAACCACCCGTGTGCCTTCTTAGTCTTTGAAGTGTACAGCTGGCTTTTCTTTCTTTTTTCTTTTCTTTTTCAGTTTTACATACATAGCTGCATAATTGCCCCTTCAACCCTTTTGTTCTTGTCAAACAAATTCTTATCCCTGGGAGCCCCTAGATAGGTGTTTTAGAATAGCCAGTGAACCCAAAATTAAGCAATTTCCTTGGCAGAAAAGACCTAAGACACAAATTCTACTTTATCGGCCTGGAACCTTAAAAGGACAAGTAGCTTTGCGGTAGTTATTTACATACACATCTGTCTTCCCTACTAAACCATGAACTCCATGAATCTGGGCTTCTTTTTTCTCTTCTGTGATGTTTAGCACTATGCCATGCACATAGTAGGAACTCAATATTTGCTCACTGAGTTCAACTGAATTGGAAAAAGCACAGGCACGTGCCAAAGGTATTAGCAAATGCATGTTTGAAGAAAATTAACTAACAATTAAGATAGAAACGTCAGTATTCCCATGGATTTTGGCTGAGCAGATACATTTCCTTACTGGTGAACATAAGGCTTTTCAGACCAACGAATCTGGTGTGCTACCATTCCTTGCCAGCGAGGCATGGCAGGGATGGAGGGAAAGGGTGTGGGCCGATTGCAGACTTTGCCAAGTGGTGGGAACTTGAATCTCTCCTGCCAGAGTCATAAGCTTTTGGCCTGAGTGGCAGGAGATACGAAAGAGAGAAACTGAGAGATCCTAGGCTAAAACCTCTCTGTGGAGGTACTGAGGCTATTTCTGTTTTGGCTTGAAGTTTGTGAGAAGGCTGCATGGCCTGCTCCTACTGGGTTATTTCAGGCCTCACGTCTGAGCATGGCCTTCAGGGACCTGGTACAAATGGTCCCTTACTTGAGACCTTACAATGTGCAAGCCTTACACATAGAGCTGGAGACAGAAAGGTGGACAATTAAGATCTGTGCCCTTAGGTGGTCACTATCCCATTTGAGAGTCAGGATTTGACATACCTAGTGAAGGAAAGCCAGTGATACTCTCCCTGCCCTGAGAGTTCACCTTTCTGTGTGCACGTATGTGCATGTATGCATGTATGTACACACACAGATGTGACGCACAGACATCCACACACAGTAGTATTTTCCTGCAAGGGGATACATCAGAGTAATTGCTTAAGGCCCTGCATTTTGGTATTGGGACTTCCAGATGGTTCCAGGCAAGGGCAGGGAGCAGGTTCCAGGGGAAGGACTGGTAAGGGAGAAGGTTGTGTGTGGTTTTACCAGCTGGCCTGGTAAATAGATCTAAATTCTTCTCTGTGCTAAATTCCTATGACATGAGCAATGAGAGGACACACTTCATTCAATTATTCATTTGCTCTTCATTCAAGAAATGATTTTTGAGGATCTATTATATGCTAGGTACTCAAGATGCCATAGGAATAAAAACAAAGATGTAGCCATTAATCCAATAGTTTCACAGATGTAAAATTGCACCAGTTGACAAGGGCTAAACTCCTTGGTCCTGTGAGGGATAATAATAGGGGCATTTAACCTGTCAGGGAAGCCTTTCCTTAATTTACCTGGTTTTGCTAACATACTGCTTTCGGGAGTCTTGGGGGAGAAAAGAGGGTGTGCCTTCTATTTTATGTTCCCCAAGGTCGATCTTTGCATCAGTATGTGAATGCATGCACTAAATTTCAAGACTGGGTCTCTCTTTTTATCTCTTTTCTAGTTGTTTGTTTATATACCTTTGAACTATTATTTAATGTAACCATGTTTACTCATCACCTCAGAAAACTATGGGAATCACACTAAAAATTCAGTTTTTTCAGTCACTCACCAGATAGGGACGATGTTTCCAATGAGCTGGAAAACAGCTGAATGATATATCACAAAACTTAGCTTTGATGTTGAATGATCATGTTTTGAATTGAACTATATTAAAATAGAATGCATTGGCAGCAGCCTGGTGTATGAAAAAAAAAAAAAAGATTTGGAGTCCAGGAGGCTCTATCACTTGTCTAAGGGGTCTTAAGCAATTTATGTATCATCCATGAGCCTCAGTGATTCTGTCTGTAAGATGGGTATTATGATAGTATCGCCTCTGTGGGATTTTTTTTTTTTGGATTCAGACAGAATATTTGAAGGCTCTGGGACAGGGCCTTGCAATGTGGTAGGGGATCAGTAAATATTTGTTTGCTTCCCTACATTCGGATTCTTGGGTTGCTTTATCATAGGTCTACATGGAGGTGTTAACATATGTAGCTAGATATTAATATAAAAGACAAGGGAGCAACACTGGCTAAACTTAACTAGGTTGAAAGCCCCAGCTTCACACATTCCTGGGGATAGCAGCATTGACCTGCCAAGGGGTTAACATCCCTTCAGAATCGGTTTTCCAATACCCCCAGGGAACTAAGCACCCCCTGCACCCCCTCCCCCAGTTCATTCCCCACAGATTTCCAGGGGGAAAGATAGAACATCAAAGGGGAAACTCCTCTGTTGGGTGCCCAGGAGGTCCTACTTTGAGGCAGTGTAGCAATCATAAGGGGGGTGGGGGAGTGGGTATCTTGCCAGGGAAAAGAATTGGATTGTCTGGGGGAGGGCCCAGCACCAGCCTGTGAAGGATTGGATAAGAGATTGGTGAGTTTGATAGAGTGCCTGCTCTCTCCCAACCTGGAAGTAGTATAATCAAATCCTAATAAACGCACCTCTGTCAGTAATAGGCATTGTTGCCCAATTTGTTCATGCGTTCTCTCTCCATTGCAGCCTGACAAGCCCAAGTTTTGGCTCCACATGGGAGCCTGAGCGCACCTAGGTAGCGCAGTTGCTGGAGAGCAGCCAGGGACAGGCTAGACACAGAGAGCAAGCTAGCCCAAAGAGGACAGACACTGAGCTGGATTAAGCTTTAAGCTTCGGCATGGACCCAACCAATAGCGCAGAATTTCTGGTTCCTAGCCTTTCTTCTGGGCTTGATGAAGACAGGCTGGTCTTCTTCCACAATGGGACTGACAGACATGAGACACTGGGAACCTGGGGGGGTAGTCTTTTATCTCTACCCCAATAAATCTTAACCACTACACCTCACTCTCCCATCCTCTCATGCCCCCATTTCCACGGGCAACACAGACACCCTGCTGATTTCAGAGATGGTTTCTTTTATCATGGAAAGGAGGATTGAGGGGAAAAAATTCTAAAGAGATTTGCACCTTGATCTAGAAAAGATGAGATGCTTATACTCCAGCTTATAACAAGATTCCGTAAGAAAGGGATGGGAGATGAATGTACAATAAAATGATTCAAAACATGAACAGACTCTGCGTATGTTATGCACAGATGAGTTAATTGTTTTGCCTTAAATATATTTCCTGAAGAACAGAAGCTCGATCACAGCACATATCGTTATATATTTTAGACAAACAGCACTTTGAATCAAATTATAGTACATGCATAAAATATTAAAATAAGACATTTATAACAAATCTTTCTAACTTAGTGCTCAGCTCTAAAATAGATTTATATTCGGATAAGCAATAGGTGCGATAAATGTGGTACAGATACCACAATTTAAATTGCAAATCAATGGTGCATCATGAGAAAAAGGAATGCAGACTTGAAGTACTTGGGGAGAATATCCAGTTATGCAATATTTTTAGGTCGTCTGCCTGATTTCATTTTGCAATGTCTATATCTGGTTTGGACTCTACATTTGGCAAATTCCAATATCTGCTCTCTGATAGAGATTCTTTACATTCTCAATTTATATGGCCTAATTTAACCCTTCATTTATTGTTTTATTTATTGTTAAACGGTTGCCACTAAACAGTTCATTAAGAGTCCTCAAGTTATTGAAGTGAGTTGGGAGATGAAATGGGGAACAATACTCATTTTATGAGTAATCAATCACTCCTCCCTATAGTTGTTTAATAGGTTTGAATTTCAAAGGCTTTTCCTAGAGCAAAGTTCACCAATTTTATCATTTGCTTTTCTTTCTTTTTTTTTTTTTGTCTCTGCACAAACAGTGCCTCAGTACCGCCTACTCTGCCAGGTTCCCTTGTCCTCTTCTTCCTCTCTCATGATTTGTTGGACAATGTGCAGTGAATGTGTTACCCATTTGTCTCCAAGAATGATCCTGTCCAAGAACATTAAACTTGATTCACTTATTTTGAAGAACTTTAAGGCTGAGTTGAATGTCTACAGAACTGAAGGTTTCTAGGCTAGCAGGCCTTCTAGAATTCAGAAGGAACTCCCTCCATATCAGAAGCCTCCAGAACTCTCAGGGATAAAGTTGAGCCTTATGACTGTCGTGGTGTTCAGTGTATGTTAGGGAATTCTTTGACCCAGGCATCACTGACTGTAGATGAATAGCTCAGCTTGCTCAGCAACTCTTTTCAAGGCTAGAAGCCTGTGAACAGAAGGCAGGAGGGACTAGCACAAGGGTCAATGACAGTATTTCTTAAGAGTTGATCACTCAAGAGATCTCTTTTAGCCAAAAATGTCCTTGCAGCTACAGAATTGAGACATCTTTCCTAAGCAAGGAGTAGAGTTGTTTTATTTGGAAATCTCTCTTCTTTACCTGACCTGTATGCTGAAAATTTCTCTCCCCAGTGAATATCTGCAACATTAGCTTTTCTTCACAGAGAAAGCCTGTATGACCATGTTTCATTTTTTTGTAATGTATTGTATTTTTTTTTTTTTTAATACTTAGGTATTTGGTGCAATTAACTTACCTTCCTCTTTACCATTCTCCTTAGGATACTTGTTTCCCAAACTTTTTAAAAAGTTGGTGCATTAAAAATAATAAAGACATAAATGCCTTCCTATTCAAGATTTTATTTGGCAAGATGCAATCATATTTCCTGTTAGCCAACCAAGTCAGAAGAGAAAGAAAAGTCTGGCTATATTCCAATCATTATGTTGTGTCCACAAAAATATATCTGCCAGTGCTTACTTCTATGTAGGTCAGTACACTTAGGACAGCTCTTAGGAAGAAATTAAATATATGTAATTAAATACATGTATATAGATTATTCCTGGAACTAAGATACCAGTATGATTCTCAATGATTTTAATAAGAGCCAAGTGTAGACTTAAAATGGAGATATAAAGGGTTAGATCTGTGCCATCCATTATGCTAGCCATTGACCACATGTGGCTACTGAGCCTTTGAAAGGAGAAGAACTGTAAATATAAAATGTGTACCAGATGTTGAAGATTTATGACCAAAAAAGTAAAATATCTCGATAATTTTATATTAATGATCAAAATGGTATTATTTTGAATATATTGGATTAAATAATGTGTATTATTAAAATCCATGTCACATGTTGCTTTTTCTTTAAAATTTGGTTACCAGAAAATTTTAAATTATATATGTGACTCACATTATACTTCTATTGGACAGTGCTGAACAAGATTGATGTCATGTAATATCATAACTAATTCACTTAAAAGACTTTGGTTTCAGACAACTCCTTTTATTCTTTATAGCATACCTAAAATCTATTGTAAATGGAGTTCTATTTTAAGAATGCTAGGATATCTTGCTGGCTAAAGTAATGCCATGGTGAGAACTGCCATCTTATGAGTAATCACTCCCCACTATAGTTGTTTAATAGGTTTGAATTTCAAAGGCTTTTCCTAAAGCAAAGTTCACCAATTTTATCATTTGCTTTTCATCTTTTTTCTTTTGTCTCTGCACAATGAATCTCTGGCTTTTTATAAGATACATTTTTTTGTTTACCCATCTTGCGTGGCTCAAGTTCGACTGCCTGTACTCAGCACTAGCACTTACTAGTGACTTTGGACACATCCATCCTGCTTAGCTGAAGTTTCTTCATCTGTGAAATGGAACCAATAACTCATAGTTCATAAGGGAGGAAAGGGAATTTTATAAGATGATCATGGTACTGGGCACATGGACTCAATGAAGTGAGTTTCCATTCACTTCCTTTGGTTTTATGAGTGCCTGGGGCCCAAGTTTCTGGCCAAGTCTGTATGCCGATCACTGATTCATTTTCCCCCACAAGGGAAAGAAATGATTATGAACACTGTGTACCTGTTTGAAGCATAGATATGCTCGTGGCACTTGCAAAGAGAGTCGCATGTAGCCATTGGCCTCTGTGTCTTTGCATTTGCTCTTCTCCCTGCCCAAAGCACCCTCCTTCCCCATTGTTTCCTTTCTCCGTTGTCTTGTCTATCTATGTCCAGATGGAATGCCACCCCTTTCATCAAGTCTTTGACAACTCCAGACAGCACAAATATATCAACATTATACATTTTATTAAGCCAGTTTAAATCAAGTGGCAAATACCTATCTGGTGTTTCAAATTACAAGACTTACTGTCAAGTGATTTCAAGCCTGTTCATTTGGTTTGATCCACTGAACTGTAAGTATTTTGAAAGTATACCCATTCCACCACTCCCTTACATCTTGTTCAAATGATACTTATTGATTGATTGACTAGGGCTTCACTAATAGGAAAAAACCCTTTAATATGAGAGTATTCATTGTAGAGAGTGACAAGAAATACCATATATTATCTTTACAGACCTCTATGCTAAATAATTGTCACACATGCCAAAATTTAAGACTATCATCATGTAGAAAATTCTATCATATTTAATTGTTCTAGGAGATACCTGAGTGAGTAAAAAAAAAAAATGATTACAATTTCTGATTCTAGAATCTTTTGAGATTTTATATATATATATATAAATTTCTAAGTAGATATGTGTTACTAAATGTAGTCAGATTACTAACATACCCAGTTTCTATTTGTAGTCCTTTCTCAGGAAGGCAGTGGGACATTGGTGCTTTCAAGTGAGCTTAGTGATGTTGAATATGACATTCATGTCATTAAAAACAGTTAGCTGTTCTTGGCTACATCCACAAAGAAGTCCCCTAATGCTTCCTTTAATTGGCAGGATCTACACGTGGTATCTATTTTGCAGATGTACTCTGCACTGAGCGGCTGGAGCCGTGCATGTGTCTGTGTATTTTCTCTGTAGGTGACACTATACCCTAATCAGACAATTGGTGTATTGTACTAGGACATACTGTATGCAGACAATGCTTCACCTACCACTCCCCTCTCTCTCTTTTTTTTTTTAAACACTGAAATATGGTTGATATGGTCCATTGCAAAATGAACCTATATTGGAAATGGCAAAATTGTAATGTAAAATATACCGGGGTCAGTGGGGTGTGCTGTTTTTTGCATATATTTTTTCTCCCCTGACCCATGCCATTCCCCTGCATACCGGGAGGAAAAAAAGCTTCATCTCACACAGAAATGTGATGTCCTTTACTGCCAGAGGCTGTTGCTGTTTTAAATGAGGAAAAGGCACAATGCATGAAGAAGGAAAATTAAAGCATATTCATTTTGGAAATTAGATATGGTGTCAGGAGACTCTCAGAAAATAGCCCCGTTTGAATGGAGCCCCACACTACAAGACAGTTCACTGAACTTTTGACCACTATTTATGCTATGGAAGCTTTTGAAATAAGGGAGAGAGCAAAACATTTTATAGCAGCTTAATAGCTGAGTTCATTTTTCTTTCTTTCTTTTTTTCCCACCAGGCATTTGTCTATCCCTTCGGTGTATATATGATATGCAAACACCATGTAGTTTATTGGCAGGCCTTTGTGTTAATGTTTCCAGGTTGGTTCCAAAACACACAGCTACTGAATGAGAGCATCTCCCGGCCAACCCAGTGACCTTCCTTCCCCTCCACAGCACAGCCTGCCATCTGCCTGTGGCTGGTCTGGAATAGGTAGCTCTAGCCAGGGTCACAAAGGCCTTGGGAGTAATAATGACCTCTATAGAGATCACTCTGCAAAATGCAAAGAGAACATACTTTTCACGATTCCCATGGGTTCCTTACGCAAAATTGGACTGGGAAGGGGGGTGATGGAAAATACACTTTGTCTAATTTCTCCCTCTCTATTATTTGGAAGAATAGTTCTCCATCTGTGATCATCCCTCTTCTGCTTCATTGCCTCCCTCCTGCGGAGCACATCACACCAGCCAGGTGAAGTGGGGTTCAAGGGCCCTCCAGGAAGGACAGCCTAGATTTCTGATTCAATACTGAATTAGGAGGCACCCGCACAAATGAGGTAAGGGAAGAGTTAATTATGAGTGGAGGGTGGGGTCAGTTAGAGGTGGAAAAAGAAACCCAATTTGTATTGATATTAGTGAAAAATGTGTTTAACTTTTTATGCAGATATGAAACATGAAGCTAAATATTACAAATTATAGGTTGTGAGTCTATGTCAGCTTTATTATTGTTATTACTATTAATGCAATGATATCAATCCTAAGGGGTCACTATGTTTGTTTAATTTATTTTCTGGAAAAGCCTAGCATTTCATTTCCAAGTGAGGACCTTTTATTTGGCCTCTTGGTGACTTGCCCACACAGTCGCGCATTGGGCCCCGCCTCTCTGTGAGCTCTTAGCAGGCTCTTCCCAATCATAACCAGGCCTGAGTCTCACTCCACTGCTTCGTCTCACTTCCATTAGGAAGTGATCCAATACAGAGGTATTCATGGTGTCTAGAGGTAGTGTGAAAACAGGATACCGAGAAAAGATTTATCAGTGAAATCACTTTGTATCACAAAGTTCTGAAGTGCATGTGAATGCTGACCTTCTGTGAGTGTCCTTAGTTCAGGGAATGGGGACAATCTGTCCCCATCCATGACTATGAACTCTTTACAGATTCATGTTAGGGAAATACATCAACATGGGGACATGTTGCATTTTTTTTCTGCATTATGCTCTGTGGTTTAAACTTGAGAGAGGGAGGGAGGGAGGGAGGGGCCATTGCTCTCATCCTCCACTCCCAGCATTATTCACTAGGAGAGGATTTTTCTTTTTTTTTTGGTGGGGAACTTCTCTTCTCCCACTGGCCAGTAGCAACCCTACGTCAAACATTCACAGTTGCACCCATGTGATCGCTGACAACTGGAAAGATGCTGGGAGAGTGCTGTAGGGCCGCTCTGAAGGAAGGAGATGGCTCAGGGTCTTTTCAGGGCAAGAACTCCTCTTGACCATCTATGTTCTGCCAGGATTGGGAGGTTGAGATCTGGGGGTGCTGACCTCAGACCACAGGCTGAGAGAAACCTGAGAAGAGCTTTAATCAAAATCTTCTTGGCCTCCTTTGTTTCCTGTTCTCCCTGAGGCTTTTTGGCACTGCCAGTTAGCCATGCTGCTTTTGCTCTGGTTTTTGAGAAGAATGTACCAGGGGGCTTCTGGAAGACTGCTTTGTGCTCTATGCCCACACTACCCACCACCTCCTTCAGCCCAGGGCCCGATGAGTGAGATAGGACAAGGGGAATATTGGGCAGATGAGGTCATGCTGTTGGTAAAAAGCCTCCCCAAAACAACAACAAAAACAAACATAAAGTAAGCACCACCAGAGGTGTGGTGGAAGTGACGAACTAGACTAGGAAAACTCTCAAGCCCTCCCAGGCTTCTTCACCACCAACCCCCTTCCCACCCCTGAGGACTTTGCTGAGCTGGACTTGTGGACTCAGATTCCCTGCATCTGTCTGTCACTCATGCCTTGGCAACAGAGTAGCCCTACAGTTGTCATGCCATTTGTGATGGTCCATGGTTCCTTGCTATTGTGATGGCTCATGGGGATGGGTATTTTTAACTTTTTTTTTTTTTTCAAAGACTTTATTCCATTATTTTTTTAGAAAGAGGGGAAGGGAGAGAGGCAGAGAGGGAGAGAGACATCAATGTATGGTTGCGTTTCACCTGCCTCCAGCCACAGACCTGACTGGAGACCTGGTTTGCAACCTGGTTATGTGCCCTGGCTGGGGAATCGAACCTGCGACCTTTGGGTTCGCAGGCCGGCACCTTATCCACTGTGCTACCAGCCA